>RDPX01000154.1:862501-1031893 GCA_003991215.1 Morbakka virulenta
ATTCTCGTGTTGCATTAGGATTGTTACTGATTACGTTTATACCCGGGTTTATGCAAAACTCGTTCATAAATCCTGCTAGAATAAGTCCAGTAAACGTCGAACTTATTCATAGGTTTTGTTACAATAATTTCAACGCGTGATTGCTCATTTGTTGCAAGTTGCTAGACATGTTTTATACAGAGCTAGTTTACACTTCATTTAATACTCGCAGACAGATCCCAAGAATTATATCTTTTGTTGTAGGGAATAGCATTCGTTTTACAACTAATTTCTACATTAGTTTTCGTATTTTGTAATCAATGTTGCCTGAGTTTTTCACGTTTTGTAATCGCGGGTCAGTTCACTTGGTCAAAACAATTTGTTTACAAATTTACCTTTTCTTTGTTCGTTTGTGACCTTAAGCCATTCTCCGGATTTTCGTTATCCTTTCATATATATATTCACAGTTATCGGTTTATGTTAAGGTACAGATCAGCTGTAGAATTCCACATTATTCTTTAAGTTTGATTCATTACAATAAACGCTTCGTTTGTGCAGGACATGTAATCTAATCCGCCTCAAGTCAACTCTTTGTAAACTCATTGAAGAGACACTTCCGGTCCATTTGCATTGTCGTTCAGTGAAAACCGTTTCTATGGATACCAAGCGTCAGATTTGTCTCTTCCTTTATTTTGTTATTTTTTTCTGGCATTTTATCCATTATTAACTCTACACAAAAGGTTTACAACCAAATAGTAGTAAAATCAGTGTACTTAAGATAAATTATTTGTTACATATATTAATTGATTGTTATTAGTATTTTATAGAACTTTAGCTTGCAAATATTATTCTTATTTAGTTACAGATTGGCAACGACATTCTGTTAGTCGTTCCCGTTTATTTTTTCCATGTATTTGTGAAGTTTAATAAAGGGAATCTCAGAGCAATCCTTGAATCCTTATCGTTCTTGCGTGACCGCCTGTCCGCCCTGTTACATATTGTGTAATTATGATAGCTTAATGACAATTTCTAGTTATATGTGACTCCGCTAGTTAGTATATTTTATTTTGTAAGGTGACGATTCCCAGAACTGGTGAAATATAGTAGATTGATGTAGTGATCAATAAGAAAATAACATAAAAAAGTTACCTGTCCAATTGGAAGAAAATATGATCAATGAAATAAGGAGAAAATATGTGCATCTACTAGAATCTGTTTAAATTGACATTAAAGCATAAACTAGGTATAAACCCTTTTTTGCTTCAAGAAAGACTTAAAGAATGGTAATAGGCCTATTGCAAAAAAAAGATATGTGACCCAATAATACGTACCTCTGTGTATGTGCGTGTGTGTGTCTCTCCCCCCCCCCTCTCTCTCTCTCTCTCTCCCACTCTCTCTCCAACTCAATCTCTCTCCCACTCTATCTCTCCCCCCTTTCTCCCTCTCCCTTCCTCTCCCTCTCTATACAGATCTTTTAAGTGTTTCTTAGGTTATAAATAGTAAGGTAGAAACATCTCTTTTATGAGTGCTGTTGAAACAGTTCTTGGAATTGGAACTTGGAAATTGTATGAGGGCTATGAAGACTTTTATTGATATTTAAGAAATGGCCTGCTTTCTCCAGTGTGATTGCTATGATTAGTGACAAATGTAATAGCGTGAAAAACAATCGATGGAGGAGTTAGAATTATTTCATTAGACGTTAGTATATATAATCAATTGGTAAGAAGAAGGTTCTGGGTAATGAATTTCAGATACAATAATACCTTATTCGGGTAAGCAGAAGAGAGAGAGAGAGAGGGGGGGAGCAGGGAAGCAGACAAACTGGAAAGACAGACAGGCAAAGACAGGCAGAGGACAGAGGTAGAGAGTAATCGAGTCATAAGAGAAAGACAGAGGGACAGAGAGATGCACAGAGTGCAGACATACACTTTTTCATGTTGTAGAAGGAATAAAGATACCAAAAATTAGAACTTTTGGTAAACCCACTCATTCAAAGAATACTTGTAAACCTAACTTACATTTGAAAGTGTCTTTACATAAATGCATTAGTAGTTGGCTGTAGTTCTCTTTAGAGAAAACCTGAACAATTTTTGTTGATGAACTGTGGACAGAGAAGGGCCACTTAGGTTGCCTGAAGTTCGGACCTGTTGGAAAAATTGCGTTGCTATATCCAGGTATTTCTGCAAACAGCACCCAGTCTTTATCATTTTCATTAATGACTATTCAAACCACTTAAGACAGATAAACAGACAGACGAAATAAAGAACTAGATAAACATAATACAATGTAACGATTTTGCATTGATCATTATCAAAATATCTTTGTATTGAAGATAGGGCGTAGCCGTGGTCCCTCCGAAACAATCACAAGTGATGGAGGGGAAAATGTTAAATTTTTGAAACTATTGCTTAAAATATACTTGATGCATGAGGCCAATGTATTAAAGTCAGCCATTATTTATAAGTATTGTAAATGTATATGTATATAGCTATGCTTATATATATGTGCATGTGTCAACTTTACTGCTTTACTTTTTGTAATTTTCTCAAGGTATACTTTGGCTTTCTTAACTATATCAGAAACCTCACGGTACAAATTTCAAAGGTCGTAATTGATTTAAAGTCTGTATCTGATGCATTATTTTTGTAGGTGTGTTCAGAGGAGACTATGAATGAAATACTGGGTCGGTACTTGGTATACAACGCACATGCTGCTAGTTACACCTGGAAGTTTAATGGAATCGATCTTGACATGGATAAAACTTTACAGGAGAATAACGTTATGGACGAGAGTGAAGACTTTTACCAACTAGGGTTTGACGAAGACCAGTATTTACCAGCAATCCATATTTACTTTAATGACGATTTAACTGAAGCGTAGTTTGTACTGTAAATATCTACACCCCTCAATGCATATTAATGAATAGGCTTTGAAATAGACGGGCATCAGTGCGTCGCGGAAAATGAATTTTCAGATGTCACTAGTTATAACAAGGCTGAGGAAACCGTTACTGTTGCTAGTTAAGAGTTACGGTAATTGTGCATAATTTTTTTTTGCTTGAAACCGTGTTTAGAACTGGGTAAATATTCAATAAATGGCCAAAATTGTATGGATTTTTTAAATTTCTATTTCCAAGGCCCATATTAGTTCCACATAAGGATGGGAATTAATTGTGACTAATTATACCTTTTGTATCAGTGGATGGGAGCTAAGTCTCAGTAGCACTAGTTAACGCCTATGCAGTGACTACATAAAAATACTGTAGTTTTTCTCCGTATTTTAGTTCACAAGGAAAAAATATACGCCATGGCACTAAAGAAATGCTTCAGCAGCGTGATATGATGGGATGTGCAAGGCCCCTCTTTTAAATAGCGCACAATTTTTACTCTTTGAAAAGTCATAAATACCTATGAAGTTGTGAAAAACAGTGCTTCTTTCTCGTGGAAGTTATTGAATCCCATGTCAAATTGGTGTACCTAGGTTTGCTTGGCGTTGGAGCTCATATAAACAAACTGAGATGTACCTGAAACAAACCTAATTGGCGTCTCCTGTTGGAATGACGCACATTGACGTAACAATGTATTTGCCACATTAGTAGAAAGGTTATTCATGGTATATCTAATCGTACGTTGAATGAGATGAAACTTATTCTCAGTCAAAATTTTAATACTTAAACGATGATAGCTACCGCTTCAAATATTCTGATAGATTTCTGTATTAATTTTTCAAAATCAAATATTATCACCAGACATACGTAATACTCTCATTGATAGAACTTATTAAAATAATTCAATATTCAATCAATATTTAATTAATTACGCATAGAATAACAGAAAGCCATCAGTACCACCAGTAAGGACTTTCTACATAATCTAAAATCTTACGGTACGTCATTTAATTTTGAAAATTTTCTTTTCTTTGATAAAACGGCTGACACAGAGACAAGACCGACTGGTACAGACCATTCCTGTTGAAACACTTAACTTTAAGGCCTCGGTTTTTCAGAGTTGCAAAGAAAGGAATGACGACTGGCCTTACACCGTTTTCGTTAAAACAGAGTATGCGCAAGATTTCCATGCAGCTGATGTCGTCTACCACCAAGTTTGTAGTGCGAATTTTAGGACTGGACGGAATGTAGATTCTCAGTTTTCACTCATCGTGAAGCAATCACAAGAATAGGTGGATCAAAAGGATTTTTAAAGGTGAAGCTTATTCAATTTCCCCAACATTTTCTAGAGAATGATAACGGGAATTTTACAATTCATGACACGACTGAAAAGATGAGTGAATTCCCTGATGAAGATAACGTTCCCCACAGCAAAATTTACATGTAGGAAAGGCTGCAAGAATATTTTGGAGACAGCATTGTTATGACTATTGGAGAAGGAAAGCAGACGTTTTAACATTTCGAACCACAGCATTTATAGCTCTCTTAGAATACTACAAATTAAAACCCTCTGTGGATTGCAAAGCTGAAAGGCTTAGAGCAGTAGCAGCAGCTGCAAAAATAATCAAAATCAATGTGAATGGATAGACATTTTTGTTGGCATTTATTTGTCAGTTTCTAAGATGTTGCCAACAGTTGGAGCAATGAGCCCTCTTCCTGAATCGCTAAAAATTCTTCTGAGAATTTTACATTTTTGGTAAATATATTAATGCTAAAATCTGTTCAGTTGGTTAAATTACCATGCAAGGAACTGGGCCTCGAATGCTGCGTGTACCTCTGCACCTTGGTTTAGGAGAACAGCTTCACTTCCAACTTTAGTACAACTTCAAGATTTTGACTAGTTAACTCTGTCTTATTATTTATTATTTTTTACGAATGCTTTTACATGATAGGCCAATTCAAAATTTACATATTTACAAATAAAGTATTTACAAATAAATAAATTCTGTTCTACCATTGGGTCCTGATGATAAAAATAAATCTGCATCATGCGTTTGAAAATAGTTAAAAACAAATATATCTATCTTTATTCAATTAATATATCTTGAAAACTTGGAGATCGATTCTGCCCCCTAGTTGTGGGATGCCTTCTTCTTCATGTGCTATATCCCGCAAGGACGTTGGCGATCATGGACTTCCACATCCTCCGATCTTTGGTGGCCTTCAATATGTCTTGCGCAGTTCGGTTCGTCCACTTACTGACACTGGCAATATATGTTAACCTCTGCCTCTTTCTGCTACGCCTTCCGTTGATCTTTCCCGTGATGCTAAGATTTTCCAGTCCTTCTTTCCGCATGATATGTCCCAGGAATTCGAAATTGTCTTTTCCGGCTTAATTTGAGGAGAGAACGCTCGACGCCTGTTCGTCTTAACATCTCGTCCTTTGATACTCTCTCTGTCCAGGAAATTTTAAGGATTCTCCTGAAGAATCACATCTCAGCTGCTGCAATGCCCTTTTCCATTTCTTTTGAAATTGTCCAACATTCACTGCCTCTTTCATCGGCAAAGAGCTCACCTATGTACTCTGTCCTCCTTTTAAGGATTTTCTCTTTTTCCATTATGATTTCGCCATCTTTTGACTTAATGCATCCTGTAGAGGAGCATCTTTTAGAGCCGGCCATTTCTTTTATCTTCCTATACATTGTGCTGGACTCGGTGTGCTTGCTTCTTACGATATCTTCGCATCTCTCATTGAGCCAAGTCTCCTTCGCTTCCCTGCACTTCATTTTGATTTCTCTTGTGAGATGCTCATATTCTACGCTGTTGCGATCAGAAATCTTTTGCCTGGAACTCATCTTGTCCACGTAGCTCATTAAAAAATTTAGTTCCAGTAAAATAGAAACTTCCTTTTGTGCTCTCTGATTTAATCTTGGTTACTCTCAATAAAATATTGTCATTTCTTGTATTGTTATTCATTACTTCAAAAAAGTTCTTGAAATTCATACAGACACCCCCATGTAGACATTTGTAGACTTGCTCGCATAGTTTTCTTCTCATCAGGTGGTCGATGAATCTTATCTCCTGGTGGTCATTCTTTCCATTAAAAACGATTTATTGTGCCCGTTTTTCTAGCGATCTAATCTTTTGTTTGTGAGTGTTGCTAGTATGCATCGTCACGATTGAGCAATAAGTGAAAATTGGTATCAGCAAAGACTGATATATAGCGAGTGCTGATTTTGTTGTTAACTGAGGTCGTAGAGGCCGCGGTAGGTTGAGTCTCCCTGTTACCTTCTGTGGTGTCTCCTTAACGTGTGTCGAAAGGTTTAGGGGTTAGTCTAGTTTGACGTCAAGATAGGTGTTTGTGTTCGTGCTCAAGATGGGCCTGCTGCGATGTTTTACGTCTAGGGATTTTCCTGAAAGTTTCCTCTGCGAACCAAACAACATACATTCTGTTTTCCTCTTTTTCATATTCGTAAATAGACCGTTTTCTTGTAACCATTCAGCAATGTTGGCAAAGTCTCCAGAAAGTTTCTCTTGAAGACTGACGTGATCGTTAGACGAAGTGTATATTACTGTGTCATCGGCATACATTAGTAGTTAACATTCTCTCAAACAGAACTCGATATCATTGAAGCTGAGTAGGAACAGAAAAGCCTAATATAGACCCTTGTGGTACACCACAGTTCACTGACTCAAAACCAAAAGTTGCATTTTGGAATGGCACTTGTTGTTTCGGGTTAAACAGATAGCTTGTAGAAAAACCCTCCGTTCCCAGAATCCCATAGGTTGACAGGTTGGCAATGATTTGCCTATGACTCAAGGTGTCGAAAGCTTTTTACAAGTCAGCGAAAATCGCTCCTGTGAGTTTACCACTTTTTGTGTTCTTTTGTATTTCATCAGTGAACAGAGTGACAGCGATTTCAGTGTTTCGATTTTGCCAAAAACCTAACTGGTAATTTGAGAGGAAGTTGTGACTTTCCAGGTGTTTCATTACTTGACGGTGGACAATCCTTTCAAGAATTTTTGAGCATATTGGAAAAACAGTAATAGGTCGGTAATTCTCGATGTTGTGCTTACTACCGCTTTTGAAGACTGGTTTAACCTTGCCGATTTTGAAGTTGTTTAGAACTGCTCCTAGTTTAAGACATAGATTAACCAAGTAGGAGAGAGATTATGCAACGAGGATAGCACAGTCTTTGAGGAATCCAGGTGGTAAGTTATCTGGTCTTGCTGCTTTACTTCGATTTGGCTTTTTTAATTATCTATATGTTTCACTGGCAGTAACGCTTCTGAAATGAAAAGTTGTATATGTTTTGTTTTTGTTCACATATGGAGGAGACCAGACAAAGCCCTTCAAGGCTCCTGTAGCTTTCTTTAGATTTGATGCAATGTTCGTGAAAAAGGCATAAAACTTTGATGCAACAACTGAAGGCTTTGTGTGCGATTTTCCGTCGATGATTAAGGATTTTGCACAGGTGGATTTTTCTTTCGTCGGAAAAATTGATTTAATTACATTCCAGAACTTTACCTTTTATTCGTTTGTGAGTCAAGGGCGCATGTTGATATATAACCCGAGAAAGAATGTCATTAATTTTAATCCATGCAGAGTTAACGTCATTTGTTACCAAGACGGTTTTCCAGTCAACAGAGGAAAGTTCATCACTCACCATTTTCGAATCATAATTTAAATAATCTCTACATTGAATGGTAATGTCACTTAGCTTGATGTTGTTTACTTTTCTCTTAATACCGATGATGCCATGATCACTTAATGACGAGAGAATGACCTTGGGCGTACAAAGGTTTTAATGTCGATTTGATAAAATAATGTCTTTTAAAGTTACACTATTTTTTGTAACTCTGGTTGCCTTATCGATCAATTGATGGAATCCCAATAGTGTAACTGCATCTTTAAGTTCATTTTGTGAGCGATCAGCAAGATTATTAATGTTCATGTCACCTAATACAATGCATTCATTGTTTACAGTATTGACTTTTGAGAAAATGTCAAGAAAGTTATCATCAAAACATTTGCTAAGATATTTGCTACTATCCGGGGGGCGGTATACGATACCAGTAATAAAATTTTTCGCATTTGTTTGTTGTATCAAAATGGTCCTTGTGTCTCCTATCTATTGCAACAATCAGGTTAAAAAATTTTGTACTGGGTCGGTTTGTTTTTTATCCGGTCATAATTGAAAATGGAAATGGTGGACTACCCTTCAAAAAATTTAAATTGCCAGTCTTTCAGTAAGTTGGATTTTCGTAGATTAATGATAGGATATTTAGCATAATTTAGAGAACATGAAGCTTCAAAAAGAAATTCTGTTGCAATTTGCTCTAGCGTATCTCCTATATATACTGGAATATAAGAGCAGTTGGTGCAAAATATTCTATATATAAACATATGAACCAGAATAATCAGCAGTGAGCAGAAGAAAATACAGACATGAAATCACTGTGACTACAATTGTAAAAAGAACTATTGTAAATCATTCGTTAGACTGATTAGCTCAGAAAGACAACAGGAAGTTCTTTAACGTATAAGCAAATTCCATCGTAACGTAATATAAAAGGCAGTCCAATATGTTAGACTACCCTCAAACTTGTATCCTGGTTTTTCTCATAGGCGCTGTCTCACATAATGACAAAAATATTTCCTATATTCCTAATACAACTTTCTAACACTGTGACGAGCCCATAAGAATGATTGAAAATAAGTGCGCAAAGCCAAGACGCCTGAAGAGAAATCTCAACAAGGACCAAAAATATTAGCAAAAATAAAAAAAGTTTTATTTTAATGTCAGTATCTTCAAAGAATATTATATATATATATATAATATATATATATATATATGTGTGTGTGTGTGTTAAGTATTTTAATTGATGATAGTGTCTCACCGATGATAGTGTATTGATAATAATCCAGTCTTACTTGAAGAAATTAATCTAGAAGAATTTCCAAACATTTAAATACCTTATCAATAAGATACGAAGACCATTTAGACTTTAACTTAATTGCAACCTCAATTCATAATGCTTCATATTTTTTACTTAATCATTTAAGTTAAATCTATATACTAATTATTACACATTTAATAAAATTTCTTAAGTAAGATTGATTGCTAGTGCATTTAAATAGACAGTGATTTAAATTAACACTAAGGCTTCTGGTCGAACTGTAAGTACATGTAATGTACATGTGTAATATGTTTCTTAACAAGAATCATACAATGTCACTAAATGAATGGAAGTGTAAGAAAAACATTCTGTTAATTGGTGTCAAAATTAAGAAAACTTGTCGAAGAGTCTATAAAATTAGTGAGAGTCGGCTCCGTATAAGTTTCTCCATATTCAACTGTTGATAATGTCAAAAATTTAAGACTTTAGAACGACATATCGTGAAAAACTCATCACCAAGACACTTTACTTATGTCAGAATCCCAAGAAGCGGTGTAAGCTGTAGCCCACACCTCACCTAAAAGTTATCTTACCTGTCAGACTCAATCTGCAATGGTTGAATTACAACATCTTTAATTTAATGTCAAGTTCCAGTTGGTGACTATCCATGTTGGTACAGATAAAATTAAGCATGCAGATGAATTTGAAAAGAATAGAAGAAGGGAACGATCCAGGGCTGCAAGATATTCCCAATTTCGTGAGAAAAAAAGCAAGATCAGATCAACTAGGACGAATTTCGATGGGAAACTGTTATTGCCAAAATCATCGTCAACAGGAAAATACTAACAACTCTTAAATGCTCCTGAAGATAAAGAGCATCAACTCTCAGAATATGATAAAGAAAAGCACTCAGAAACTAAAGAGTTCCAAAGAAACTGCATTAACAAAAAAGTTTATTCCAATTAGGACCAGCAACCGATTAATGATATGGACGTTGAGGGAAATGAGTCACACGAGATGCAAGAAATTGAGATTGTACCAGCGAGAAAAGCTCAAGAAAACACTTCCGACGATAATGCTTATAAACAAGACAAACACATTTCGTTAATGAAAAAAGGATTGAAAAGTAGCAAGATGATTTGAATCTATTAAGTTACAAATACTTACCTCTCTTAACTACATCTGAAACATAAAGGTGATATGAAGGAATTCCTGTCAAGATATGACGACAGTATTTAAACCAAGAGCGGATGATATATTTATAGAGATACAAAAATGATCTCAGATTATCTTTTGCAATATTAAAGAACCAAGCCTTTAAAAAGCGGAGTTACTTATGGATTGAGTATAAGATTCCCAAGGAAGATGTGTAGAAAATGACAAACAAAACAGTTTCCTTGACGAGTAATCCCCGACAGGAAATGCAGCCTCACCACAGTTATAATCAGAATCAGTGTCCGTAGATATTGGTGGGAGATAAGGGCTCTGCTTTCCATCGAACGACATCAATTGAGTTTTAGGTGTATTGAAAAAAACACCAGCCACCTCCTTCAGCAATCTCTGATAGTTCAAAGTTCAGGCTCCAAACTTTCCTCACGTCTGACTTGTTTCTGCTCAGTTGGCTTGTGGCCAACACGAAAGTACAAGTTGGTATGGTCGACATAGGTATTAATAAACTGAAACAAGTTACCAGGAAGATCATTAATGTAGAACAAAAAGTGATATGGAACAAGGTTAGAGTCTTAAGTAACGCCAACAATAATGGAATACTTTTCAGATGTCATTCTTTTCAGTGTGACAAACGTTTTAAGTTGTGAGGGGAAGGAATGAATAGTACCAAAGACTCATTGGGGTCATCCATTTATTACGTTTGCATCGAGGGGGATATCCTAAAAAGCAAACAGGGAGAAGTGCGGTTCACAAAGTGAGAACGTTTACATTAAAAATACAGTTCTCACAAAGTAGTGACAGCGAAAGACAGGTGTGCAGGTGTAATTATTCTGATCTTTTTTTTACCCTTTTATCGTTTGTTTATATGGAATTGCTTTCGTTTGTATTCGGCTTGTATCTAAAATTGCTTTTATTTCTCACAATAATAGCCTGACACCATTTTTTTATTGTTCGAATTTAATCAGGTGATCTTCTGTAAAATAAGAATCAATGACGTAATTTTTAACTTATTTATCAAAATGGCAACTACCAACGACAGTCAAAAAAGTATAACATACGTTCTCCGAGGGGTAATTGCCTGTGAATAGGTGTGAACAACGGGGAGGGGGTTAAAAATGGCCAATTTCGTGCGAACGTGATGAATGGATGACTCCATTCGAAAATTTCATAACCACAAAGCTTTTGAAGCAAGCTTGCATGTCAAACCTTATCAAATGCCTTAGAAATATCCATAGATACCTTCTGTGATTACAGTAACAAAATCACCACTGGAGCAATATCCTTAATGTCCGTATTGAACATCAACCAAACGACCTAGTGTTTGCAAGAATCTCACAAATGCATTGTTCATAATTCATTCAAAGATCTTAAGGAATATCAGAAAAAGAGTGTTAGTGATTTGATGATTAGCTCTTTAACAACTTACAATAGGTCGACATAGACTCAATTAAGTCTGACCTATCAATAATATCTCATGATTTATCTCAAGAAAGTATCTTGGCACCTGCATTGTTCATATTACTTCTTAATGACATGAGTACTTGTGTTCAACTTGGCGATCTCAAATTTTATGCTGATTATGCAGTACTGTGTAATTGTTATCTATGGCCAAGTATGGAGCAAAGAAATTGAATTGACTTTGAACAAAGAATTTGGTGCAAGTTTGCCTTGACTACTAGATAACAATTTTACTGTTTTATTGTAAGAAAAATAACAAACTGAGTTTGTTCTTTATTTATTCCCCCGAAAACTATCAAAATCATATAAATGTTCTAATTTTCTTGACAAAATTACTATCAACAGATGAATATGAGAACCTCAAAATAACTCTCGATAAAACACTTACATTGAAAGGCAAGACAAACAAAGTATACAATAAATCATAATTGAGGGAAAAGTTACTGAAACGATTACGTGACAACCAGTGAAGATATCTAAGAGGGGCGCAGAAGTATGAGGTTATCATGTTTAATTTTTTCATGATTCTGATTGGGCTCAGCTCCCTAAGCAACTTTGCATTGATCGTGCTTTTGAAAACTACCCATTTGTCCCTGACAAGTTTAAATATGTCTTCTTTGCAAAGACCTTGACGTAGGGTTTGCGTCAATTGCCTATTCAGGGCCCACAATCTCAGTGTGAGGACATCGTTAATACTCTAGTTAAGAATTCCTTTGACAAGGAGTATCTTGTGAGAGATCTCATTGCCTTTGATTATCATGGTGCATCAGTAACGATTTATGTTATAGGTGTTATTGAATCAAGAAAAAGAATTTCCCTGCAATATTCGTTCACAACTGTCTGAACCATCGACATACTTACTATGCGCTAGAATTTTTTTCCCCAACAAAATAAAGAGCCTCTGTTCACTTTGCAAAATTACAGGCATAACGCAAGGAAATTTCATCCAAATTTAATATTGAACCAAAAAAGATTGGAAAGGCATTCATGATATAACAGACAGGCTCTACTTAAAGGGCATTTTAGGCCGTATAATATTATTTCTTAAAATGCATTAACAATGCAGCATAATTTCAAAGGTCGATTTGGTTAAACGAGCAGCCTGCAACATTACTACTTAAAAAGGTGCAGTTTAGTTTGCTTTCTTACATACAGATGGTGTTGTAGTTTTATTATATTTGCAATTTTCCATAGTTATTCACACTTTTTCAGTTAGTATCAACAAACTTTGGTTTGCTTATACAATTGTTGTTATATTTGGATCAGCAAGAAACAGGCGTGGTCATAACAGACTACACTCGTACCTATGACATTGCTTCTGGAGCCCCTCTTGTTAAATTTTTAGAAACCATCCCTGGTGACATCATCATAATAAGTGTCACTACTGAGCCACTTTTAATGTATCGTTGTAAAATCTATGAAAACCTATATGATAACAGTTTTAACAAACATAATAGAATTCAGAATCATGGAAGAGCAATTATTGGCAAACATTCCTACTGCTCTATCAATTATGGACCCACGTGATAATCAAGTTGCAACTTATGTTTTTAAGTTGATAATAACCATGACCCAGAATGCAAGCATGACAAGTTTCAGTTTATTTTGCATAGTATTTGTACTAGGGCCAATAAATAATTATTGATTTTAGCTCAAGTCACAACTAATGCAAATAGTAAAACCTTTGAGTTTTGTGTCGCTTATGGTTTAACAACATGCCTGTAGAATTAGGAAACCAAAATTCCCTGGCTATTTTCAAAAGGAACATAAAACTAACAACTCTCAATTAGTTCTTTTTTCTCTTTTGTGTGTAGTGCTGCAGTCCTTTTGATCTCTTAGTTCCTTTCTCCTTTTCTTCATTGATTCCACACAGCATGTGCAAATACTCATTAAACCTTTTTGTTACTTTTTCATTTGGTAAAAAGGTCGTCCACTTTTTAGGAATTCTATTCTGACAGATTTCATAACCTGCATAAATATAAATTAATAATAATAATAATGATAATAATGATAATAATAATAGTTGTAGTAGTAATAATAATTCGCTGCGGGGGTGGCTGATCGATAACATAGCAATGGTTGAAGTGAAAGGAAAGAGGAGAAACTTGAAAGTAGCATTCTATGATTATCAAACGCGTACGATATAGTCAGACATGACTGGTGCAGAAATTTTACAAATGGATGGGAATACCTGTTAAAATTGTAGAAGTACTGAAGATAATGCTGAAAATATAGCGCACTTAATCGAAAATTTGTGACAGTAGAAAGATAAAAGTAAGAAAATGAATAAACATCAAAAAGGGTTTTCTACAAGGAGACAATTACTCACCGGTGGGCTTTTGTCTGACGGACGTACTGACCGCGATGTTATTAGAGTAGGCATATGGGTATCGGATGGGAGCACTAGAAGAAAGAACATTAAGAAGACTCATAGCCTGTTCATTGATGACCTAAAGGTATATCATGAAAGTCACAAAAAGCTAGAGGTAGTAAATAAAACAATCTTGAATGCTATCATTGATACGGGAGCATGTTTTGGAGTAAAGAAATGCGCAGAAGTAATCTTCGGAGACCATAAGATGGTAAAAGGAGAAGGATTGCCACTACTGGAAGAAAAAATGAAAACATTTGATCCAGATAAAAAGGAAGCTCACAAATTCTTAGGATGTGAATAAGGTGATATAATAGATTTAAAAAATGGTTAAGAAAAGAGTAAAAAAAGAGGCACGGAAGAGAACAAGACAACTAGGCAAAGGAAACTTGAATGATAAACATGCCATGCAAGTCATTATTGCAAGAGTAGTCCCAGTGACAGATTGTATCATTTATGTCTTTGGATCTGGCAAAGGAGAATCTTTGGATAAATAGTAAAAGACGAGATAAGGAAAGCCAATAGCTACGGGAAGCAAGCTAGCGATGAAAGTCTATATGGAGATAGAAAAGAAGGAGGAAGATGTTTGAGAAGCTTTAAAGAAGTGTACAGTGAGACAAGAGTAAGAGTTGGATGCCATTTTGCAACAACAAAAAACGAATGATTAGGGAAAGCTTAGAAGTTCTAATTTTAGAATCTAAAATTATTGAGGACGGAGGTGAAATATTTATTTTAGGTGTACAGTAAGGAAGTGAAGTTTGGAGAAGGGTTTACTGAATGCAATAAAGAACGATGTGACCACTGGAAATTAATATGGAAAAAATTAAAGAAAGAACTCAAGGAAGGAACAAAAGAAATGCTATTGAAGAAATGTGAGAAAAGGAAAATGTAAAGTGAATTGATGTCAGGGTACACATAAAGAGCAACACAGATTCTAAGAAGCTAGGAGCTATACTCGACATTTTGGAGCAGGTGGTGGAGACAAGTGCTTGGAAGAAAGTCAAAGGAAGTGTAGAAGCAAAAGTTGCAGGTTCTATGGTAAAATAAGGAAGACGGTAAAACATTTGTTATCGGTATGCAAAACCGTAGCAGCACTAGAGCATGTGAGAAGATATGATGATGAACTAAAGATAATACCAATTGAATTGGGAAAGAAAGGTGCTCTATTAATAAAAAAATGGATTTATAGAAGTAAAAATGGGAAAAAAGACATATGTTTGAGAAAAATGACAAAAAGATATTGTGGGATTGGAAACATAAAATAAGAACGTTTTGTCCACCAAGACGACTAGGCATGACTTTGGAAGGCGAGAAAAAATATATACGTTGTGAATATGGCATGTCCCAAAGTACAAAACAAACAGGCAAAGAGGAGCGAAAAGATTGAAAAATATCACCAATTGTCGGAAAACAATCTATCAAAGAAATTAATCTTTTTAGAGAAAAGAACACTATTAAAACGTGGAGGAAAAATCCACTTGTCAGAATGCAAAACGTTATTGTAAAAATTTACATTTCCAGATGTTTCAGGAGAAATATAAATTGATTTTCTCGATACTAAAATTTCAAGAAAATGTGCAGCAGGTCCTACGAAAACAGAAATTATCATAAATGAATCCTTTCTCCCTCATTGTTGAGAGTATATTGTAGAGCACTGCAAAGCATACCCATTTTCATTAGGTACTCATAGATCTAATGACATGGGCATGGGAAATATAAGCTCGCTTTGCTTGAAAATATTTACTATTAATCGTACAATAAAAGTGACATAAAAATTGCATATCTTAAAACGTTCTAAAGTATGAAAGCCTCAAATTTTACTTCTTGAGTAGACACTTTTCTGAAGAGAAATTTAACGCCGATAAGAAAAATATACAAGTCCAATGTTTGAAACTTCCATTCAATTCTTCAGTTCAACATTACCATTTTTAGCTCACTTTAATCTTCTAGTGTAGGTATAGGAATCCACCATTCTTTGTTTAAAGTCTAGTATGGAAAGCCTTGGAAAAAGTCTTTTATACTTGCCAACAAGCTGCAAAGCACTACTTCTGGTACAGATGTTGATTTAAATTGTTCTGAAAACTTCAATGACAAACAAGATTTATAAGTTTCTATTATTACAAAGTGTACAATTAAGGAGCTATTAGAATGGGCAGAATTACTGAAAAGCTAGTCAAGGCCTTTTTTTATGCTCTCCATTACTACTTAGAATCGACATTGTAATACATTCAAAAGAAATTCTATTTAGTCGACCCATTTATTTGTAATACTATTTGGATTTATGTTCCAGATCGTTTAAATACAAAGTGAAAACAAGTTCCCTATTACTTTGACTTGTTCCAACAACTGAAAATTAGAATCTCGGCTGAGAATCTGTATGAGAAATTCATTGGTTATAAAATCTTGCATGATAATGATTTTGGAGAGGTTGGAAAGAGGCCAAAATTTCAGATGGTGTAAAGGATGATGTAAATGGGAAAACTTTATGTCATTACCGTTACAAGAGCGTCAGGAACAATTTAACCTGTGCAAGTTCTTTTTAGCGCAATTGATACAATTCACAAAGAGCTAGAGGGTTCTCTCAAAAGACAGGAGTTCTATAAAAGCTACTTAAAGGCATGCAAGATTAGTAAAAGGAAAACAGCATTTTCACCAGTTTCTTACACATGCTGGAAAGCAAGAGAAGATAACCTGGCGGCAACACATAATCCAATGAGAAGATATGGATATGGTCACTGCAATGCAAACACATTACAGTCAACTCAAAGATATCAGAAACCAAGAGAAGCCTGCGGAATACGTCGAGAAAGCAAAACCAAAGGCTGTCAGCTCTACAATTCATAAAGATTTTTATGCCGAAGGAAAAAGAAAGAGCGCTGTACCTCCCAGGTTTGCAGACAGACAACAGCTGTTACTGCCACTTACAGTCACAACAACGATTGATATGTTTCGGATAGAATTATATTTTCCGTTTTTAATACCCTTTTAAACGAGTTGGAAAAAAGGTTTTCATTACATTCATGTGAGATGATGGTTCAGCTCTCTGTATTTGATTCTTGTAAATGGAAAGACAGACAAGATAAGTTGAAAAAATTCGCACGAAGATATGGAATATCAGAGGATAGTCTTCACCAGGAGCATTTCCTACTTGGTAATTCGAGCTTCTTCCAGTCGCTATTAAGAGGGGCGAATGAAATATAACAGAGAAACTATAAAAGTACTTGTCTACCTTTTAAACTAAAGATTTTTAGGGATAGTAATTTGGTGAGACTCTATCCAAGCCTACATTGATATCTGAAAATTGCAGTTTGAACTCCTGTCACAAATGCATCATGAGAGCGATCGCACAACAAAGTGCAAAACATTAACACATACTTGAGAGCAAAAATGGGAAAGGAACGACTTGAGCAATTATTAGTTATTAGTAGTGAGCAGAATGTCTCCAATTTAATACAGTTTTCATGACTGAAAAAGAAATTGCTGTCAAGCATAAGAAACTAAATCTTTGAACATTATTTTATCTTATTGGTGATAGTACAGTTTTTATCATACAATTAAAAAAGCCTTCCATTGAAGTTTTTCACATTCACCCATCTTTTTCTATCCAAAGGGGCGTATCTTTATACCAATAGAGCTTTTCCTAAAGAGATACAGGGCATGGTCCAAAATTTCCAGACCCAAATATTCAACCCCCCACCCCCACTTCGTGGCTGCTGGTGTCTATGCTGGTTATGCTGCAGACATGGTCAAAAGTTCTTCTCGATTACAAGTACAACAGGATATTATGCCCGCTGTCTTGCAGACTATTCTGCTTGTGGCTTTTTTTGTTGATGAAACACAACTACTGCTTCTTATTGTCACCTTTGAGATATTGACATACTCTCCATGGTTATCGATACAAGATGTACCTGCAGGAGTTGGACATGCGCAGAAACTCAAGAAAAATTGTCAACATCAAGTTTGTAGTGCTCATTGCCAATGTTCACATCGTTCAGGGCATTACTGGCTGCAAGTTTGGCTGGGTAACATAAACATGCGAAAAAGTGTAATGTGGAGGAAATAAGATTAAAGTATGGGAGAGTTTCCAAACTTTCCTTATATTGCATTTTATTTGATATCATCAGGGCTTGTTAATTTTGACACGAAAGGTGCAACACATTGGCGTGTTGTAGAAGAAAATGGTGTCTCCACCATCATCGGAGGTGAAGCTGGGAAAGATTTGTTAGATGCTGACCCTTTCTTAAGTATTTTAACAAAAGCAAACCAGCATTCAGTGGCAATGAAGGATGAACCAAATTCGAACAGACCTTCTAAACCGATTGCTTTACCAGAAAAGTATGTACTTACATTAAGATCTAATTGATTAATGCAAATAGGCCTTTATATATTTTGGCCCTTAATTAGTGAATATTAGTTACTAGGCAGTACTAATATTTTTTTCAGTTTTGCTACATAAAAAGAACCAAGTCTTTTTGCAGTGAGTGTCTGGCTCTCATGGTGAACACGAATGATACTTCTATCATTCTACTTTACATGCCTGCTACTATTGGTGTTGAGCTCATCATTTTGTCCAGGATGCTACAAGCTCGGCCAGGTAAAGCCAGAGCTAGGTTTCTGTTTCAAACCACGGTTTTTACCCTCTGTTGTGTTTATTTTGCGATCACAGTAAAACATACATGAATAATTACCACAGTAACTAAATATATTACACGATAGATAATTGCAGATGGTAACACCAAAAAACATGTTTTTTCTATTCCACACTTGAAGGGAATAAGGTGATTCTTCCTGTACATAGAGAATAAATAAAAAACTCCTTTATCAAGAAAAAAGCTTGAAGTTATTTAAATGTGTTACTGTTCAAGATATCAAAAGGTATTGTCTATCCAGTTGCAAGTCGGTGAACATAGGAAAGTTTAAGTGGAGACGTTTTCTCGCATTTCAGGAATGTCACTGTAAGCTTTAAGTAAATATACAACGGAGTAGAAGGCAAAGCAAAGCAACGGTACAGTGGAACACATAGCTTAAGGAAGTCTTTGGAAAGGTTACAATATACAAACCCATAAAAACTAGTAAATTTGATACATTCCCTTTCAGATTGAAGCAAGATGCGACCCATCCATATTACTCTGAACAGCTGTTAATGTGTTGTTAAAACTTTCTATTTTACTTTGAGATAGCAATATTAAGTATGTGAACAATTTTTACGTTTCTTACTCATTTTTGGACAAAATTATAAAAGGTTTACCAAAAATAGCTGAAAATTAAACCACTCAGAAAAATTCAACTTGATTGTACTTGATTCAAGGTTAAATTTTCCTATGGTATTTGCTTAAGGGTAAACCTTTCTGGATAATTGTTATGGTTATGTTTTGATGGCTAACTAATCCATTTAGCATGCAAATGAAAACCACATGAGCATGCAGTAATGTTTATTACATTCCAAGACAATTATAGATATGAAGTTATGGACATAACCAAGAATCAATCTATACTTACTATTCGTTCTACCATTACTGCTGCAGAACAACCTGGCCCTAGTGCATTGTAAAGTATGCAAGGTACCATCTAGGGTAAAGTGGTAAATGGTAGTGTATACAGACTCCCTTCATCTTTAATTGATTTTACAAACCTTATTGGTTAAAAGTTGTCATACAAGTTGTCTGAACCCCAACCACTCATCTGCTTGCTTGACAAGCCAACCAGGAGCATACATGCCAAAAGAGGAGACCAAAAAGTTCTGCAGAGATTGTTCACCAGCAAACTGAAACAGTCAGCATATATGTATGTAAATGCATACTAGTATTCCATTTCAAGTAAGAATACATAGATGATGTAAATAGTAAGTGCAATTTGAACTTTTAACAATAACGAAGATGATAACTAGTAAAGTAAGTATATGAACAAAGTACAACAATGAATAGGCACATACAAAAATAGCTTTGATAAAGACCAGACAGAAAGAAAGATGACCTTTTGGGCAAGGTTTGGCCTGTCCATTTACCCAAATTACTGCTCTTAACAGGTGCTTAGTACTGTAGCAAGCAGTCCAATTTCAGTGAGCACTTCTCCAGTTTTTAACCTGCAGACTGTTTTTCAGGACACACTGTCTTCACCCCTTTTAATTACCTAGTGTGGTTCTATCTTCTTGCATACAAGTTCTGTAGAATGGAAAACTTGACCTTTAAATATTTACATTTATGTAAATATTTAAAGGTCAATCACATAAAGGTGTCATATCACATCATTCTGTAAGTCAGCAACCTATGTCTCAATTTCAATACCTTCCAATCTCTTGTTTAGTTTCTTTGTCGTTGTTCCAAGTATTCCTATGACTATTTAGATGATTGCCTATCTCTTGCCCCACAACTTCTTAACTCTCTTGCATAGTGATAGTGAGTGTGTGTGAGTGTGCAAGGTCTTGATATTTCTCAATCTTTTTACCTCCTTGGAATTTATTCTCACTTCATATCAAATTGCAAAGCCTATGATTTTAGTGGATTTCATTTGGTTGTCTATCCCAATCATATTAGGACATCTGTCTTCAATCACATGGTCAGTGTAGATGTTAAAATCCACAATTTTTTACATCTCTCATTGTACTGGTTCTGGTTCATGTACATATCACTTTGACTATAATTTGATCCAATTTGTATTACACATTTCTCAATGGATTCACTTGTCAATCAAATCATGCCACTCTTTCTGAGCCAAGTTATTGCATTCACTAATGACATGGCTCACCATCTCATCTACCTTTCCATGCATTCTGCAGTTACTTTCTTCTTGTATTTTGTTGATCTTTGTTTTATTGATATTGGTGTGTATTGCTTCTTTATGTGTTGCAATTATCATTGATTCCATTCCTCTTTGAATTCCTGTATTTTTAAGCCAGTTCCATCTATTCTTTTCATGCTAAATATTTTAACCATTTGGTTTTGTTTCTAATAGTTTTCTGACTCTTTGCTTGTACTCATTCCCAGCCTTCTTTTTCTTTTCCTTTTGCATAATCTGATCTGCCTGCAGTATGCCAAGGTATTTATACTCTTCATTCTCTTCCAAAAATTTTATTGTTCTGGTATCTAGCAACTTTATTCCCTCTGATTTTTACACCATATCCCCTTTTCAGTACTAATATGGCACATGTTACAATACCAAATTTAATTTTTATTGTTGCTGAAGGTACACACTGTCTGGGTCAAAGAAGGCTGCTTTTTTAGCAGCCTGACGATGGGAGAAGTATCTCTCAAAACACAGCTCGGAAAAAGTTATGACTCATAACATAGTAAAGCTCTTACATCTAAGGTGTTTTCTCTATTTAAGTATGCAGTTTCAAGTCATCCATAAATAGCAAATCGTTGATTGTTTCTTTAGAGTTAGGAAATTTGTTTGATGGATCCTTCTGTATTAACACTGACTTTTCTTGTTATCCATTATGGCACTTTTCCTTCTCCTAAGCAATCTGCAAGATTGTCCTTTAAACTCTTGTGCATACTAGTAAACTATTTGAAAAAATATCCTTGAACCATATCTGGTCCAGTTGCTTTCCAATTTGGCAACCTTTGCAAGCACTGGGTACATAAACGGTGCAGTGGAATAAAGGGCAAACTGACAGAAACTAACCGTTTTAGCTGCAAGAGGTGCAAAGAAGGAGAGGCAACCTGTGACTTAGACCTACATAAAGTGCATTTGGAGGATGAGGATATTGAGGTTGTCCAGAAGTTTTGCTACCTTGGTGACACCCTTGGAGCTGAGGGGGGAGCTGGTGCAAGTGTTACAGCAAGGGTTAACAGTGGATGGAGTAAGTTCAGGGAGCTGATGCCATTGTTAACCAGCAGAGCTCTGCCATTACCTACCAAAGGTAGAGTCTACCAGGCATGTGTACGTAGCACAATGATGTATGGCAGTGAAACTTGGCCAGTGAAAGCTGAAGATGTCAGCCGCATGGAGCGGAATGACATGAGAATGATAAGATGGATGTGCAACGTAAGTCTAAAGGACAGGCTCAGTTCTAATGAACTCAGAAGGAGATTGAATCTGGACAGTATTGGCAGCTGTATGCAGAATAGGAGGCTTCGTTGGTTTGGTCATGTGGAGAGAATGGACAAGAATGCTTGGACAAGTAGATGCAGAACAATCAAGGTGGCAGGAACCACTGGCAGAGGAAGACCAAAGAAAACATGGGAGGAAGTGATAAGGACGGATCTGAAACAAAAAGGTGTCAGCAGAGACCTGGTGAAGGATAGGATAACTTGGAAGTCAATTTCAAGAAATCGTCCAACACATGCTAGCATGTAAACCAGACGTTAAACCGAATATGATGATGATAATGATGATGAAAGAATTTTTTTTGAGTCCTTTCTGCTTTTTTTTGTGATGATTCTGTAAATCATATGCATGCTTCTGTTTGATTCTTTTTTCCTACATCATAGCATTCACTCTTCCAAGGTCCATATTCAAATTGGTGAGTTGCTGTTCCAGTCCTCTTGTTCACCTGAGCTTTTTGCTTGTATCTTTTTTTCCCACTTTGCTCTACCCTTCTCATTACTATCATGGAGTCAGCACAAATAGGATTTGTTGAAGTGATATCTATTGTGTTACAATCTTGCCTAACACAGCAATCACTTACTGTGTAGCATTTCTCAGTTTACTTCTTTCAAGATCTCTTTTCAAAATTGCGTTACCAAAACTCTTTTGGTAACACAACACATCCATACACTAACTGCAATTTTCCATTTAACCTGACTGAGTCTTTTGTATGCACCTGTGCATTGTCATTAACTTGATTATTTAGAATTTCTGTCTCTAGCTATTCATTATCACTTATTTCATTTAAATGTTCCCCTTTAACTGTCATTTTTTTAATCTCATCTAGTTCCAAACCACATAACCATTTTTCTTTCAAATCTGGTTGGCCTGATCTATGATGCCCTAGCTTGATGATGACGTGGCCTATGCTGCTGTATCATGGGAGACCTGTAGTTGTGTAAAGACTTTCTCATACATGCCCAGTCTCATTATTGATATTATTTAAGACAATTTAGTAATCCATTTACATTCATTTGAGGGTAGTAAATTTTAGGTTGCACCACCACCAGTGGTTTTATTGTGATACTGTCACTAGGACAGTTGCTAGTCAAGGCTAAAGAGCGTGTCCAACCCACCAGACTAGCCCCTGCTGGATGCCAACCTGGTATTTCTTGTTCATAGGGAGAGCTGACAGATGCTATACCTTGCTTAAAGGTGACCTGGAGATGGTTGTGGCCAACAGTAACCTCATTCTACCACATCAAAACTCTGCACTGCAGTTTCAAGTCTTACGCAAAACTAATTATTATAATAATAATTATTGTTGTTATTGTCATATTCATCATCATTTGATTGTCTTGGTTGCACTGGTTTTGATTTGTTCACAAAGTGATAATTTTTTTTTCTTTCTCATATTTTTTCCCAGTAACTGGGCTCTTTAATGCCCAATGCTCTTCAAAGGGACTTTTTTGTGGCAGTAAGTAATTTCTTTGCCAGATACCTTTTCTGGTGCCAAACTATTACTTTTTCATTTGTGAAGTTACAAGGGCATTTCACCCATAGGGAAATCATACTTAGAGCCTTAGATGTAAGAGCTTTATGATGTCATGAGTTGCAAGCTTTTTCTGAGCTCGGAAAAAGGTTACGACTCATGAGATGATAAAGCTCTTACATCTATGGCTTTCTCGGAGTCCAGAAAGTTCAGAATTTTAAAGATTATTAGGGATACTTAGAGCCTTGGTTACAGGGCAACTGCACTAACAGTTGGTCCATAGCACCACTACACAATAGCCATTTTCTAAGAAAAACAGCTTGTAATACTGTTTGGTCCAATTGGATCAGGCACTCACCCTTTACTACCCTGGGTCTGTCTTTTTTTGCAGAGAATATAACATGTAAGAGATCCTTGGTAGGCTTTACCCCTATCCTAGTGGAGATTCATTTTTAGTGGTAATCAGCCTTCCTCTGTTATCACTTATTCCAATTGAAAACCATTTATTACTAAGACCTCTTAAGATAAAATTATCACCTACTTCCTAGTGACAAGTAGTACAACAGTTTAATCCTGATAAGATAAAGATAAACAAACTTTTGAGGGTTCAACATGAAACTTCTGCTTCTCATACCTAACCAATGTCAACATCATCTTCTTTCAGTGCTTCCCTTTCAGATGTTTCCACAGCTAATTGACTCTTTCCATTTGTGTCAGTTCCTTTGCCTGTGACAGACCAACCCTTATCATGTCCTTATACTTGCAATCTCTCCATCTTCTTGTTGGTCTTCCCAGTCTTCTGCCTGATAGCTCCATGTTAAGCACACATTTCCCTGTGTGCCCATCTTCTCTCCTTAGGACATGCCTGTACCACCTCAAATGTGCCTCTGTAAGTTTTCCTGCAATATCACATACCCTGATAGTGCCTTTAATCCTCTTATTTCTAATCTTATACCTTCTTGTAAGTCCAAGAGACCACCTTAGCATGTGTATTTCTGCAGCCTACAGATTTTTGTCAAGACTGCTGGTTAGGGAGAGGGTGGGGGTGGGGGTGGTCTGTAGCCCATACAACATTGAAGGCCTTACCAGCATCTTCTACAGCTTCCCTTTGACCTTGACTGGCACTCATTTATCACATAGAATTCTGGTCATGTTTTGTCAGCTGCTCCAACCTGCCTGGATCCTTTTCTTCATTTCTTTAGCACTACCTTCACACTGTTTTATAGGGGACCCAAGGTACTTGAAGTCCTCTACTTCTGGCAGTTTATCATCACTGATTTTGATAGGTGGTGCTTGGTATTTCCTGTTTATGCAAGGGTACTTCATCTTTGCGCAGCTCACTTTCAACCCATGTCCCTCCAGTGTATGCACTGTTGCAAAGAGTAGTGTATGTAGAGCTGACCCCTGGTGTAGTCCTACTTTTACATTAAAAGCTTCCACCTTTCTTTAGGCACATCTAACAACTCTATTGGACTCTCTGTACATTTCTTGGACCCCACAGACCTACCTCATTGACACTCCTTTTCTTCTCATACAATACCAAATTTCATTTCTGGGGACACTGTTGTGCTTTTTGAAAGTCTATAAATACACAATGGGCACATTTACACAGTGGGCACATTTACTCCAGGCTGCAACCCATATGCAGGTCTTTCCGCTCCTCCATCCCTATCAATAACATCTGAGGTAGATAAATGAGTCCAATTCGACCACCACATGTTTGCCTCCTGTTCCCAGCTCTACTGTTTCTCTCTCCTCTCCAATTCCACCCTCTCTCTGTCTACATGTAGAGCAGATAAATGTGCCCACTCGTGACACATTCTACAAACCAGAACAGCATCCGTGAACCCACCTTTCACATTGGGAACATAGCACTCCTACTCCTCTTCCACACATTCCATAAGGATACCTTCCAGAAAACTGAGGAGTTGTGTCTTTCTTTCCAGTCACGTCAAGATCTTAGTTTTACCAAAGTTAATTTTTAATCCTCTCCTTTTTAAGGCATCTCTCCACCTGTGAAGCTGCTGCTCTGCTTAATGCATCGTCTCCCCCATTATAACTAAATCATCTGTGTACAACTTGCCCCACGGTGCCCCTCTACTGCATTCTCTGGAAGCTTTCCCCATGACTAGATTGAAGAGCAAAGGGCTCAATATAGAGCCCTGGTGCACCCCACGGACACGCCAAACGCCTCAGACACTCCTCCTGGCTCCACCACTCTCGTCTGGGAGCCCTGGTACAGCTCCATCACCAGGCCAACAAGCCTTTTGGCACACCCTGCCTCTACATCGCCCATGCCAGCGCACGCCGAGGGACGCGGTCGAAGGCCTTTTTCAGGTCAACAATGATGTGGTACATGTTTTCCCTTTTCTCAAAGTATTTTTGCTAAAACGTTCGCAAAATAAACATTGCATCCGTGGTGGATTTTCCAGCGGTGAAATCAAACTGATTGCTGCTGATATTTACTCATGATTTCAGCGTATTATCAAGGATCTTCTCCCACACTTTCATCACAACATCCTCAGTCCCCTGTACTGACAGCACTGCAAAGGGTCTACTTTACGTTTGAATATGGGAATAGTGGTGCTTTCCTCCATTCTTTGGGGGCATTCACCAGTATTTTTCTGAGAACTTTTGTGAGCTGCATGGTTACTGCCTCCCCCGTGCATTTGAGCATGTCGCTATTCACTCCAGAGGGGCCAGATGCTTTGCCTGGCTTCAATGTCTTGAGAGAATCCTCCACTTCCTTCTCCTTAACGTCATCCAGTGGGCCCTCTATGCGGCCATATTCTTCTATCTCACTTGGGTTCTCCACATTCAAGAGAGAATCATATTGCCTCCATCTTTCACTGATTTCCGGTTCTGTAGTCAAAATTTCTCCATTTTCACCCTTGACGAAGAAGCCTCTCACAATGCCCCTTCTGTCTCTCTTGAGCTGTTTGGCCATCGCAAAAACGCTTCCTTCTGCCCACAGGGGAGTCGAGATTTTCACACCACGCATCCATCGACACCTGTTATGCAATGGCTACTGCCATTTTGGCATCCTTGTTCCTTGCTCTATATACTTGTTCATGCACTGGGTCTCAACTATGCTCCTACGTCTTAAAAACATCCTTTTTGGGTTTTACCGCATGTTTCACGTCCGCACACCGACAAGACTCTCGCTCCTCTCCTCTTCCTCCTCTTGTCTCTCCACATGTCTCAAGGTATGCCTCCAGAATAGCAGCTTGTGTCTCATGCCACTCGTTGCCTATCGTCCCTGATTTCTCACGCACACTAGCCACAAACTCCTCACGGGTTTTCTGCTCCTTTAACTACCATGTCTCGAGTCTCCTTCTTCCCTTTACCTTTTTTTTAATCTTTGAAGTTCTCCCTAACAGGGCGGTGCTGAGTAACGAATGCTTCTCCAGGTGTAGCGCTACAGTCGACCGGCATGATGTCATGTTTGGGACGGAACAGGATCAGGTCCAGCTACGCTTCTGCCTCTCCACTTGCGTACGTAACTGTTTTGTTTTTGTCTTTCTTGAAGTACGTGTTCAAGATTCTGAGATTTTGATTTTTGCAGTAGTCAAAAATTGTCTCGCCTTCCCTGTTGAGGTGACCACAGCCACATGGACCCATCACGTCCGCAAACCCATCCCTGCTCGTTTCGATGTGGCCATTCATGTCGCCCCCCATTACGAGCCCTTCGTCTGTTGACACTCGTGCGGTCTCCTCTTCCGTGGTTTCCCAGAAGTCTTCTTTATCCTTGGCCGTTCGCTCTACCTGCGGCGCATAAGTTTAAAATATGTTAAACACTTTCTTCCCTAACAGCATCTTAATCTTTATTATTCTATCGTTGATCTGCTCTACTTCCAACACTCGCTCAACCAGACACTGCCTCACGATCACTCCAACACCCCACACACCCCACACACCCTCGGCATTTCTACAATATCAGAGTTTGTAATTTTCACCGTTGCTACCTGTCGATATGGTCCCCTTGTTCTTTTAGGGAACCTCTTGCAAGCAGCAAATGTACACCCGTCTTCTCGCCAGCATATCTTCAACTTCCCTTCTCCTACCAACCGACGCCCCCACGTTTATAGTGCAGATCTTCACCGACTCCTCCATTTCTCTCTCGTTGTTTTCACCGGCACTCCATCGAGACATTTTTAGCACCCCCTGCCCATTTAAAGACTGCTCGGAACAGAGGGCAGTTTGGTTTAAAGATGCTATCATTGAAGTTGGAGCATAAGGTTTTACTCCCCGCATGCCCTTGCTGACGGGAACCCTCCCCATTTATCCGGGCTTGGGACCTGCACCGGAGTGAACTGGCTTGCTCGTCCGGTGGCTGGGTTAATTTACATTTACACTCATAACAAATCCTGGTACTCAGACACTGCCCACAAGGCAATGGAGCAGGAACTAATCACACTTAACAAAAGTTTTGAAAGTATTCATATTGCCAGATATTGGCAAGAAGTGGTTGGGTTTTTTTTCAATGTGGCAAAATGGAACTGATGGCATTCAACAGAAAACTCCTCAGCTTCCTCTTTTATTGATGTTCAATCATTCTGATTTTAACACTGGTGAGATTGCTTCTCCTCATCGGGATGCTTATCAATAAGGCTGCTTGATTGGTCATTTTCTCTTTATCTTTCTGGGAGTTCTTAAATTCAGTCTATAATTAAGTCTACTCCTTGTGTTTTGTTGACTGTTTCATGAATAAAGGAACCATATGCTTGAGGTGATTTTATATCTCTATACAAATACAGTCTGACCTTTAATAGAGTACTTTTTTCACATCTGGACAGGTGTTCTGTCATCTGGTCTTGATGTTCTTGATTGAGTTCAGAGACATATTTGTTACTTGATAAATCCAGGTCTTGCTGGTACTCTTCAACCTTTTCTTATCAATAAAATATTGCTTGTCTTAGTCATTTCTATAGGTATTATAATTTATGTGTTCGGATGAGCTTTCCTCTCTGATACCACCACAATTTGACCCATCTTCTGTGATTTATTTTTCCCAATATCTTCACCCTTATGTAGTTGTTGCTCCTTGATTTAATAAGTAATTCTTTGAATTTAGGTTCTTTCCATGAGCAGCTAGATTGTAGAGGTCTTTGGTTTCTGAGTGCTTTCCTTTATCATATGGCTTAAATTATACATGTCTAAAGTTAACTCCTATATTTGGGCATTTTTAGGTCATTTTTTAATTCATTAAATTCATCAATTCATTAATTCTTTTTTTAATTCATTAGAGTACGAAAGTACGAAAGCAAAGAAAAGCCGCGTTGCCATTTATTCCTTTGGGAGAGAGAATGGCAGTAGTAACTGCTGAATTTTGCAAAAATTTAGGATTTCAATGGTGACAGTAATTCATGTATTCTTTTTGGGGGACAATTAAGCTCTAATAGAGAGACCATAAAATATCTTGTAATTACCCATATTATTATAGATTAAAAAATGTCAAATATATAACCATTGCAATTAATAAATAGTATACCAGAAAAATGACTATTATGATTTATGTCAATATTAAATTTTATGTAAAAAGTGATATCATGAAATAGTTAATTTCTGAGTTATACTACAACATTAACAAATATTATTGTTTGAGCTGCAGTTGTTGTAGTTGAACTTGAATCACCTGCTGATAAATTTACATTTCGTAAAAAATTTGCAGCACTTTACGCATGTTTTTGGACAAAATATGAGAAGGGAAAAACATCTTTTGATTGATTGGTCATAGAAGCAAACCTTTTTTCTATAATAACTGCAATTGTCATCATTATCATCAAGATTTTCAGTTGAGCTGAGTCGATTTTAGCAAAAGAAATAAATAAGCTGGTAATGATATTTTATTTACTAGAAAGACATTTTGAAAACAAACAAGAAAAATGACAGCCTTCATTTTGAATGGAAATCAGGTTTTAATATAATATATTGAAAAACGCCATCAATATAGCAATTATATGTCAGGCTTGAAAGAAGTTAAAACAGCATAGACTTCTATTACATGTAAATGTCAAACATTGGTGATATCTTAAACTATCATTTGTTATTATATGTTATTTGAAGCAATCCCCTATTCCATATCTATTTATGCAGCAGTAGTAAAAAAGCCCTTACCTGTTTGAAATTAATGATGCCACATTTGGTATACCATGGTGTTCAAATCTCTGTTATTTTCCATTAATCAAGGCTGTTCATATTTATTGTTTCCTTTTGTTGATTTTTTATCTTGTACTTCGTTAGGTATTTTTTATCCAGGAAAGCAAAGACTTTATTAGGTATCCATAGAACTTATCTGGTAACTTTTCTATAGGTCTTGTACACAAAGAAATCATTGGCTTTGCAGTTAACGGTGCTTTCTCATACTTTATTGTATTTTTAGAATTGCAGGTGAAGCAGCAACAGAGCAAACAGCTATAGGTATCTTCAAATTCCAAGGATTATCTTGTGGTGAACCAGTAAATGAAACTGGTTTTGACCATTTGGCTGGTATTCTCAAAAGAAGGGAACATCCACCATTTCCAGAACCAGAAGTAGCATTGGTGTTCAAACGGAATGAATTTGATGATCCAGATTTGGAATCTATAGAGAACAATCTTTCAGAGGCAGTAAAGCAGGTATTTGATGCAATGTAATATGAAAAATTGAGCTGAATATATAGTCAGTATTATTATTTTAGTTTCTATTTTTCTCGGTAGATCTTCCAACCGGTGCTAACCTAAAAGCAGATAGCAACCAGCTATCAAAGCTTTTAGGTCTTCTTTTCTTTTCCGCTCTCAAATTGAGAGCACTTTCCTTAAAATCCTTGCAGTTTCCAATAGTTCTGTTTTCTGTATTATTTCTAATCTAGCATCGCCCGTTAACTTTTGCAGGTGTTTCCCACAATCTGTAGAAGCTGCTTCCATGCTCCAATTACAACATGTATAACTTTTTTACAGTTTTGTTACCTCTTCCTTAAGATTATGGCATTTCTCTGTTTTCTCGGTTTCTTTCTCCTTCACCCTTGAGTCACCTGGGACAACTATATCAACTGTTGTAGCTTCTCTCTTAATTTTGTCGACAAACACAATGTCTGGTTTCCTTTCAACTACGTGCTGATAACATTGGATCAAGGAGTTCCAAAGTATCTTGAGATTGTTGTTTTCTATTGTTCGTGGTTTTTGGTTATACAAAGCATTTGCTCTATATAAACCAGCTTTTCCACACAATAACCAGTGAATATATCTTGCAACATTATCATGTTGTCGTTCAACTTGCTACATTCACTAACAACATGCATGACACTTTCTCCCCTCTGATTACACACCCTACACAAGGATGATTCAGCTGTCTTATCAATGTAAAATTTCACATAATGTGACCTTGAAGATTCCTCCTAAGTGCTACAAATTAGTGCTTCCGTTGGAATTTTCAGGTCACCCTTCTTTACCCAAAGCAATGAGTCTCTCCAACGTACATTCTTGTTATTCCTTATTTACGTGGAGTCTTTACTGATGCCAACTCTGCACCAGTTGATTCTTTGTACCCCTTTTTAGTACAGCAGGGTCTACTGACTCTTCAACTTACAAATGGACGTGAGCCTTGAGCATTTGGAGCATTTCCTCCGTACTCCCTTTTAAATACCAAGCAAGATTGTTCTCTTAAATTAACAGTATTTGCAATTCATTTCAAACCTCTTCCACCATCTTTTCGTTTGATGTAGAGTCTCTCTACATCGTTGTTCGGGTTCATACCTTTGTTCATCACCAATAATTCCCTGGTTCTCCTGTCGAGTCGATTAAACTGGTCCTTTCTCCAGCTGATCACCCAAGCTCCATATCTCATAAGAGATACTGCCCAAGTGTTTTTTGCCATGATTTTATTTCGGCCATTTAGTTTCGACTTTAGAACCAATCTGGTACGTCGAAAGTCCTAGGTATGTCCTTCATCTTAGTTTCTTTGACTTTGTCTGCCTCGGTTATTCCTAGGTACTTATACCCTTCATCGGTCACCTCCCGAATAACCTCACCATTACAAAATCTTATGCCTCAAGTCTTACTGAACTTTCCTCTCTTAAAAATCAACACACCGCACTTTTGAATGCCAAACTCCATCTTTATATCCTTGCTGATAGCATGTACTGTAGAGACAAGGCTATTAAGTTCCTTTTCACTTCTTGCGAATAATTTTTGGTCTGCCATAAAAAGCAGGTTATTTATCTTCGCATCCCCTAGTGTTTATCCAGCGGACATCTTTCTAAGGACTGATGACAAAATTATCATGCAGATGACAAATAACAGAGGCGATAGGCTGTCTCCATGGAATATTCCCCTTCTGATATCAACTTCTCCAAGTGACTCTCCGCACGCAGTCAGTTCTGTCTTCCAATTCTTCATTGTCCCCTCGACAAATTGTACTCTATTGTCTGAGATGTTAACAAGTTTCATGCACTCCAGAATCCAGGACTGTGAGACCATGTCATAAGCCTTCTTGTAGTCGACCCATGCCATGGCTAGATTCTTCTGTTTTCTCTTGCAGTCTGCTAAGATGGCTCTATCAATAAGGAGTTGGTCCTCCGTACCCCTAGCGTTACGTCTACACCCCTTTTGCGCAATCGATAAAAAACTATTTTCTTTAGGATACTTGTATATTACATCAGATATGATGCTATTTAAAAGCTTCCACGTGAGCGGTAAACATGAAATGGGTCTAAATTTCCCAACGTTTCCTTTAGTTTTGTCTTTTTGGCACAAAACAGTCCTTTCCTTCGTCAACCACAAAGTTACCTCTGCCCCATTATTTATCATATCATTCATATGCAACGTAATGCGACAGTGAAGAGTGGTTAGTCTTTTTAACCAATATCCCTGAACTAGGTCAGGGCCAGGAGCTTTCCAATTTAGGAGCCTTTTACATTACTTCTTCACTAAATTTTCAGTGATTATGAGTGGTTCCTGTTGGTATTCTCTTTCTTCTCCATTAAGTTCTTTGTATACTTTTTTCTGATCCTGTTTAAACAGCCGGTGGACTCTATATTGCTTAATTCTTTGTTCATAACACCTAAGCTTCACAATTTTTGCATTGAGTCGTTGTTTTAATTCCTCAAGCACGACGCTCAGCCCATTGCGATTTATTCTATACTTGTTTTCTAGCTCAGCATATTTGCTCTTCTTTAATTTTTCATCATTTCTCTTTCTTTCAAGGATATTAATATGTCTACGCAGTTCATTTATGGTATCTTTAATTTTTCTCTTCCACCAAGATTTTTTCTTTGTTCTTCTAAGATTGCTGTTAGCTGGTTTGAGCCCCAACTGTTGCCGTATAAAGATGGTCACTGCATTTATCAAGTTATTTGTGCCTGTTACCGAAATTGGTCCCAATGTCACGAATAATTGCATTTACTTTTCCAGTCAATTCTGACAACCTTTTCCTATCTACATTTTTAAACCCTAGGATGTATGAATCATTCTCACCATTTGCTAAAATTTCGTGAATTCCCTGAATCATATCCCGAATCATCTCCCTTTCCTCCTGGGTTCTACTGCTTGTTTTATCTACCTCAAAGTTTTCAATTTCGTCTACTGCATTCACTACATCGTGTTCAATAGCGTTGCCTCCCCCAGGTTTAGTTTCCTCGAACCCTTCATCATTTTTATCACTATCGTAGACTTTTTATATCATTTCCAACTGAACAGCTGACAACCACTCGTCGTTCTTGCGTATTGCTCTTGCCTGATTATACAGATTTTGTTCATTGATGTGAAATAACCATCTGCCTTTCCAGTTTCGATGCATTCGTCATCGATATCCTCTTCTGAGTTTACCATTTTCGTCAACTGGCTCGCTCATGAAATAACACTCGATCACCAGCTCATTTACCTCATCTGTCCACTGTCTCCTTGCAGTCCCAGGATGACGACCGGGCTCGCGCTGCTGCTCCACGGGACACCTGCTGGGCGTGGCACCTTCACATAATGTTCCAGCACCATTCACGCCATTTTTTCAATCTCTTGGTTTATCATTTCACATTCATAAAGAAGGTAGTGGTGATAAGGTGTCACAACCACCAGTATTTTTCTCGAGACACCATCTCTATGGAAGCTGCTAACCAAAGCTGAAGACCCAACCCTGACCACAAGGCACAGTTACACCCCGCCAGATGTCAGCCTGGAATTTATAACTACGGTTGGTTTGTTCTTCTGAGTTTTCCTTCTCCTAGGATTGCTGCCAACCAGGGATAATGACCCCATCCTAGCCAATCCTGACCAGAAAGTGGAAAATGACAGGCTTAACTCCGCCGGACGTCAACCCTGTATTTTAAGGTCTCGGAGTGGGCTAACATGTTCTACACCTTGCCCAAGGGTGACCTAGTTATATATTTGATGGAAAACCTGCAAGTCGAAGTCCCCACTTTTTATAGTTTATAATACTTTTTAATCTTATCTTCTTTTAGTGCTTGTGGTCGGTTAAAATAGCAAAAATTTTCCGTTGTCTTATGTACTTAATATTTGTATGACTATACAACGATGATCATACTTTCTTTGAGTAGTTCAAAGGCCTTTTTCGCATTCTGAATTTCATTTCCATTCAATATCCCTGTGGAAGAGGCGACGCTAAGTCTCTGAAATTGTGGCATAGTCAGAAGTAAATCTAGGCCGGCAAAACGTCATTCTTATAAATCTTGTTATATCTTACTCGTTTCTCGGCTAAACTCCTGTACAAGTTTGAGTGTCGCAGAGTCCGATAATTTACCATTTTTGCTGGAAACTAAACCGAAAAATTACACTTTGCCCTCACGAAACACACTCTTAAAACTGTTGCTGAGTGACAAGCCACTGTCATTTATTTTTCGAATTACTTTGTCAAGAAATACCGCATATCTCCTTGGTATTACTATATACAAGGATTTCATAACATGCATTTTGAAACCATCAGTGTCTTCGATCACCAGTGCTATTGCATCCTGAAATGTTACTGAAGTAAAGAAATCCCGAAATTTAACCTCTTGTATTGATATAAACTAAGGTGTGAACTGATTGTCGTTTTGTATTTTTTGTTTATAGATTTAGCCGTAAGATTATACTTTTGCATGATTGTAGTTCTAAGTGAACCTTTCATTTATAGGACAGGGAAGTAGTTACTTATAGCACTTATAGCAGTGCTTCTTCAACTGGTGCGTCGGACGATGCTTGATGAGCCATGAACGTGATGTAGGATTCTGATTATTAGCAGTTTTTGGACTGTAATATGAGATTACATAAAGATAAAGGAAATTTGAATATTTTTGGTTTTTGCCTTTTTTTTAATGTACCAACATTGTACTTCCCAAGTTTTTTTATCAGTTTGCTTTGGAGTTAAATCACAACACAGTTGACAGGGGTGTACCTTCCCTATCAAACGCCCTTTGCCAAAGGACTTGTTCATACTCCTGGACCCAATTCTAGTAAGTAACATCCTTAGCAGAGAGAAGGGTAACTGTAAAGCCACATATTTCTTCTGCCTTGTAGTTTTGCTACTTTAGACGAGCTAAAGGTACGGTAACTTAAATTCGACGTGACTGCGGAAAAGATTAAAATTTTTAGTGAGATAGGTCTAGCAGTAAAAATATCAATACGCCTTGGCCAGTCGTTCACCATTAGACCTTGCCATTATACTACCGAAAGAACGCAGTCAGTAATTCGTAATAAGAAATTTTTGTCATTAAGCACCTAAAAGCAGTTTATAACATGGAATGGTAAAAAAGGAATTATACGCCATATCACTTGTGGGTTAAGTAGCCAAGGATTGTGATGGCTTCTCCCGCTTTGAATATCAGTGAAAAATAAGCTAGAATGCAAAAAATACAAACCAAAAACCTCTTTAAGCTTCAACAACTTTTTAATTGCTCAGTCAGTGAATGAATTGCATGCAAGATGCTTGACAGGAAGGACAGAGCTGAGAAAACAAGCGCTCTTTTTCCAGAAAGCTTTGCAGAATTTGATTATTACATGACAACTTTATTGATTCTAGATTCTAAGAGAATAAAGGTATCAGTAGTGCAAAATATGCCATTTTGGATTTTGATAGGGTCTAAAACAGAAAGGAAGGGTTGTACTGTAGCATTAGACAAATGTGTAGAACGTAGGGAAGGACCCATAATCATAAAGCAACAGACTGACTAAACTTCATTTCCATCTGACCCACGGGTACTGCCCGTTTTTCAACGCCTGTTTTCCATGGTGATTTGGTACATCATCACCTATTGTAGGAGGTCACGAGGAAGTTTGAAATACGTAACATGAGCAGCAACGGAGAATCTCTACATGCTATGCCCAGACAACCCCAAGTTGTTATAACATCACTTGTTTTTTAACAAGCCAAATAACAAAGACTATTTTACGAAGAAATATTGATATGAGTTAAACTCTTCAGAAAACGTCTCATGGAGGATTAAAACTATATCAATACCTTATCACAATTTTTGAAATCAACACTAGACATGTATGAATCTGGATGTTGGCGAAGTTCTTAAAGTAATCAACTAACAGTGTTTCAGCAGATGAAAAGGGACAAATCGTGTTACATAAAGAAATTATTTACAAAGGTAGAGCCTAACTGTTTACAACCTCTAATGGAATATCACCCGGAACTCATGGATCATGATGGAGTCAAAAGATGCTACTTTGATTTAATATTCCATAACCACCGGACTATTTCTCTACTTTCTTTTCCAGCAGAAATGTTACTCAGTGTCATACTCCGCAAGAGACTCCCCACTTGCTACACTGATATATTTCGACTAGATATTAAATCTGGTTATAGAGGTTGGGGGAGCACAGTTTCTATGGTATTCTCATTTGTCCACATGCGAGGAAAGTACACAAGCTAAAATATGCAATTGTACATGGTAGTTGTTGACTTTGCAAAGAACGACTAGCTAGAGCGTACTTTTTAGGATTTGGTACTCGAATCATTTTGTTAACCTCATGGCAACACTCCATCCTGGCATGAAAATAATTAGCTTAATTGGTATACCGTGCAAACCATTAAGTGTCTGTAATTTCACCCTGTTTGTCTTAATAAAGACAAAGGCTGAGATATGACCAGCTTTTGAAAGCCTTCGGGTACGATAAATAAGTAGTATGTGACTTAGATTTTAATTGTGATATGGGTATGTAATCGCTTGTCAAACAGTCATTTGTGGAAACGCATAAAGTGCTAATTTGAGGACTTTGATGGCATATTATTACTTTGCTTTTTATTTTTTGGACTGAAAAAATGTGAAGCTGGAATGGCAGAAAACAGAAAGAACACCGCATGAAGAGAGCACTTTCAGTACATGTTTTGGCGTAGCAAACTAGCCTTTATTGTGACATTATGTATTTATTTTGAAATTATGAATTGTATATTGAACATTGGGAAAGGAGATAGAGCTCGCAATTTCAGTGATAGTGTGAACATGGTGTAGAACTACAATTAGCACCAGAGGACTCATTTCATAGTACCTGTTCGCTAAACCAGGATGGTCGTCTGCTCAATGAATGGCAGTTTTGTCGCCACTTTCTGGCAGACCTTACGTTGTTTATCCCTGAAAATGTTTTGCAGTATGCTCATGACATATTGCTTTGCACGTCGGAGCTTACTGGTTGCATTGTGGACAGGTATATGTTGTCATAAGTAGGTGCTGTCCAATTTCGATCTAATTGCAAAACAATATTTGATTTCAGATTTGTACCTTTATAACATAAATTCAATGACAGTTATCATTTAGCTACCTTTATGGAGCAAAGGTATATCCTCTCTTTTTAACCACTTGTAGACCATTTCCGATGAAATGTCTTGCCTTTTCGATGATGTGTGGAAATTTGGCATAGTGCCCAAATTCTAGGAAAAATGACTGTGCTCACGATACTTTTGGGTGACCTAATTTGAGAATTTTCTGAAACTGGCTATTGGCACAGGTGATAAAACGGAATGTAAATTCTTATATTTTTGTGTTTACCGTAGTACTGCGCGAGTTCCTGTGTCCAGATGAATGGAGGTGTGACACTCCCTGAACTGCGTTAATTAGGCCTGTAGAGTTTAGAAATCGCGTATTCAGGTGACTTTGAATTCCAGTCTTTTACAGTCAAAACAGAACCTATATTTAAGAAATCGAAAGTATTTCTACAGAAACCGTTTTTAATTAGAGTTCCTTCCCTGTTTTTATTGAGAAATCCAGGATATCTTGGCTTAATTTCTTTGTGGATTTTTACAAGTTTTTGAATATGAATTGTAGGGCTTGACTGTGTGGCTTTTGCTATTTAGAAAAATTATTTAAATGGGCCGCAGATTAGGATTATTTAGTCACAGTGAAATGCGGAACTGATAAGGTTACAGAACACCGCCCTAAAGAATAGCATTAGCCGACGGTCCAGACAATTAAATTTTAATTTTCATGATTGTATGACATTTAACATTCTCACGGCCTGGTTAGTAATATTCTCACGGTCTTTTGTAGTATCCCCATTATTCGTAGTATATTTTTTGTGTTTTTGGTTATGCCAACTCGAAAATCCCTCCAGGAAAATACCAAGTTGTAAGTGACAAGGTTAAAGAGTGATATGTCACATTTTAATACACTTCGATAAGGAATATATTAATTAAATATTGTGTAGTTAGAAGTAAGAGATCTTGATCTTCTTATATAGAGAGACTAAATATCTTCGTTTTAATATTGAAATAAGTACTGAATGCGTACTGGTTCGTTGATTTTGAACTAGAAAATTTGAAACTTGCTGTAGCTCTCTCATTTGCAGACCTTGCTAAAACGTTGCCCTCAGAGGGGATGAGATAGAGAGAAACGTTACTCTTGAGGGCAACAGATAGGGCTCATAGAGAGGGCAGTTGAGTGAGAAGTCTTTAAATTTCTATGAAATTCAGATATTACTGGCGTGGAGTGGCGACTGTGTGATAGAAATGAGCCAGTTCTCGTCAGTAGTAATTTTCATTCTATTTTATTACTCTAGGGAGAAAATAAAGTTATTTTGTACAATCAAGTCGGAAACTTTCTTAGGATTAAAGGAAATACATATCAATCCATTGAATGTTTTCGAAAAGCTCTTGCACTATCCCCCACTAATGCTGATGTTTTATTGAACCTTGCACGAATTTTACTTAATTTGAACTACTTGGAGGATGCTATATATCTGACTCAAAAATCTCTTGAGATGCAACCACCTGATCATAATTGTTGGCTGCAACACTTCACACTAGGAGAAATTCTTAAATCCAAAGGAGACATGGAACAAGCAAGCACGCATTTTCGTAATGCACTTGATTTAAACCCAGCCTTTCATCCTGCTGAACTTCACCTCAGGGAACTCGGAGAAACGAAAGACTCTTCTATCGATTTCAATACCCTTATTCTTATAGGTTTGCTGTGTTCATCAGTTATACCCTTTATTTATTACACTGTAATATCAGATTCACCTGGAAAAGAGCGGAAAAAGATATTAGATAAAAAGCTCAGATGTAAGTAGTTACATTACTTTTGTCATGAAACTAATGAAGCATTACTCTGGTGGTGATCTCAGTGATTATAGGCCATGTTTTGCATTACTTGCCACGAACAAAGCAATATCTCTTGTTTTGAATGCTTTGCTTTTTAATTCAGGTGTTCGTTATATTAAAGAAAAATTACTGGATAGAATGACATAAAGTTTACTTCTTAGTGTGCACTTCACTTACACGTATTTAAGTTTTACTGGTTCACCGTTGCAACAGGATTAGCTGCTGACTGTTGGTTTGGCCTTATTTAGGAAGAAAAGCCTATACGGATTTTGACGAAAATTTAAAAGTTTTTGTAAAATAATGTTTAGTAAGACAATAAGTAGGACGCAGAAACTTACCGTAGCAATGACTACAAACAAAGGACTGCATTATTGATTTGCTGATAAGTAACCCTTCAGTTTTGACCATTGATTTGTTGAAACATTTATCATTGAAACAGCATTGATTTTAAGACATACAAGGCTACTGTCTGCCATGTTTTCTTCGATTAACTCCCGTGGAAGTAAATGGATATAGGCTGGATACTCAAGAGGATTTAACGAGAATAGATATTTATTTTAACCTTTCTAAGGGGCCAGTAGTTGTATTTAAACCAGAAAAAAACCCCAAGCTTTCATTTGCCTTTCGTGCCCCAAATTACATATGTAAAAACAGGTTCATTGTAACTTTCATCTGAAGCCAAACCTTAACAGGAACTCTTCTCCCCGCTGCAGCTTCAGGCATCATTCATGCTGTTAGAAATGAACGTTGTAGTTTGTAGTGGATATTTTGTTTGGTACCAACCATAATTTTTATATGCTTTTTGTGACTGTTAATAAAGATAACTCTTTAAAACTCTAAAATAACTTCTTGAAAACTTCTTGAAAACACCAAGGAAACTCCTTTAATATCTCGTAGAAAAGCAAAGACCACCTAAAAATATCTGGCAAAAAATGTTTTCAAATGCATCATTCCATTAAAGTTAAGTGCCTTTAATGTATTTATACAAGCTTGAGCATTTCATTATGAAATTTGCTCAAAGTAAAACCTATGCTAAAAAAAAAAGCTAACAATGTTTAACAAAACAACCACCATCTAGACGTTTATATGCGATAAACACTTGAACTTCAGAATAAGGAAATATTTAGTGTTTTGTTCCAGCAAACAAACACGATCATGTGAGAGTACGGTCATTGGAATATATCGATGAATGTTAGTTGGAGCCTATTTTATACCGAGCTTGACATAATGTGTTGGGTTTTTTTTCACTAAAACCGTGGGTGCACTATCAAATGTCACGATGACTTCCTTCACCTTAAAGAAGTAGTTGCAGTAATATTCGATGTTCATTAGCGACGTACGCAGCCGTATGGCGGGGAACTTCCGTGGTAGAACAATCCTTCTTCAAGCACCATGTTTCGCCGTAACAAAGTTATTTGAAATACTAAACATAGGCGAATCAACATTGGCAAATTACTTTACTTACTGTGTATGTTGTGCGCTATGCAACACATATGAATTTGTTTTTGACAAAAAAATTTTGATCTATCCACCGTCCTCTTTAGATACGGAGCACTATCAGTTATAAAGAATAGGATATTGTCATATTCGTATGTCGCAAACACTATCTACTACAAACTGCCCTGCTGTTGAGTGATTTGACTGAAGAGAAACTACATTTATGAAATAGAAACTACGACCAATCTAATACTCAAACCTTGCCACACATAAATTTAACTGTTTCGATACGAGTAGCTTATTCTTCCTTTACGTGTATTTTGCGTATTGTCGACTTATCGGGAATGTGACGTCGCATGTATTTCATTAGAAATTTACTAAACACTGGATTATTTTATTTAATCAAAGAAATATTGGCTTCAGAAAAAGCCATGGCTATATCTGCCATTTATTCTATCGAGATTACTGGTACTGGCAAAACTAGTAACAAAATGCTGTTTCAGTTCGGTTGTGCTGTCAAGTCTCAGTGCTCAGCTGTTTTCAAGTGTTTCAAATATTTTGTCTTATACTTATGTCCAACTTTGCAATGACACCTTTTGAATGTAATAATTATTCCGTCTGCCACTAAACAATCAATTTCTTTGCAAAATTTAATTCGAATTTTCCAGCCTCTTTTCCGTTTAGGTATTTTCACCTTTGTACCTAAGAACTTTTATGCCTGTTGCTCCAAAGGATGTTAAGTGTAACACATTACTATTGAGGGCATTAATGTACAATAGGAAACATAAATATTGTTTGTTATTTACTTCATAACGAGTTTCGATATTTGTTTTCATTCTTGCGATGTTTCCGCGATGGCTATGGAAGTACAGACATTTCGAAGATAAATACGCAATTAAATTTCAATTTGGTAAAAATCCCAATATTGGCAAAAATATTCAAAATAAGTTACAAAAATTACTATTAACGTTTTAACTGTTTTCTGAATCTCACTCTTCACAATATGATGGGCGTTAATTGTACCCACTACCTTAAGGGATTATGTGCTTTTCCTGTCAGCTTTGTGAAAACAAAAAATAGGAAGGTATACAACAATAAACAAAACCTCTTTACCAATTTTCCCATCTTTGCTATTGTTTGCTGCTACTTGTTTCTGGACTCTGACCTAATTTTAGTCAGGTACACTGCATGCTTTCATTTCTGCTGCAGCCTTGTCGGTATCAACCTCTGCTCCCACGTGGACGATGCTACCTATCAGTTCTCTAAACATTCGTCTTTTTATGAGCTCCATGACGTCGGAGGAAGATGTGATTGATTTCTTTCGCATTTTCAATAAGTATACTGTTGTCAGGGTAACAGCTTAATGCAACGCGTGCAGATCCCACACACAGACAGACCATTGCTGTTCATGGTGCTTAACACTCCCTTTAGTATGCCGAATATGTGGATACTGGCTGGAGCCGCAGGCGCGCTTACCTCAACTCATCAGTCTAAAGCCGATGTAAGTTGTTTCTATACCTCGTTACCTCAGATGTGCACTTTATCGTTGCTTAGGATGTTCCCTAAGGGAATACGTCACATTATTGAGATCTAGGTTCATTGCAGAAAGGGTTCCAACAGGGTAAAGTCTCCTGCAATGTGGGTAGTGTGGATACTGTAAGCGTTGACACTTGTACTGCTATATACTGCCATGTAAAGTACTGAATCTGACTCTGATTTTATCCTCCAGCCAACCGCATGCTAAACCCGGTTTCCAACAAGTAGCAACGAACCGGAGCAAGATTTCGGGTACATTTGTTTTAAAAGAGGGGTTGCCAAGGGCTGGCGAATCTGAAAAGAGGCAGTTGATATACATCTGGACAAAAGTGCTTCCTTCGAATTCTGAGATAGAATTACGAAACTGTCAGACCAGGCAGTACGGTAAGGTAACATATTCAGGCACACAACCCTAACGAAAAACTGTATTGGAAACGATCGTTGATTAGGAACTTCTAGGCTTTTGCGTCGATTTAAAAAAAGACTTGTTAATAGAATTTTTTTTATCTACAGCTTGGGCCGAATAAAGGTAGCACCGTTTTATTCTGTCACCCCCAGTAGGGGCATGTGAAAGCTGTTTGAGAATCTTGGATACTTGATCAGTTGGTGTAGGGGTTTGATTGTTTTGGGACGTACGTATTACACAATATCAAGTTGCAAGATTTTCCATTATAATGAGAGCCACTTTTTCTAGCTTTTTAAGCAGCAGAACATTTGGATCAGAGCACGTACTTGGATGATACCAGAGGATAGGAATGGCATAGAAATAGAAAGCGGAAAAGAAGTGATGACTTTAGAAACTCACACCTAGCTACTCGTCAATCTTCTATATTGTATATGTGCCTTGGTTTACGAAAGGCTTGATTTTAATCCCCCCACTATAGCCCGTCACCTGCTACCCAATAGTACGCACAGGTTAAATGTAATGACAAGCGGTAATCGTTTTTCATACCTGGGATAGTACTTATTTATTGTTTTGTACACCAGCGTTGTTAGACCCATTTTTTGATTTATTTGTTGGACTTTTTAAATCAGGTTTTTCGCCACATTTTGTGGAAAGACGTACACTAAACAATTTCAATATTATGTATTTATTCATGTATCATCCTTCATGTTTATTTATTTTAGCATAATGTTTATGCCACTTATAACTAATTTCTTTAGAATGGTGTTCCCTGTAAACCTGTTGAATATTTCGGACTTTTCTACAACAGTTCTGTATTATGTTAATGAAATTGAAAAAACACAAGTAAAATCTAGGGAAAGTGTTGAATTTGCAAGGAATTTTGATTTTACAGAGCTTCAACTTATTTTTACATTTGTTTTCTGCCGCAAAAGTAGCCTGCACAAGAAACAGCCTTCCACTAACCCTTGCTATCGACAGTATTTACGCACTATACACCCCGAGGATTTTTTATCTGAAGTCTTGGATTTTGTCCTCTACTTTTGACCATTAAATGCATTTTTTAGAGATAAGGTTCTGGCCTCAAAGTAGTGTCTTGTCATTATCTAGTGTATTAGAGGCTGTGTTAGTAAAGTAATTGAAAGCACAAGCAAGCATTTTTTTATAAAAATCTAGATGGTTTATTATGTATTTCTTTCTGAATTTAGGAGCCCAAAATGTAACTTTGTTGAGGCTTGTAATATAATGCAAGATTGTTGAACTCTGGGTTCTGAGTGCTTTCCCCGTCATATGTTCCTTAATGTTTTTAAGTCTATGGTTCTTAAGGCTCTTTGTTTAACTTCCTTTTTTTATATTTTTATTTTTCATTATTCTACACGCTTCGTTGCATTGTGCATTGTATGGTTTTTAACTATTAAAAGTATTTTTGGGTTAAAAATGCAACTAATTTTTAATTGTGCTTCAAAATACAGTTTTCTGATGAAATGCTGCCTTCCTGCTTCCTTACACGCCGTTCTCTGTTGTGCTGTGCTTATATAATTTGTTGAGCTCATTAGCAGGCGACAGTACTCTGGCAATATCGAAATACTTTGACATCTTAATGCCTGTTGCAAAAATAAATTGAGCAAAATCGCTTTATTTTTATAGAGGAAACTGTTGTTCGCTAGGTGTCGTCATAAATCCTAAACGCTCATGGAACCCGTGGCACACATGATATTCCGTATGTGAAAATCGTAGTTATAATTGCTTATTTATATGGAAAGAGGTTTGACTATATTTGTGTCGACTTTTCAGGCAATAAAAGCCAAAATGCTATGTAAAGTTGTACAATTTTGTTGCAAATGTTCGCGTGAACGTAAATTGTACCGTAAATGGTCGACTTCAATTCATCTCAAATAAAATCCACCCCCCTATTTTTAACTAAGCATTTCAGGAGCCTTCTTTGCAGTAAGTTTCCCCCGCAGGCTAAAGTGCATTACCCTTTTGTACCCAAGGAAAATTATTTGAATTCACTGAACAAAACCCCGCTTTTTTCTTTAAGAGTTACAGTAGGTTTAAACCTAATGTCAAAATGTCAGAATCTTTTACTTTTATTCTTTGAAATTCATTGCCTAGTGTCACAGCTTCGCTTTCTTCAAAATTTATCACCTCGTACGTAAATTGCACAAACACTTTATTTCTTTTTAACAAAAAATGTGACTTGGAGTCGGTTTCCAGGCCTTTCTTAGAGATATTTATTCACGAGTTAATAATGCAAAGCCAGGTATTTTTCCCCATTTCTTTTAAATACTAACCGATGACATTATGACCATGTTATGATGCCTCTGTCTCGATCCCCTTTTCACAACTCAGCTTTCCACTTAATACGGGTCTCTTTGTTTTTAGAGAATGTGATGCCCGTGCAGTTCAGTATCTAATAACCGTTTACAACTTGTACTTATTTGGGTAGTGGTTCGTAATGCAATTGATCAAACTGCTTCCTTTATCATATTTGTGATCCCCAAAATACATGTGCTGTTAAATTAAGGACGTGAAAACGGATTTCAGTATATGTCCGTTATTAACCCCTCCAACCTCTCTGCAAGGAAAACCAAAAATCTGTTTTAGATTTTTGGTAGCGAAATCGTGGAAAATTATTGTTCCATCTTTGTCATTAAGTCTTTACTCTTATTACTCTTTTACTTTTATTAAGTTTTTACTCTTATTTTAGAATAACACTCGATATTCGGTTACCTTTATATTATACTGCAGTTGTACCTCAATTATACGAACAGCGATTATCTGAATTTCGGGTTATTCAAACAAGATCTTCCGGTCCGGCTAAATATTTACGTGACGGTTTGTTCTAACGTAAATACATGTACATGTATATCGAGTAAGGTGTCGATTGTTTACGAATAATCAGTTATCCTAACAATCAGTTATTTAATAAGATTGCTTCCCGCCCCTCTTGTTCGGATAATCGAGGTTCAACTTTGCTCACAAGACAAGTGTTCACAAAACAAATGCTCACAAGACAAGTGCTTTCATGATAATTGCTCCTGTGACACACTACAACTACTAAAAACATGTAGCTAAAAAACTAAAACACATGTCAATAAAACTTTACAAAATTTCTTACAAATACATTACTCTATTCGTATAAACAAAACAAACTGTCACCGGATCCAATTGTTGTAGTTTCTTTTTTTGACATACATAAATCCCTCCAAATAGAGGTAGTCACTATCCCTGGTGGTCTTAGTAATCTCCATGACTTTGAGAATATATGCACAAATGTCTTCTCCTTGACTTTTTAAGTTAATCGTGTTGTTAATTAATATTATAAAAATTGTACGTTGATAACAAGATTTGACCGTGTGAGCAAATGTCTATTTTTTGTGAGCATTTGGGTACACTGAGGGATTTGCACCTTACCATAGGAAGGTATAGAATATTATGATATAAACAATCCTATATTTAAGCAATAAGAGCGCTCCGTGTAGTACTTCTTAAATATATATCTTGGCAGTTGACATGAGAAATATATTCCATTTAATATATCATCGTTATCAATCGAAGATTCTTATTTACAAACACAACCTGAAAACCTCAACTAAAAAAAATCTACTCAATATCCAAAGGACGCTATAGAGATGTTATTAATTACACATCACTAGGAAACAAAACAATAGGGAAATGATAATACAAAAGGAAAATTAACTAACAAGAAAACAATGGATACCAGGGAAAGGGAAAACGATAACAAAACAATTGTGCGCGATACATGAGGTAAAAGGATTAATCGCTACAAAGGTTTCAGTAGACCTCACAGATGTTGGTGGATGTACGTGCCTTTGTCATGCCATTATTGTCGTGAGGCTATTGATTTTACTCTTTTTCCAGTGCTGCCTCGTCCATAGCACTTCTTGTATGTCTGCAAACTAATTATTTTGACAATCTTTGCAATCCGCATTGGTAGACAAATAATTTGAATTGTATTTAATCAAAACCAAAAGGACATAACTTAAAAAGAACCTTCAGTTGCTTGACGAAAATAGAATCTTTCAATGGTTTGTGGACGGAAGGATACATTTTATTGCAATCAGCAGCAGTCAGCATGTCTTATTTGTAATGATAATATCTCTGTCCGCTAACAACTTAGAGGACGGGTCCTGAGTTCGATGACATGTTTCCTCGGCATGGTAACGAGGTCTGTAAGAGACCAGAACTATGGCGTAAGGAAAAGTAACGTAAACACTAGAAAAGAATTGGAAATTTTTCATTTCCAATTCTTTTTCTTATATTTCTAAGTATGGGTAAAAAACAAGGCAGGTACTTAAAATACGCGTTAAATATTTAATAGGAGGTGCCGCCCTTTAATATGCATAAAAGAACGTGGACAAAATAACAGGTCAAGGACGATACAAAAAAGAGCTTATCACATTTTAAAGCAAGGGAATACTCTGAAAAGCATTATGAACTTACATAATTTAAAAAATAAAAAAGAGTACCCAAAATAAAGTATAAATAACAACTCGTGCAGTTGAATACTTATTAATACTTGTTACTGTAAAAGTAAAATATCAAATTCATTGTTGACGAGTGCCGGTGGAAACTACTGTTACAAGAGATCAAGCTTTCTCCAGGTTGTGGTAAGAAATAACTTTTAAACATGATTCTGTTTCTTCCATATTTCCTCATAAAGAAAAGGTATCAGAAGTAGAAAGAAAGACTCCTGCTTCCAGCATTCAAATTCAAGAAAAAGATTTTGAGAAAATCACAAATAACGATGATTTCCTTATCATCGAAATTTACACGTCACCACAACTTATCGAATGCGTGATGTATTGGAGCTTGTGTTCCCTTCTAATGCCCTGTAGGAAGCGCCACATTGAGGGGTGGTGACTCTCAAATTGCGACTGCAGGGTCCGGCTTCTATCTTAGTGGTACGCGGTATGCCTTCCACTGTTCGAGGCTTGTGCCATCCTGCGCCGACGATTGGGTCTACCTATATAAGTATCCTCAAAGTATTGGTAAAGAGGTACGAGGTCCGGGTGATGCTGTTCCACATACTCTTCCAAATCTTCGAATGCTCCCTCAACTGCTTCCGGATGAAGGAAAGCTAGTGCTCCTAGCTACTTGCAGTAAGATCGTAGTTCTTCATTTTCCACATATAGCGCAACCAATCCGAGACTCTGTATTTTGCGCCATATCGCTTGCGTCAGGTAGAAAAAACAACCCTGCAAATTTGCTTCGGGGAACTGCGTTCGAAGTGTAACGATTACTGCCTGCTCCATATCCAGAATAATAAATTGAGGATTGGCTAGAGGGATGTGTTCTTTAATCTTCTCGAATAACCGCATGTAAGTGTTTCCGGTTTTGTTGGGTAGCAATGCATACACGCAAGGAAACACCCAATCGTTTGCTACAGCATGGATGCTTGATGAGCTCCATAACGTTGTACTTGAATTGTAAAAAAATATGTGTTAAAGAGGGATAAAATATTCAGCAAATAAATTGAGTTACTATATCTGCTGGTTTAATTATATAACCCACTTATTTCCTTGTGTTGTAGTTATGACGTCAGTATGCAATACGGATGGGTCATGTACGTGTACACTTCCCTCCACTTTGAATTCTTTACATTTGTATGCTTGTGTTAGGAAATGTGCATCCACATACAAACATACAGTTGATTGCGTGACCATTTACATGTAAGTACTTATGTCTAAATTACATGACTAATATTTCAAGACACTGCTCTTTTGAGGCAGCTACTCTTATAGGACACCTACTCTTTTAGGGCACCTACTCTTTTAGGGCACCTACTCTTTTGTCACTTACTCAGAAGTCACTTACTCAAAAATCACTTACTCAAAAGTTACCTACTCTTCTGGAGCGATACCTTAAGCGAACACATCTATCATAACACCTTACATAAAAACCTCCATTGTTTGCAACACGGATGAATACTTACTGCAACAGTAAGCTTCACATGGCGTACATAGGCATAGTTGGCATTACTTCTTCCGGTGCAATTTTTTTCAGTGAATTATTTTAGGGCTCTATTCCGATCAGGAGATTGTGAAAAGAAGGGGTATACTGAACAAGATCTCCGGGTTTAAAATGACACAGTGATGCCAGATCGTGGGTTTACTATCAAAATTGAGTAGGAAACGGCAGGTGTTGTACTGAATATTTTCTGTTTTGTGAAAGAATTGAAACAGTTTACAGAAAGTGAAGTTAAAGAAAGTCAGACAATTCGCTCAGAAATAATTCATGCGGAAAGAGAGTTTTTACGAATTAAAAAATTTTAAACAATTACGAAACGAACTGCCACTTACCTTTCATCGATTCATAAAACAACTTTTTAAGCCTCTCGTTCAAAAATTGTAAACAATAAACCAAAAGAAAACCCAATATGATATCACGCCTCAAATTTGGAATGACTTAATTTCGATGCTATTTGATTGCTAGCCTTCAAAACCTGCATTAATAACAACTTTTCACACACACACACACACACACACACACACACACATGCACGCACGCACACACAGGGCCTTAGATTTGGTTTTCCCTGGTACATTGTTCAGTAATGAATATAGAGCGTGACAGTCGATAATGCGATAAGGAGAAAAGAGTGGAAAAACTACACTATCCATCTCAATAACCCTGTTTTGTGATTTTAATTAATCTTAATCATATTGTTTGATTCAATGACGAAGCTGGCCCACCATGATCAGAGGGGTGTACTGCATTACACAAGAAAATCAATGGACAGGATCTAGGTTGTATATTTTCTTTCATTTAAAATAAATTTTTCTAACCTAAATTAGTGGTTGGGAAGAGGGTGAAATATTTTTACAAGATGGTGTAGCTTCCTTTCTCCCCCCTCATTTTTGGTCCTGGTTTGATTGTAATTAAAGTGTTTTTACATTGCATTAAAAGCAGTCTTTTATTTCATTTTATGTAGTTTTACGATCGATATACTACAGCAATGGTGATTTTTATTTAGATGCCTTAAAAAGAGAATGTTTGTTCAGATCAAAATTTGGGTTAGCAAAATAGAGCAAGCTTAAATGTGTAAATGTGTACGACTAACAAAAAATTGTTGTCTAAATTTAGTAGAACGTAATTTCTAATTTCTTCAAAAAGTCAGAATCTGTTCATGACTCAGAACAAATGTTTTATAAAACAAAAACGATAAAAAATGGCAAGTAAACTATAAATACTTTGTATTTGTTATGCATCACATTACCTAAGATCGAATTTTACGTTAATTCGCCATGCTTTCATTAAAGAAAATCCAGTGACATAAAAAAATAACCCTGTTTTTGAATGTAATTATCATTAATGAAATTGACTTTTGCTGAAAAACGTAGATCTGTTAACAGTTTTACATGTTTAAATGACTAGAGATCTAGCTCAAATGTATGTAGATTAATAAGTTTTTTTCATTTTGAGTTACCAGAAGCGAATAAGTAAGTTATGACGCTTTTGTTTTCTCACTGGCATTGTATCCACAGAGCAATGTGGCCTGGAGGCCCAACAAGCCTGCCGAGTCACCAGCCGGTACCAAGCCCAAAGAAACACAGAGGATGGACGTCAGGAAGAGCATCCGGTCCTTAATAAACCATGCCACAATCAAACGTATGCCAGGAACAATCACAGAATCAAAGCATGCTAGGCTATACCCAGTAAGCGATGAGCAGCGGCTACATGACGTCCACTCTGTAAAAAGAGGACGAGTGAGGCAAAATAATCTCAGGGTGGCAACCCTCAACATCAGGACACTGACTGGAAAAAACAGGGAAATCGCCAACAAGATTAGGAGAAGAAAACTGGAAATACTGTGCCTGCAGGAGACCAAATAGACTGGTGGGAAGTCAGAAGGTAAAGCGAAGGCCATAGGAGACGGGTACAAACTATACAATAGTGGTTGAGATAATCTAAAGCATAGAGTGGTAATATGCTAAGGGGAAGAGTGGCAAGGCAAAGTGATCTCAAGGGAAAGAAACTCTGACAAAATAATTTTAATGCAACTAGTTACATCTGACAGGACGCAGAGTATTATATCCACTCTATTATATGCTCCACAGCGGGGTTGTGAAGACGCAGAAAAGGAACATTTCCAAAACCAGCTGAACGCGTGACAATAAGCATATGGGAAAATAAAGAGATCATTTTGACAGTTGCCCAAAATGGACATGTGAAGGGACCTGGACGGGTGTTGGGCACTGTGGCATGGGGAAAAGTCAGTGTGTGTGTGTGGTGTGGGGGGGGGGGAAAGTGAGGAAGGGGAGGTAATTCTTAAATTTGCACCAAGGAAAAATCTAGCACTGACAAATACGTTCTTTACGAAGAGTGACGAGCAGACTTACTTATACAAAAGTGGTATGAACCAAGCTGTGATCAATTACATCTTGACTAGGAGGAAACGTCTCCATCGCTTTAAAAATTGTAAGGTGATACCTGGGGAATCAATGGCAACCCAACACCGACTATTGGTGGCAGACACGATGGCGAGGAAGAGAAGGCGAGTTCAGAGAGAAAGTCCTAGAAAAATCAAATGGTGAAAGCTCAAAGATGAGGAGAGAGATGACTTGAAACAAAGAGTAACCCAAGTGGTGGTACAGCAGGCAAATGAGGGAGGTTTGGTATGGAAGAAAACATATCCTTAGGTAATAAAATCAACTATAGGCGCTAGGACAGAGCAGAAGTGGCAAGTACCTCGAAAAAGAGTCGTGGTGGTGGAGTAAAGAAGTTCAGGATGTGGTGAGAAACAAGATGGAGGCATTCAAGAAGTGGAGGAGAACTGGTACTGAGGAGGATAGGACAACCCATAAAAATATAATTAAGATCAGCAAACAGAAGTGCGCTATTGCACGGGAAGCTGGGTATGAAGAGCTGTATCGCAGACTAGAATTAGATGACCCAAGCAGGACCTACAAACTAGCTAAGAACAGGCAGAGAAGAGCAAAGGATATAGACAGAGTCACTTTTGTAATAATTGAAGATGGAAATATCCTGAGCGATGACAATACGCGTTTCCCTATTTCTATGATCTAATCTAAGCCTCTCTTTTAAAACGAGACCCGTATGGACAAATATTAAAGATTGCGGCAGTAGCTCCTTAAAAAAGTAAACAAACTACTTCATTGTGAGTTGTATTTAAGAAGTTAGAAATATTACAAACATTTTAGAAGAAAACATTTTATTTATTTCCTAAACTACTGTTAAATCAAGAACATGCTTAATATTAATTCGAGTTTTTTTCCACCAGAAGAAGTGAAAACAGGAGGACGATCAATGTACTGCTGTGTACCTGAATGTGGAAGTTCTTTTTATAATAGTAAGAAGGAAAAAACAAATATTGCACTATTTTCTTTTCCTAATAAAGATACCAAACCAGATCTTCATAAAGCTTGGAGTAAAGAAATATTAAAATATAGAAGGAAAGGAGGTGCTGATAAATTTGAAATCAACAAGTATACTAAAGTATGCCAGTTGCATTTTAAGCCAGAGGAAATAAAAGTTAGCATGGGTCGCGGTATTAAAACTTTGAAACCTGGGGCCATTCCAAGTGTATTTACCTTTAAAAAGCCAAGATTAAGTAAATCTAGAAAGTCGCCATTAAAAAGACAAAAACTATTTGTTACTCCCTCTGAGGAAGAAGGACTTGATAATGAAGCAGTAGGTGAACAACTTGATTTTCAAGAAGAAAAATGTAGCAGTTGTGAAACGTTAAAATCAGAAAAATTACTTATTCAAAAAAAGTTTGAACAATGCGAAGAAAGCTGCAAAAAACTTTTAGAAGAAAATAAAAACCTCAAATTATTGAACACAAATTTGAAAAATCATGTATTTACATATGATAATATACAGAATAATGACATATTGTTCAAGTCTTTTACTGGTATAAGAAAAGAAAAGTTTGATATTTTATTTACCTACTTAGATCCAGGAGCAGAATGTGAAAATATCAAATATCATTATCCTACTAATAAACCAAAATCAGAAGATAATTTACCTGAAGATTTGATATCATCACCATCATTTTTGACTCCTGAATCTAAACCTGGACCGAAACCAAAAATGAAACCAGTTGATCAGCTATTTATGTTTTTAACATGGCTAAGACTTGGTTTTACGTTAAAGTTTACATCATGGTTGTTTAACACTCCACAATCTACTGTTTCTAGATACCTGATCACTTGGTCCAATTTTGTTTACCTTAAACTTGGTGCCATTCCAATTTGGTCTAATTTGGAACAACTTCAGAGAAACATGCCAAAAAGTTTTAAAGAAACTTATCCAACTACAAAAGTGATAATAGATTGTACTGAGTTATATTGCCAAAAACCTTCAAGTCTTACTATTCAAAGTAGCTTATTTTCACACTATAAGCATCATGTTACATACAAAGGATTAGTTGGTATAGCTCCATCAGGTGCAATATCATTTGTCAGCGAGTTATTTAATGGATCTATCTCTGATGTCGAAATAGTCAAACGCTCAGGATTTTTGCAAAAGGAACTATGGGAAAATGGTGATTCTGTAATGGCAGATCGGGGATTTACGATAAAAGATTTACTACAACCTATGGGTGTATCCCTTAATATTCCAGCCTTTCTCAGTGGTAGAAGTCAGCTTTGTCATGAAGAAGTTATAGAAAGTCAGACAATTGCAGCTGTAAGAATTCATGTTGAACGTGCTATACAACGAATTAAGAAGTATCGACAAATACGAAACGAAATACCACTTGTACTTCATGGCACAGTAAATCAAATTTGGACTGTTAGTTGCTTATTATGTAATTTTATGGATCCCTTAATACAGCAGTAATATATATTGTTATCACATTATACCATTCTTCATAAGAAAATTAGTTTAGCTTCAGTGTGCCTTTCAAGAGTAAAAGGTCAGACGAAATTACATAATTATAGATACAATTTTTATGAAGTTGTATAATGTGGTAACAAGTGATTTTTATAAAAATAACCTAATTTATCAATAAGATCCATGAAGTAGGATTCATCAAAATCGACGTTCACCATTATAATACCTTGGTACACATATACAATAAATAAACATTGTGTAAGCCCAGATAAACCCAAAGCTATCTGTACTTGCGTATAATAACCAAAAGCATGATCCTTTTTTTAAAATAGTTCACCATTCGGCAATGAACCAATGTAAAATTTCTCATCATTCATTAAATCATTAGGATTAACGTTTCTTTTTGTGTAAGGGCACTTTACTTCCATCAAAAATGAACCCGACTTCGTAGAAACAAGACTATGAAGAGCAGTTTTCATAACAGGATATTTTACTGTCTCTTTGTTTCCTGGAACACCCCATTTTCTAAGTACACTAGTACATGCTCTTTCAGTTGGTACTACCTTCAATGAATGCAATGAGTATTCTGCCAGTTCGAAGAGTAAAGCCATTACATGGTTGCAATACCCACTTAAACCAGCAGGACAGTTACATTTTGCTTTATCCACCTCACTGTTTTTTCGGTTAATAATAATCCTCTACTTGCCTCTGCAGTTTTTTCATGCTTGCTCGACATGAAGCTTTGGCTATAAAATACTTTAAAGTTCGTGCAGTAAACAAACTTTCCGATAAAATGTAACGTTCCTGTTTAAACTTAAGCCCTCTTTCTAATGTTTTTTTAATATGTAACCTTTTTATTTTGCCACACTTCCCAACATGGAGGTCTATTTCTCGCCTAGTAAATACTGGAAGAAAATCCAGAGATTTTCCCCATGTCAAATTTTCTTTGGATTTGTTATCTGTAATTAACGTAATGTCCAGATCAGCATTTATATCTCGTAATAACAAATTTTGAACATTTATATCCGAAAGAGATCCACTAAAATTGACAGTTGCCTCAGGTTTTTTAATAATTATAAGAGTTTCGAGTTCTATCTCCGCTTCCTCCATTTTTGTTTATATTTTTGTCCATACGGGTCTCGTTTTGAAGTCGAGGCTTACATTACATCATAGAATTAGGGAAACGCGTATAAGGTAAAAGAGCAAATAATTTTGCTAAAGATAAAAGTCTATTAAAAACAAAACGCTATTCAAATAAATTGTATGCAAAATCGTCTGTTCCACCTTTGTAGCCTGTTATCTTTCTTCAAATTTGTTTTACAAACCGATTTTGCTCGTGATTCAAGGGAATTCTTTGCGCAAACCTTAGCGAAAAAAACATCAACACTCCTCAAACGATATTCTCTTCCCGGAATCGGATCTATTGATAACACCCCAACCAGTCAGCTAAAAAGCCAGTCACTCGACGTATTGATGAAAATTGAATTTGTTTTGGTTTGATGTGGTTTTTTCTAAATATAAAGAATACTGTGGGAGTACTAGTCTTGAGTATATTGACACAGGTTGACAACCAACGTATTAAGAACTCAGCCTGAAGGTTACAGCTGAGATAAGATAAAAACCGGGAAATTTTAGGTTTTATTTTAACTTGAAAAGTAAAACCTAAAAAGAGGACAGTAGAGATTGACGTCACACATGGTGGAAAAAACTAACATTTTACAAAATAAATTATTTATGTCTCACCTTATGACGGAAAAAAGAAAGCAATGAGAAAATTATCTAAACATAATTTTTAATTGTTTATTTAATTTTTTTCGGAAAGAAAGAAGGTATTGACAGAATACCCTGAACATCCCTTAGCTTTCCCACTGCCTCAAAATAATCGTAACTATGGGTTACAAAGTCCAAATTTGCTATGAAGAATCAACCTTCAAGAAGTTCAGTATTTCTATTATTAATCACAGCAGGAGATAAAGAAACTTGCCCTGGACCCATTACTTGTACGTGTTGTAATAAAACAATTATTAAAAAACCAAAAATTTAGCTTGTGTTACACTTGTAAAGCTCTCTGTCATACAAATGTCTTGTTGCTGAACTGATTAATGGAAATGATTGTTTTTTTTCTTCGCTTTGTCATCTACCAGATCCTGAGAGTGAAACAGTCGATTTTCTAGACAGTACATTTAAAAGGTTCCTTAACAAAAGAGGTATGGAAATCTTACACCAAAAGTTAAATGGCTTGCCAGGAAAACTCGAGAAAGTTAAACACTTTCTGGAAAGTAAACAAATACATATATTTGGTGTCACGGTGACTCACACTAACAATTCTATTAGAAATTGCGACTTGAATATTCCAGGGTACATGGTTGAAGATAGCCACAGAGAAAATGGACCACATGGAGGTGTTTTATGCTAAATTAGAAACGAATTAATTTATAAAAGACGTCCTGATTTAGAAACTAGGAATAGGATGTATTTGGATCGAAATTCCCATTCCAAACACCAAATCCATCCTTATATCTACAATTTACAAAACCCCTGAAAATTTGAAATATTTTGACAGAAGCTTTAAAAACAAACTGGAAAACATGTTGTCAATAGTAACCACTGAGAAAAAAGACTGTATTAAAACCGGAGATTTGAACTGCAATTATCTCGTCCCTCGAAAGCAGACAGAACTGAAGGACATATTTTCAAGTAACGGTTTCAAGCAGATAATAAAACTACCAACTCGCACAACAAAAATTACGATCTCTTAGGAGTTGTATTCAAAAAACGTACGAAAAAACCCCAGTCCTCGACGAATTTCTGTTCGTGAATATGAAAGATATGATAAAGAATAATTTAAAACAGAATTGCGCAATACTTCATGGGAAAACTGTCTAATATAAAAATACGTTAATCATTCCTGGAACTTATTCAAAACCATGCTAACCAATATAATCAACAAACACGCACCATTTATCGAACGTACAGTCCGTGGAAAAAGTAACGCGTGGTTCACCAAGAAAATAAAAACAAAATTAAGCACTCGAGATTATTATTTAAGAGTAGCAAAGCAAACTAACAAGGAACCTGATTGGTCAACTTATAAAAGGTTACCTAATCGTGCTTCCTGTGTGATCCGTCAAGCAAAAGCAAACTAGGTACGATCATTATTCCGTGAAAAACGAACCCATCCAAAATAGTTCTGAAACCAAATCAAAAAAACATTTCCAACAAAGAGTTCCGAGCCTTCTGCAAAATCCTTTTTTTGTGGAGACTAAGCTACATCAGATAATAAAGAAATTTCCAATGGTTTCTGCTCTTTTTCTGCTACCGTCGGATCAAAGTTAGCAAGCACCGTAAAAACCTCTTCAAATATAACTTGGTTGCCATTCGATGGATTCAAATATCTATGTCATATAAATCCTCTAAACCCTAGCTTCAATTTCCGAATCCTCGATATACCGGAAATATTGAAAATTCTTGAAAACATCTGAGTACCTAAGTCTACAGGTCCTGATGATCTCCCTGCTTCCATGATCACTGATAGTGCCGAAGAACTCGCTGCTCCACTTACGTTCTTAAAAAATAAATGTTTCGCGTCTGGTGTTTTTACAACCGCAGAAAAAACGGCGAGGGTCACTCCTATTTATAAATCTGGGGAGAGAAAACTGGTCACCTATAGACCTATATCTGCCCTCAATGTCCTATCGAAAGTGATAGAAAAGCTGGGTTTCAATCAACTTGCTGACTACTTTGAAAGTAATGACTTACTTACGAATTCACAGTTTGGTTTTCGGCGCAATTGATCAACTCAGCATGCTGTAACCACTCTTGTTGATCACATTCATCTTAACATGGATAAGGAAAAATATACCGGTATGTTTTATATGGATTTCAATACACAGTATCAATACTCGTGGAAGAAAATCAACGATCCGTCTTCCTAAGATTAAATCTGAAGCTGGTCGAAAATCTTCCTATTGTCAAGGTGCACGTGCTTTCAACAGTCTGCCAGGAAATCTAAGGAATGAAATTTATCTTTCAAATTTTAAACGAAATATTAGACTACAAGATTTTAATGATTAATTTTGATTTTAACATTTACACCTCATTGAAGCACATATCGCTCAATTCGAAGATTGTTTTATCCAAATTTTTATCTGTTTATAGCTTTTTGCAATTATTGACATTTTACTTTTATTTAATATTTTGTAGGTCTGATAACATAAATTTATTTTTCTGATGTAGTCAACGTCATTAAATATGAAATATAACAATTTGAAATTGACAAGCACACATTCAGTGTTATCATGCACTGATATAATACCAATATGTGAAATGGATACATTTTTTGTACAAATTTATAGCAATACTTTATACATACAGTATTTTGTAGAGTGTTTTTTGGGGTTATAATTATTCTTTTACTTTAATTCTCGTGTTTTTAAGAATTTAGAATAATCGTGATAAAAATTTACTGATCCACAAGAGCTGTCTCTATTTGGATGTCAAACGCTATTTGAGAAAACAAAATTTTAATTAGTGTGCCCTGTCAAGTTATCTATGAAAAAACATGTTAAGATGAGACCAAAGGGTAACGGTGAAAGAATTTAAAGCCTAAAAAATTCCAATTTTTAGAGTTCAATTTATTGAGAGAATTATATTACACATACACCAGAAATTACCCAATCTCATAAAGTTCACTTACATTCTTACACACATACATACTTTTAAATGTTTAAAGCAGCTTACACTACATACCTCTACTAATCATTCTTACAAAAACTTGTAACTCAGTTCATAATAGATTTGTCTAAATATACGTTAACGTAACAATCCAGATAGTAGATTCTGTAGATAATTCTATGTATCTTGCTTCTTCAGAACCTTCATCAATTGTATCGGGACAATAAATAGATACACAGGCGATAAAAAGCGTTCCAGTATCTCCTAGCATCAGGATGTACTTCTAGTAAAGTTCTTTTGAGTAATATTCAGAATTTTCAAGCAAGATTAGATGTTCTTACACTATAATTAGTAAATCTAAACTGAATGGAAATTTTCTTCTTGTTTGTGATAGTAGAGTTTTGCTTATACCTCTAGGTTTTTGTCTCTTTCTTCAAGCCGTAGCTGATCTACTCGCTACCCATTGAAACCCCCGGCTTTGAGAAGCGAGACACAACATCTCCGTTGATGATTTGGATTGCAAGGTCGTGTCTACCTATTACTCGAAGAATAACAACTTTAAAGGCTTCTCGGAATTGAACGTTTGCTATTCCATAAATAAATGGGTTGATAAGCGAAGAGAGGATAGGAAGAATTTCAATAAATGTATAATAAATGAATTTGAAAGCAACTGGATTAGACCGAAACAATTTTGGAAACAGCATATCGTCAATGAAAACAATGCCATTTATTATGCAGCTTGGAAGCCAGCAGACAACGAAAGCCCCATACACTACGGCAACTGTCTTGGTAGCTTTTAGTTCCTTCCTGGTTTGCTTGGCTTTTTTCCTCTTTTTTCTATCCGACGATTCCTCTATATCCAATGCATTGTCATTTGGCAACGTTAGCTCCTGTGCTCGTATTGCTCTGATGTGTGCCAGTGCAATTCGAAATATTGTCATATAGGTGAATGACATAATCAGAAGTGGAATGATATATATCACGAAGTACGAGGTAATATAAAAGCTCTTGTTTGAATTTGTACACAGGAAATGCTTAACCTGGATACTTTGTTTCCCTGTTTTCCAGTTAAATGCTGAAGCTGCAGTCCACAAAACAGCATAATGCCAGAGTATTGCAATAGTTACATAAGCCTTCTTTTTTGATACTAAAATTTGATATCGGAATGGATTAACAATGGCAAGAAATCGATCTAAAGCAATTACAAATAAGTTGCTGATGGATGCAGTTGTACATAATGTATCCATTGTGTAAAACATTTGACATACGGATAACGGCATACAAAACTTTTGGTTGTTTAGATTTTGAGCAACTCGAACTGATGTTACAAAGATCGAATACAATAAATCACTGACAGCCAGAGATACAATAAAAACATTTGTCGGACTGCTTCTTAATCTTCTTGCCATTCCAACAGCAAACACCACCAGTGCATTACCACAGATGCTGACAATAATAAACAAGATAAGAAATGCTACATAAACAGCATTGCCTGGAGTAGTTGAAACACCACAAGGGTTGAATGAATAGGTTAAATTACCTTGAACTGTTTTTTGTGCTACTGTTGCATTAGACATTTTGAAGCACTATTTTTACTGGCTTTACTAATAGATCCTTACCTGAAAGGAAATTAAGAAAAATAGATGTGCCTACAAATGGTGTATTTGTGTCTTGTCAGATTAAATTCTCAGCAAATATCGTAAAAGTCCGGTACTTAATCGATGTTCTTGTTCAGTGAAAATGCACCATTATGTTGAAAAAAAGCCACAACTTTTCCATATATTAACGAAGCCGAAGTTCAAGCAGAATTTAATTTTCAAACAATTAAGGAAGACAAATGCAATAATTGATCTTCGTATTTCATCGACTTGAAAACTTGCCCTGTCAGCTGCTTTTCCTCTAAAATAGTGCTGATAAAAAATCACCCTTTATATTGTCTTCGTCTGTCTTAAGCTGCTAGAAAATAAACGAAATAATTACGGAATTAGTTATGTAAGGCAGTATTATGGCAATCTTAGTAATAAAAGATATTTGCTTTATATGAAAAAGATGCTGTTGTAGAATCAAACTATATCCTATAATTACTGCTTCAGTGCATCAAAGACAAAGCAACATAAATTTGTTTTAGCTTGTTATGTCTAGATTATTTGCTGTCATGTGAGTAGAAACATATTGCCCTGCAAAACAGCCTTTCCGGATAAAACACCAGGTTCCTCGTTAGTACTGTTTTTCAGCACCCAACTATATTTTTGTCACATTTAATCGAATGAATCGTTATTTCGTCCTACTCACATCATATTATATATATATAACAAAATGAGTCACTTAACGTGGGCAAAAAAGTACCACAAGCACATCTCTGGGAACATTTTTCACAGGGGGACCATCATGGGATGGAAGATTGGAATTTTCAAATTATTGATTCTTCTATTTCTGAAAGTCAACGTAGGGCGCGGGAATCTTACTGGCAATATACGTTGCAAACTTTTAAACCCTCAGGTTTAAATGAAAAAAGGGTCCCGTTGTATTAAGTGGATCTTTGTATTGTATTTTTTAGAAATCATTTATGCTGCTTCGCCTTTTTGCGCCTTTCTGAACGTGTGCATCGTTCGTTGAGAGGTCTGGGCTAGAGCTTTTACATAGTTCCAGTTAGCACATTTTTGGTTTCTTTGGTCAAATTTGGTTTGTTTGTTTTTGTTTTTTTCCAAATTCCTCTTGTTACTTTTTGAGATTTTGATGTTTTTTTACACAATTTTCTCAATTATATACTTTTGGTTATTTGCACGCTCATATCTCATTGTTTCCGTGTGATCTGGTATTTTTTTATCAACATAATTTTTGTACTTTAACTTTGTACTCCCCTGTGGCCTTGAAATTTTTATTGTTTTTACCATGTATGTTTAACTAATACACACATTTTGTGTTTCTGTTATATTTAAAATTTTTTTTTACTCTATCAAGGGACTGTAAATAAATAACCCCCATTGTAATTTTTATTCTCGTAGTATTTTAGATTACTTTATATAGGCCTGCATTGTAAATATGGACCAGACTTGACGAAGTAAATATACGAAAGCTTGTCCTACCATACAAAATGAAAATGTCTTTGTTGTTGAAATTTATATACTTTTAGAGACGACTACCTGCTTTGATGAAATTTACATGGATTTACCAGCCTTGTGTGTATGTATTATGTCTAATATATTTTCTCTGTATGGCGTATAACGGAAATGAACATCAACTCCACAAATTGGCTAACGACGTGGTTCGTTTCTATAACCATTATGTATTCAGGACCATTTGCAATCACCTGAATGTCGTGCCGAATTGTTTAAAAGTTAAGAAACAACCTTGTGTGAGAAAATTTTCGAACATGTCATCTGTTCACTGGAATGAGTGCTTAAAAAATGCTGGAATAGACCTTGTACGAATCTTATTGGACGAGTACCGTCGGAAATATGTAAACACTCAAGTGAACTTTTAGAAAGAGCTAATATCATTTTATGGTAAGAATATTTTGGTTAATTTGGAAATTTTGGCTAGGGATATTAACAGTTTCAACAAAAAACTTAAAGAAAAACGTAACCGTAAGCCTTACTGGTTTAGACTTTAATGNGCTGCTAGAAAATAAACGAAATAATTACGGAATTAGTTATGTAAGGCAGTATTATGGCAATCTTAGTAATAAAAGATATTTGCTTTATATGAAAAAGATGCTGTTGTAGAATCAAACTATATCCTATAATTACTGCTTCAGTGCATCAAAGACAAAGCAACATAAATTTGTTTTAGCTTGTTATGTCTAGATTATTTGCTGTCATGTGAGTAGAAACATATTGCCCTGCAAAACAGCCTTTCCGGATAAAACACCAGGTTCCTCGTTAGTACTGTTTTTCAGCACCCAACTATATTTTTGTCACATTTAATCGAATGAATCGTTATTTCGTCCTACTCACATCATATTATATATATATAACAAAATGAGTCACTTAACGTGGGCAAAAAAGTACCACAAGCACATCTCTGGGAACATTTTTCACAGGGGGACCATCATGGGATGGAAGATTGGAATTTTCAAATTATTGATTCTTCTATTTCTGAAAGTCAACGTAGGGCGCGGGAATCTTACTGGCAATATACGTTGCAAACTTTTAAACCCTCAGGTTTAAATGAAAAAAGGGTCCCGTTGTATTAAGTGGATCTTTGTATTGTATTTTTTAGAAATCATTTATGCTGCTTCGCCTTTTTGCGCCTTTCTGAACGTGTGCATCGTTCGTTGAGAGGTCTGGGCTAGAGCTTTTACATAGTTCCAGTTAGCACATTTTTGGTTTCTTTGGTCAAATTTGGTTTGTTTGTTTTTGTTTTTTTCCAAATTCCTCTTGTTACTTTTTGAGATTTTGATGTTTTTTTACACAATTTTCTCAATTATATACTTTTGGTTATTTGCACGCTCATATCTCATTGTTTCCGTGTGATCTGGTATTTTTTTATCAACATAATTTTTGTACTTTAACTTTGTACTCCCCTGTGGCCTTGAAATTTTTATTGTTTTTACCATGTATGTTTAACTAATACACACATTTTGTGTTTCTGTTATATTTAAAATTTTTTTTTACTCTATCAAGGGACTGTAAATAAATAACCCCCATTGTAATTTTTATTCTCGTAGTATTTTAGATTACTTTATATAGGCCTGCATTGTAAATATGGACCAGACTTGACGAAGTAAATATACGAAAGCTTGTCCTACCATACAAAATGAAAATGTCTTTGTTGTTGAAATTTATATACTTTTAGAGACGACTACCTGCTTTGATGAAATTTACATGGATTTACCAGCCTTGTGTGTATGTATTATGTCTAATATATTTTCTCTGTATGGCGTATAACGGAAATGAACATCAACTCCACAAATTGGCTAACGACGTGGTTCGTTTCTATAACCATTATGTATTCAGGACCATTTGCAATCACCTGAATGTCGTGCCGAATTGTTTAAAAGTTAAGAAACAACCTTGTGTGAGAAAATTTTCGAACATGTCATCTGTTCACTGGAATGAGTGCTTAAAAAATGCTGGAATAGACCTTGTACGAATCTTATTGGACGAGTACCGTCGGAAATATGTAAACACTCAAGTGAACTTTTAGAAAGAGCTAATATCATTTTATGGTAAGAATATTTTGGTTAATTTGGAAATTTTGGCTAGGGATATTAACAGTTTCAACAAAAAACTTAAAGAAAAACGTAACCGTAAGCCTTACTGGTTTAGACTTTAATGAATCACATTGTGAACTTGAATAAAAGTTTAGTTTTTTTGATGACATCATGTATGTGAAGTCCAGTAGTAAAAATAACCTCTCGGAAAGAAGAAAGAAAAGAAGAATACGCAAGCGAATATTGAATTCGATCTGGAAAGTGCTTTTAATGAAAGTGTTAATTTAGACTCTGGTAATCATAATAGTATTCTAAGAAATCCTGAGATTTTAAATGATGATTTAAACTCTTGTGTTCAAAGCAACATTTCTGAAAGTAACATTCCTAGGGTAGCGGTTAATGAAAACGGGCGTCTTAAGGGTTGTTTTATTTCTAATAATGTTGTGAATTTGTCTGAACGTGATTTAACTGAGACTGAACTCTCTCTTTTATCTGAGGGTCTTAAGTTCTCACCTACTCCTAGGGGGTTGGATAGGGCTCAATTCAAGTAAGACCTAGAGGCATTTGGTAGAAGATTACATCTTAGATGGATGTATCGGGACGAGGAAGATAGGGTGGATAGAATTTCTGGGGGTTTTAAAATTTCCTCAAGATTTAGTCCCCAAAATGTGGATGTTTTGATTGAGGTTTATCTACGTTATTTGGAAGAGGAACTTATGTCCATAAATTGTAATGGTTCTAACTTTTCAAATCTCACTGTTGAAGAACAAGAAGCTCTCAGAAATTTAAGGAATGATGACTCTATCGTTATCAAAGGGGCAGACAAAGGGTCTGCAGTGGTAGTCTGGGACAAGGAAGATTATGTACAGGGTATGTCTTAGGGACCCTTGCCTGGCCTTCAAAAGCTAATTTCTGATACGCTTAAGAAAGTTTTTAATAAGGGGGAAATAAGTAAAGACCTTCATGACTATCTTTTGGTTAATATCCCCCGACCTGGTAGGTTTTATCTTTTGCCCAAGATCTATAAATGTCTTTTTTCAGTTCCAGGAAGGCCTGTCATTTCTAACTGTGGTTATTCCACAGAGAAACTTTCGTCATTTTTGGATTTTTATTTACAATCTCTCTCTACTAAGTCCCTCTGCCTGATGGTTCCTTTCTTTGTGCNAGAGGCATTTGGTAGAAGATTACATCTTAGATGGATGTATCGGGACGAGGAAGATAGGGTGGATAGAATTTCTGGGGGTTTTAAAATTTCCTCAAGATTTAGTCCCCAAAATGTGGATGTTTTGATTGAGGTTTATCTACGTTATTTGGAAGAGGAACTTATGTCCATAAATTGTAATGGTTCTAACTTTTCAAATCTCACTGTTGAAGAACAAGAAGCTCTCAGAAATTTAAGGAATGATGACTCTATCGTTATCAAAGGGGCAGACAAAGGGTCCGCAGTGGTAGTCTGGGACAAGGAAGATTATTTACGGGAGGCTGATAACCACTTGTTTGATAAGGAAGTGTACAGGGACTGTCTTAGGGACCCTTTGCCTGGCCTTCAAAAGCTAATTTCTGATACGCTTAAGAAAGTTTTTTAAAAGGGGAAATAAGTAAAGACCTTCATGACTATCTTTTGGTTAATAACCCCCGTCTGGATAGGTTTTATCTTTTGCCCAAGATCCATAAACGTCTTTTTTCAGTTCCAGGAAGGCCTGTCATTTCTAACTGTGGTTATTCCACAGAGAAACTTTCGTCATTTTTGGATTTTCATTTACAACCTCTCTCTACTAAAGTTAAGTCATATATTAAGGACTCGTCGGACTTTTTGTGTAAGCTTAGGGACTTACCACCTTTGCCTGATGGTGCCCTTCTTTGTGCAGTCGATGTGGCGGGGTTGTATCCGAATATACCTCATGCAGAGGGCTTGGAGGCATTAAGAAGGGCACTTGATGCGAGGGGTGATAAGTCTATAAGTATAGAAACATTTATTAAGTTTGCGGATATTGTTCTTAAAAATAATTTTTTTGAGCATAATTCCAAAATTTATCAACAAATTAATGGCCCCACCATTGGTACAAAATTCGCACCTCCACATGCGATTCTTTTTATGGGAGATTTTGAGAAAAAGGCTTTAAATGATTATCAATTAAGGCCTTGGGTGTGATGGAGGTATATTGACGACCTATTTCTAGTCTGGGAGCATGGGGAAGCAGCATTATTGGAGTTTCCTTCTTACTTGAATGGTTTAAATCCCAGTATCAAGTTCACATATAAGTATTCTTTTTCTTCTATTGAGTTTTTAGATCTTTTTGGTTAAGAAGGAAGGTAAAACTCTGGTCACTGACTTGTTTGTTAAGGGAACTGATACTCACCAACTTTTACATTTTAGGTCATGTCACACATTTCATATTAAGAAGGGGATACCATATGGTCAAGCATTGCGTCTTCGTCGTATTTGCTCAATAAGGATGAATTTTTCGAAAATAGTATTTCGGATCTGAAGAAGTGGCTCCTAGCCAGGGATTAGGACAAAGAATTGGTCGAAACCCAGGTCGGTAGAGCGGCTTCTTTATATCGGGATTGCTTGCTTCAGAGGTCTAGGAGTGCAAATCGGGCGGGTAATAGGGTATGTTTCGTCACTACTTTTCATCCAGCGCTAAGCAACAAAATTTATGATATTCTTAATAAGGCTCAGGTCATTTTGCAATCTGATGAAGAACATAAAGGAGTCTTCTCAGAAGTCCCTATGGTATCATTTCGTAAGGCAAAACGCCTTCAGGACATTTTGGTCAGGTCTAAACTTAGTGGTACTTAGGGTTTGAGATAACAATGGAAAAGACTATTTAACTTCGTTTGTGTTGCAAATTTTCCATAATATTAACTCACAAACATTGGGAATAAAATGCTGCATTCAAACTTTTGCAAGCGTCTCAGCTGTAAAAAAATTTTGCAAAAGTCTTTTGCATTCGAAGGTTCTAAATGGAACACTTCCTAAACGAAATGTTCCTGAGCTCAAACAGTTAAAATCTCTTGTAGAAAATTGAAAAATGGAGAAGAGAAAACCAGACAGCAATCACAAACAAAACTGAGGATAACTTTAATAACAGTTGATGTTTGTTTACTTTAAAAGGCCATTAGTTTTCAAATGCTACTGTGATTAACCAAATATTTTTTTGTTTTCTTTGGCGGCGAAAATCAAGAAAAATGCGTCTTCAACACCGTCATAATATTTTTTTTAGCTTTATCCACGAGTTGATTATCACCCGATCGACTAGCACGAGTTCATTTATCTGGCATTTGTCATGAAAGTGACAGAAAATCTGTAGGGTGTGCCATCTCCTGTTTTCACAACGAAGCTATACTGACATTATTTTGACTCCACTACAGAAAACAAGCAATAATTGTTGGAAAGTGTATACGGTACCTGTATAGTCTCAAATTGTTCGAGTCAGTGGAAATTACAAGTTAAAGAACTGGTTCCATTTTCGTTGCAGAGATAGCCTCAAATATAAAAAAACACCATGTTTGTGCTGTGGCAAAAATGACCAGCGTGGCAGCAATGACACTATACGTCACAATATTTATTCGACCAATGGCAGCCTAGGGATACATCCTTTCTGTTGAATTCATGGCGATCTCTAACTAATAGGCCTGATAGACATGCGCCTGGAGGCATAAGCAGGAGGCGGGAAATTTGCTCAGTTAGTTGCGAAGTTATGGTAGAAAATGGTGGTCGTGCTCACGTGCATGTTGTGATAGTTTGATATTTGGTTGTGGGTCTGCCTAGAAACTGAAATAAAAGTACTTATTGAAATCTTGGATTAATTCTTGTTTACTTTATCTTTGTTATGATGCCATATAAATGCTGTGTCACTGATTGCAATGGCAATTATTATAAAGAAAACAAAGTCAAAATTTATCGTTTAACTAGAGAGAAGGATGATCGTGAAAGATGAATCAAAGCTATTTTCCGATCAAACCTACGAGATAATCGTAACACAGTTGTCTGTGAGAGACATTTTCCTGAGAACATTCCCAGTATAACAGTTTTGGGGGAAAAAAAGAACTCGTGATCCTCCTTTTGTGTTTACATGGGTGAAACTTTCATTGATTCCTGCACCTGCTCCTTCAAAAAAAAAAAGTCTCCCTCAAGCAAAGTTTGTTCAAAGGGATGTAATCAAAAATCCTGACGAAATTGATTCGTTTCTCTCTTGTGATGTAATCTCGTCATTCGAAGAATTATGCTCCAAGGCATCAGATTGGGAGGAATATTTTGGTGACTATATTTCGTTTACTAGTAAAGATTTGGGCTACTTGATTGTTCAATCAAAGGACGTTCAAGAAAAGACTGGAGTTCCATGTTTTTTATTAAAATAGTGAAGGAGTTTTCTTTTCATGCATTTCATGCTGGTGTAAAATGCACTGTAAAATGCACCCTTTCAACAAATTGTATCTTCAAAAGGACAAGATGTTCACAAATTCAAGAAGCACTACGGTATCATCAATGTTTAATTCTATGCCATGAACAAGAAATAATACTGGACCAGATGGACTGTATGGCTTCTCGCACCTTTGTCGGTGAGAAGAAATACAAACCAGAAACTATCGTGCGGGCATTCGAATACTTTAGTATATCAAGGTCTTTGTATAGCCGAGTTCGTCAATATTATGAATTACCGAGCTTAACTACGTTATCTCAAATCACAACAAAATTAGTAATTCGTACTCAGATAGTGATTACATTAAAAAGATATTTTCCAGCACGAAAGATGAACGGCAAAAAAAATTGTTTCATATTAATTGATGAAGTATGTGTAAAGCTTTCGATAACTTATCAAGCTGGCTCCATATTTGGCAGATCTGTAAATGATCCAGATAGACTTGCTACCACTATACTTTCATTCACGATTGTCTCTCTATTTGGTGGGCCAAAGTCTTTATGCTAGATGCTTTCTGTTAACAAATTAGATACTAATTTTTTATTCGAACAAACAAAAACATTATTAGAGATTATTCAGATTTCTTCTGGAATTGTACATGCAATTATTTGTGAGAATAACCGGGTTAATCAATCATTTTTACAAAAGTTTTCTTGTGTTAAACCATGGCTTACAGTTGATCATATATACCTGCTTTTAGACTTTGTTCATTTTATGAAATCAATTAGAAATAACTGGTTGATTGAAAAAACACAAGAGTTGTATTTTACAGATGATGATGATGTTCAATATGCTGCAAAATGGAGTGATTTAAAAAAACTTCATTCGGTAGAAAAAGATCACATAGTAAAGATGTCAAAACTAACAGAAGTTACTGTGTACCCTTAGCCAGTAGAACGACAGAAAGTCAGTACTTGTTTAAAGGTATTTTGCAATGAAACTGTTCATGCGCTGAAAAATCATTCTGATATTTGTGAAGCTGATGGTATCATAAAATTTATCAGTAAATTTTTCAAGTGGTCGATAATTTTAAACTTTAGAGGTTTACTTGCTGATGTTCGGTTGAGAGATGATGATGATAGGGCTGTAATAGAATCCGATAATGATAAAAAATTAAATTACTTGCTAAAGGTAGCTGACTTGGCCGAGTCCATGAAAAAACAACTGGTAGTAAAAGAATGAAATCATTAGCTATAGACACTGCAAAAGCAATTTCCCACACCTGTAGAGGTTTAGTTGACATGACAAAATACCCCCAGATAATTATAGTCAGTTATGTTTATTTGGGTACGTTGTATTTCATAAAGTTCAAAACAAAACTTGTAGAAAATCATTTACGAACATTTTAATGTTATTGTCTGATAGGTATGGACTAAATGTGGAAAGAAAGGATGGTAACACTTTCTCAAACATACTTTTTAACAACATTAGTAGACTTTTTACACTAAGATCATCGGTAGAACCGAAACAGAAATTGCTAAAGTTCGCATTAGAGTAAACCACAACAAAATAATTTATTTATTGTTTATCTGTGTTAAGTCTTTTTTTATGTAAATACTGTATATATCATCATGTTTTATTTTTCAGGAAGAGGCTGATTTTGAAAAACTGTATGATTTTCTGTCCCGAAACCTTACTATGATCTTTACATTGATGAACATCTTAGAGATTTGATCTAATTTTGATGAAAGAGTAGGAATTAAGCCTTTTTTCTCTCAAAATCTGTTAATATCCATTTTAAGTTACCCGCCTCCAGCTCACTCCTTCAGTCGCATGTCTGTTATCGTAATTATTCTAATTTAACGCCGATTTTAATTAACTCCGGTTGGCAAAAATGGCCAAAAGTTTGTAATTAATTGCCTCTAATTATTAACGCCAATCACAAATTTCAAGCATTTTATTTCCCTCAATTAACGCGGATCTGATAATTTTAAGAGAATAGACACTGGTTTCTATTTGCGAAAATATATATTTCGATGTAAATTGAAGTATTTATCTATGAAAAAGGATCATCATTTTCTTCATCATCCTCAGTATTAAGGCTCTTTTCTTGTGGAATAACTTTGAAGGATTTTTTCACCATTTCCTTGTCCTGGGTAAAATAGTCGTATCCTTCTTTGACCCAGTCAACCATCTGCTGACGAGTTAGCACAGGAATTTTGTTGTTACTGCTATTTCCATCAGGAAAGCTTTCAACAACACTTGAAACGTACTGGGCCCAGCATTTTCTCAAAACGGCTTTTAAAGGCTTGTTTAGGCATACATCCATCGGCTGGCTCTTTGAAGTACACCCGGCTGGTACCTGCAGAATATCAGAATTACTTTCCAATAATTGAGCTTTGACTGCATCAGTCAAATGAGCGGAGAAAGCATCAGAGGATAACAAGGAATTTTGAAAACCAAGGTTTTTACACTCAGCGCGTACATGTTTTAACCAAATTTCTTCCACCCAGACCTTCATCAATTCATCGTCCATTCATGCGTTGCTCTGCGTCTTAATAATAAAACTAGGAGGAATTTTTAAATCGCGAGTAGTTTTATCAGTCTTGCCTTTAAAGATTACCATTGGTGGAAGCATTTCCCCGTCTCCTGTAGCTGACAGAATGATCGTCAGATGTTTCTTCTCGCTTCCTGAAGAGCGAACTACACACTCTTTCTCGCCTTTTAGTGTTATGCACTTTGTTGGAACCATGTCAAAGAACGCCGGTGTCTCATCCATGTTGCCAGCCAGGGACAAAGGGTCCTTTCCATGCATGAAACACGCAGCACCCTCGTAAAATTTGCTAAGAATTTTTTCCAACTGGTTAGGGAGTTTCTGGCTGGTCGAAGTACGAGCACGAAGCGACAATTTGTGTCGAGAAAAAATCTTTTGAGCCCATCCCCTGCTGGCAACAAATGATTGATTGTGAGATTAAATCACATGCTCTGCTTTTTCTCGAAAGCTCATTACTTAAACTGGAAAATGCAAATCTATTAAAACCAAAATCCACTTTAGCAGGTCATCTTCTAATTCAGAAGGATAGAATAGCGGTCTACCAGCTCCTGTAAGATTACATTTACTGGATAACTTGGTATTTTCAGGTAATGGGCGAATATTGCTGACCATTCCTCGGACAGTTGACTCATTGATTTTGAAAGCTCGTGCAGTTTCGGCAAAGTTTCCACTAAAAGAAAAATGCAAAAGAATTTATACTTTCTTCTTTTGGGTAAAATGTTTCCGTGTTTTGGAAGGTGGGTCTGGAACCAGTGTAGTAGGTGACGTGAAGTGAATTTGTAGTAATTGCTCATAATGCTTTGAGAAATTCACCATATCATAAAAGTCTATACGAAAAGCGACGAAAAGTCAAAAAGGTATAAAGAATTGTACGAGTTTCTTTTTCTAACCTTCGACATAAATAACATCATCTTTTTCACTTTCATCCACAGGCTTTAGAAAGCTAGAGATTTTCGCTTGTTTGAGTGGTACTGTTGAAAATGGTCGCTTCTTTAAAAGGTTTTGCATCTTGGTTTGTGTGGACATTTTCACAGTTGTTTCGTTCAAATAAAGCTGACGTATCGTCCTCATAACACAAATCATGCAATTCATAAAACACTCGAAAGTCCTAACATTCGAAAATCAAAAACGGTTGAAAATCATAAAGGTAGAAAAAACACGACATTATAAAAAGTGAAAGGAAAAAGTTTTGAGACCTTTATGACTTGGTTTTGCCTTTAACAACATGGAAAGCTTGTCGAAAATTTGTTTCAAGAACTTTTACTAAATACAAATGAAATACCAATCATGATAGAAAAGGAATTTTCCACTGAGTGCTGTGTTAGAGGCCATCATATATACCAGAGTGAATGGGAAGCAAACGTTGGTAATGAGCTAACCGTCTGCAAAGAAACGCGACCTGGTGCGCTTGTCGAGAATAAGTACGCAATGGCGCTTAAATACGATGATGTAACTGTTGGACATGTACCAAAGTTCTTGTCAAAATTAGTGTCTTTTTACGTAAAGAATGGTGGTGAACTTTTTGTGAGAATAACTGGCAAGAGACTATTTTCTAAAGATATACTTCAAGGAGGGATGGAACTTCTGGCCTTGTATACTTTCAAGTCAACACATGTGGAAGTTCATACAAAGCTACCGTATCTCTTTTCCAATGCTCTAAAAGATTACAACGAGTGCAAAAAGGTGCGAATTAATAAGAAGAAAAAGAACTAAAGGGCCTGTAAAATTTATTAAAGGAAAAAGTCATTTGAAAAAATTATTTTTTTATGAAAAGTCAAAAATGTTTCTTAATTTAAGCAGATGTAGCTTTTTGCCTCTAATTACTAAGGCGGATTTGCCGTGTTCCAAAGTTGGTATTTAAACGCCTCCAATTATTAACGCAGATTGGTCAAAATAATTACTTTTACCGCCGCGTTAAATTAGAATGATTACAATAGGCCTGTTAGTTAGAGATCGCCATGGTTGAATTGATTAGTGACGTATATCCATTTTGAAAGCCTTTGGTTTTCATAGCCGGGGACAGTATTTCTAGTGACCGCCATTGGTGTTTGGGTTAGAGCATGAAAGTTAACCTAAAGCATGAAAGCCGGTAAAAACCGTTATCAAAACAATAAAAATAGATAATCATAGAAATGGTGGATAACATCTTCTCGTTCCGAATAAACGCTTACCTTGAAAGATCGTTTTCTTGCAAGATTTACAGGTCAACCTCAGAAGTTCGAAAGTAACTCAGTTCAAACGATACTGCCCCGTTTTTAACAGAAATATTACGATGTCTAGGCTGTGACGTAGCTGTCATTTCTGCCACACTACACCATGTCAATTAATCCGATTATTTCGTTTGAGAAAAAATGTTGTGCATTTTAGAACTTTTAAATCCACATATTTCTAGAAATTATAGCATGGTTCTTAAGAAACTGGCAGAAACCAATACCAGAGTTTGAAATTAATTAATTTTCAGGACCCAAAAGTAGAACACTTAAGTGCCATGCCGCGTATTGTAATACAAACGACTCATTTTGTAATAATCCACCTGGCGCATTTTGCAATAAAAGGGGGCGGAATCAACAGAAAGAACGACTAAGCTTTTGTCAATTTTAAAAAGTATAGGCAATCTTCATATAGCTGTTTGCTTGGCTCAGAATAGCACATGGAACTAAAAAAGGTTAAAAAAAACCCTTGAAATTTCACGGAACTAATTTTTGCGGTCAAGCAGTAATTTGTATATTTCGCGGAATTTAATTTCGCGGTTATAGCCAAAAAACGCGAAAATAAGTTTCGCGAAAATTTATTAAGATCCCCATTAATTTATTAGAGTATTATATTACTAATGCAAATGATCTGGAACTCGATGTGACAAAGCAGTTTGTTTCATAAATAATAAATCTCATAAATTTAGGTTTGTAAAACAACGGAACGATCTTCTATAACAAAATATAACAAGACAATATATGTAAAATCGTAACAAAAATGTATAAATCGTACCAAAATAACCAACGCAACGTATATACATATACTATCTATAGAAAGAAAGAACCAAGGGACCCAGTGAGATCCATCCAGTTACACCCCTTTTGAAAAATATTCAAATATGGACTTCAATAAAAGTCATACACACTCTGGTCAAATTCAAGAATATTCAGTCACCCAGGCCTTCCTTCTAAAATTGAGTTATTTATCCTGATGAACTTTGATTATTGCATGGCGTACAAAAAGCAGTTTTTTTACTCTGACAGTTGATTTCCCTAGTAAGTAATCAAATATTTCCTCAAAGGAACAAATCGCGTTTTAACTTTTATTACAAAATGAGCCAAAAATTTACTACAAAACGCGCCAGGTGAATTATTACAAAATGAGTCGTTTTTATTACAAAAGCGACAGGTATTACAAAATGAGCCGTTTATTACAAAACGCGGCATAACATATGAACTCAACCTTTCACTTTTATACCGTTGTCTTTCTCAGAATGACCATTTCTGACCAGTTTTACATTAAATTTAGCATGAAATTCTACTTTGAGTTCTTCCTACATGTTTTCTTCAAAAACTTCAAATTTTCCCTACCAAATTTATTTTAACGTATGCCGGTTTTCGCCGATTGATATTTTGATCCCTAGATACATGCTCAACTATTAGGTCTGTACCAGAAATCTTAGCTCGAAAATTTCCACCAGAAAATAAAGGTTGGATCATCCATTCTATTGAAGCAGAAATTACGAAGAAGCAAGACCAACAGCCCAGGGAATATGAATGCAAGGGGTTGGACTCGAAATATCGTGCCTCTTTGTCGGCTAAGGGCAGAAGTATAATAAACACTGCGTACGCAAAAGGTTGAAACCCTAATATAAATACAATATCAACACAGAAAAACAGAGAAATTAAGTTAACTCATTTTTCTTCCTTGTTTCTGTTAAAGATTTTTACTTTCCTAGTAATGATTCTTAATAAGCAATTTGTTAATAGAAACGCCCAACATTGAAGACCATTAATCAAAATATCTAACTTTGGAATAAAGGAAAGAAATAGTAGAAATAAAGAAAAAAAAAATAATAAGAAAACAAATCAATCTAGCAAGTAACGATTTTATCTTGAACAACTTTAAACTTTGCCATGTAACTTGATGAGAGGAAACTTAACCAAGTAGATAGTTAACCAAGTAGATAATAGATCACTTCGAGTATTGTGAATGGGATTGGCCATAAACGAATGTGACATTCAGCAATTACTGTGGATTTTCTTGTACCGTAAATCCTCCAATGAACGCCCAGGGCTTTTATTTAAGTTTTTGACTTTTGAGGAGGGCGTTTATTTCAAAAATTAAAACATCTCTTTTATCATGGTAAACATAAATACTGTAATCAAATAACAGATACAAAATCATTCTCGTCTTCATCTTCGTTGAGAAGATTGAACGCTGATTTGCATCTTAATTATCCGAATCTTCCGGCTTCATAACAAAATGGGTTGACATCCAGCTCCGTGTTATGAAGCGACGAAGTTTGATTTCTTAAAAGGGCTTTCCCAGTGGAGCACGGTTGATTTTCCTTAAAACAATGGATCTTACCGTCTTCACTGCCATCTGTCTTCAAATTAACTCTGCATCCTTGGAATGACTCGATGAAAAGATCTTACTTTATCATTTGCCACGCTTGTAAAATCCGTTGGACAACGATGCTCCTCCGTGCTGGCTTCATGTTCCCTGCTTTTGTATACTGGTGTACGCCGTTTGCTACCAACTCGTCATACATCTCTGCAATATACCCTTTAAAGGGTTTGTTCCAATATACATCAGGAGCCTAAATGTATTTTGTGCAGCCACCTGAAACCAATGCACTTTCGACTTTCATTCCTTTTGACTGTGCATTTTACTTCTTCTGTTAGATGAGCTTCAAATGAATCCCATACAAGAAGTCTCTTACGAAAAGAATACGACCAAACAACCTCTTTACACCACTGAATCGTAAGTTCATACAACCATTTGGTGATGATGTTGCGACGCATTTCGATCCGAACACCTTATTCAATGCAGGAGACTTTCGTTTAGCACCAGTAAAAACAATGAATGGCTTTATCTTGGACCTGTCTGCTTTTGCAGCTGGGCAGACACTAATCCGAACTTTCTCATGACCAGTGGTTTTGAGGATAACTTCCTTTTGACCGGTTTTGTTCACGGTTGTACTGCTTACCATGTTCTTCTAAACGGGTTTTTCGTCCATCGTGATGATTTTTGATAATCAGAAATTATATTTTATTCCAAGTCGACAGAGATGAATCACAAATGCCACCAACTTATTGATCAGTTGTGACTTGTCTTTTTGAGCAGTTGTTGTTCGCCGCCTATAAAATAAATAAAAAAATATGTAAGCAACGTTATTTTACTGGGTAACGGCAACCAAGTTAAAGGGTTACTGGAAGAGGAAAAGAAAAATTACCTGCAGGAAAGATGATTTCTTGTCATAAATTTCTGCAACCATCCACGACTTGCAACAAAGTAATTCTTCAAAGCTTCATTTTCACCGCACAACTCGTCAAATCTCGACTTTGCCTTGAACATTATCAGCGTTCGAGAAACACGAAGCATATTATTACCTCTTTCGAAAATCCACGACAATTACTCCTCCTCCAGCTGTTGATCAGTTAATTTTCTACCACCACCATCAAGTTTTGGAATTTGTCCTTCGTAGCAAAAATCTTATCTTTGTTCTGACTCTATTCTCGTACTCTTTTTACCTGAATGCTGAATGTCGATGCTGCACTCCTATTTGAATTTTTTTCTGCAAAAATTATGACTTTTTTTTCAAAATCCATTGAATACGACTTTCGTTTTCCAACTTTATGTGATGTCGCTTGAGAGGAGGATGCAAGCTCGTCCATCTTTCTCATTCATAAGAGTAGAAAGAACGTATAACGGATGAAAACATGAAAACTACAATTCATATGTTTTGCCATATGATTCGAATGTTTTTTTAGGAGCATCATTCGTGGACACCTCGTTTACAAAACGAACTGGCCTCCTGTAATGAATGAAAGCCTTCTCGCTAAACCAGACAGCAGAGCGGAGGCTTTGGAATATGATAAATTTTCGATTGGAATCTTCATGGAAAAGGAAAACGGTGAAAGTGATCTGGTTGGACATGCTTTACTGGAATTGTCAAGCCTTCTTTATAATTTTCTGAAGTCCGATCAGAAAAACTTTATACGTGTTATTGTTACCGGAGAACGAAAGCGTGAAATTAGTTTAGTTGTTCCGGCAAAATATGATTGTTATACAAATGACAAACGGATCTCCTCGGTTTTAGACGAAGAAATAAAGAAGCGGAAGACTAAATACAAAACGTTAGAAATTCATCATCAAAAGAAATGTTTAGAGAGAGTTTCCTTTTAAAGAATAAATAAAAGTCATGTACAAACAGCTTTTTTTGCTCCATAGATATGGTAAGGGATTATAATAAACGCCCCCTTGGGAAGGGGCGTTTATTACAGTGGGCGTTTACTAGAGGGGAACGTTTATTAGAGGAAGGCGTTTATTTCATATTTCGACTTTTAGAGGGGGGAGGGGGCTTTCATTGGAGGATTTACGGTATTTGAAAAAATTTGAAATTTATTCTTTGAATAGGGTAGTTCTATCCCTTGTTGCCAAATCATTATTTCAGCGTGCATCTTTCTTCCTATTCCCATCACCTTGTTTCCCAAAGTAATTCAAAGAAACAAAAAGTAGAATTTGAATATGCTGTATGTTATAGGACATTTGTAGATGCTTAAGGTGAGCCATACATTCCTGTAAGACTAGTAGTTTTCAGGGGCTATTAATCAAGAGAGAAAAAATGATGATAGGTGAGTTTTGTGAAATGTATAATTAAACCAATATGTTGTATGAACCTGCTATATTATGAGTGGTCATAATTTGTTAAAAAAGACAATCTTAATTTAAATAAGTGAAAGCGTTTTTATTAAAAACATTTTCGGTGCTAGATGACATGCATTTTATCTAACAAACTTCAAAAACAACCATTGTCTTGACGACCATTCTTGTCTGATATATTGTTTATTATCAGACCGACTGTCCCACAAACACAGAAAGCACGGATACTTTGTGTACCCACCCCGTAGTCTCAAAACCAACCCAACAACCTTAAGATCTCCAAAGATCAGCCAACCATGGTCATGTTAGTTTAGAGCAAACAGCAACTGATCCATGTTGTCGTGGGTTTCTTTCATTTGCACAGAATGACCAATTGGAATCGAAGAGTATTGACTTCCATTATAAAGGAGGACTACCTTGAGACTTCTACTGGGCTAGCTTATGAAATGTCTTGTTTCCGTAGCAACATAGCCCACCCACACTGATTTCATCAAATAAACAATGTTGTTGCAGTAAACCAATGACTAGTCTTTCTTGGTTGTGAAGAACTGTCTAAATTCTCTTTCATGCTTTCGATTTTAGGAGAATGCTGTTCTAGATACCAGCAAATTGTTTTGACAAAGACGAGAACCCAGAAGCTGTGCCGATTCTTTTGAGAGGTTTAGGTCTTGTGTCAGACCATTGAGATCTGCTTGTGTTAGAGACACTGGCCGGTCATTCTTTTCTGGCATGTCTCTTTCACCCTCTGTCCTGTCATATGCGTTATCAGATTCTGATTCAGAGCTAGATTCCATTGCAACATCTGACTCTTTAACTGGTATGTCTGAACCATGAGAGACTGGTCGTATGGCAGACAGAACATTACAATACTGAACACAATTCTTTTTCTTGCGATTGATTTCTTGAAGATTAGTCATGCAAGAATTTCAGTCTTTGACATGATCTTTTCTCTCTTTCCACACCACAGGAACAGCGAATGACATACTTTTCCTTTTGTTATTTCTCCAATCACACAGGATCTTTACACATATTTTGCAGATAACATGGGGTGCAAATGGCTTGTCCTGGTCTCCAAGCTTAACTTCAAAGTAAGAATAACATACCTTCTTCACAGAATCAGTTATTTTTGCAAGGCGACCAGTAAGAATCATATTTCTAATAGAACCTGTCAAGATGATTTGTACATTGGCAATCCATTGTCTCTTGATCTAAAATACCGTATTAAATAGAAACACTACATATGTTCCTTGGGAGTTCAAGTCACATTGACTGGAGTTCAGCTCAGCTAAACAATTGATGATCATGCAGTTGTAAACAGAAAAGTTTTAGTTTTAGTCTCCTAAAGTTAAAGACTGATGCAGTTACCGTTTTAACTAAGGCTGCTCCAGTTTCGTTTTCTTTATGAAAACAAAGGTTGGGCCAGCTACAGCCCTGTTATTCTTGATTTGAGTACTATTCACGGGTCAAAACGTGAGGTAATCATATCTCAAAAACTTGACCTGGCGAAAGAAAATGGATGGTATTTTTGGATTTAGTGCACCAAAAAAACCCACAAATCAGTTGAAAAACCTTCGACCTTTAAAAAATAACGTTTTTAACGGAAGCCAGTGTTACAGCTTTCAAGACACTCTCTTTAACAGGGCATTTAGTTTGAATCTTATCTTTCTATTCCGAAGTGCGGCTACGTAGAAATTTTTATTTCCTTGTGTGTACAATTCGCAATTTTTCTTTAAAAATTCTTCTAAAATGAAATGTTTTTTAATTGTTTTCATAAAAATATTTATAAAAAAAAATGACATAGCTGTAAAACCAATCCTCAACTGGCACTGAATATAGTTATTAACAGAAAAGATTTTGTTTATTTAATTAAAGTTGTCTATTGTTTTGAGCATACGATAAACCAATCAACATTTTAGAAAATCCAAGGAGTTTCCGAGTTCTCACAACCCCAGTCTAAGTTGGTTGATAAAAAAGGTTTTATTTGTTGTCACATCTCTATATAGGAATGTTCTAATAGTTGATTACTCGTTGTCAAATGTATGCTTACAAACAATCCTTATCTGAGTGAAAAATGAACAAACCACCTAATGGTATATTAGTCATTTTCAATAATTTCGTACCCAGTTCTGATTTCAATTGTATGAAAATCTTTTAATGCAATATTGTGGGCAGTCCAACTTCATTTGCCATCCTTACATGAAAGTTCATAAAAATACGATTTTAAGAAAAGTATTGAATTCACCAAAGATAAAGGAGAGCAATGCAGAGAACACTTTCCTCCTCACCAAGAAATCTTTGATGGAATACTTAGTAGAACATGTCAATAATCTATAGAGGTAATTCATATTTACTAAAATATATTAAGTGCTAGAATTCATCTTCTCATGTCTGACTAACATTAAAAAGATTCTCTTCACCATTCTCTTCACCATTTTCATCATCTCCTACGAACGTGGAAGTACTTTTACTAAAGGAAGTGCAAAAGTACTAAATAACTGATCATGGTTGGAATTCCAACACGATTTTGACTGGTAAGCCAATTTGAAGACAGGCAGAGGCTAGAAGTGGGCTGCAAGTAAATTCCAACAAAATACTCAATGTACTACTGACAAATTCGCATCAAGTGTTTTATTTTATCTACCAACTAGAGAATCACCAGTCATAAAAGCTGTAAATTTAAATGAAGGTGTCAACTACTATAATTGTACAAGTTACCACTACTACAAACAGTTCAATAAAATTTTGGACTCATTAATAACTTATTAGTTTAGTTTTTTAATGAGAAAAGAAAAATGTGACCCAATCCAAGCAATTCACAATAAAACAAATACTTAAGCGTTTAGTTGTACTGGACTGACAAATAAAAATACAATAAATTAATATGTGTTAACTAATTAATTGATATGTCACTCCGCTCTAAAATTACGTTATTCTTCCGTACAATATTCATACAAAAATGAGAATCCACGGGCTAGAAGGCCAAATCCCAGGCTGAAATTGGGAATCAAATGTTTATAATCAATTAGCTCACCAATTTATTCAAACGATAACAGTATATTTTTCATGCAGTTAGAATTAAACTTGTCTTCATTTTGAAATCTTAAGACCTGTCTTAACATAAATAAACTTTTACTGTCCATATCAATTTTGGGTATTATTTATCTGAAGTAAAAGAGATTATTGTATTAGAAAAATTTAATTGCTTGACGTGTTAGTTAAAAAATGTTAGCAGTTTGAAAGATTCTTATCAAGGTTGATTTGTAAGTATAGGTACCAGGAAACTGCTAATATTGGATATATCTCTCTGGGAAGGTTGATTTTTGTAAGTACCTGGCACGTGACAGAATTGTACTACATAGGTATTTGTATGCGTGAAGTTTAAAAAAAAAGTTATATGGTTTATTTTAGTTCTTATCAAGAGTGAACTATAGATCTCAAAGTAAATTAAAAGAGAGGGTAGTTGATATTGCCATTCGTTAACAGAAAAGAATTTCCTTATCAATAAAAGATCTCAAAACGTCTTGAGAAACATCCTATAAGAATCAGATATGCCAACAGCAGGTATAAATACGTCGTATAATTTGAGAAAAATATATAAGAAGATGAATTCTTGACATTGTGCTTCAACATAATAATGTATTTTATCCTGTGTATACTGAGCATTTATTTGAACATCTCAAGGTTTACTTTGTCTCTAACTAAAACTTTTATAATTCCATTTTCTGTAAAATAGAAATAATTTGTTTTATGATAATGTTTCAAAGACCAGTGATGGATTTTGTGTTTTATTCCTAGGTAAAAAGCATATGTTAAATATTTGCTGCTAAAATATCTTGCCCAAATATTAATTTGCTCTCTTGCTAGTAAGGTCAGTCTTTCTACTGTAATGTCGAAATTCAACACCAATCTGCACCATAAAAATTCTTCTTGCAATTAATCTTTTTATAAAACTGTGGACTACAAACTAATGATATATGATATAATCTAGCTATTTAGCCTTGTGGTAATCCACAAAGAATATTACTTTCTTTGCTATTCTCTTCGTGTTTTATCTCAATTTACTTAAAGACGATTTAAATCAAAGTAAAAAAAATGATAAAATAATTATTGATTTATTTGCAGAAATAAGAGAAACATTGAAAACTGTCAGCTGTTCCTACCCTAAAGAGAATATTATTCTTATCCTCAATTGCATTTTCAGTTCAAAAAATATGATTATTGAGAGAACAGAAACTTTTATCTGTAGTGAAGAAATTCATACGTACCACTGCACAAAAGTACTTTTGATAAAAACCAAGTTTTCTGTTTTTTTAAAGCCCTTTGTCCCAGTAGATCAAACTGTTTTCAGCAAATAAACGATAATCTATTGTCCAATTCCCTTTTCGTATGGTAGGTCTAAGGTATCTTTTAAATAGTCTCTTATCTCAACTTCTTGGCCAGTATTTATCAAACTAGTGGAAAAAATAAACTAGTTATTACCTACCTCAGTCACTAATAATGTAGAACTTTTCTTAGTTAATCGCTACCTTAAATACTATCACTGGTCGTCTTAACAGCAGGAATATTATAACAGTTGGTATGTTTTGATGAAAATTTCAAAAAGCTATTTATATTTTTCAGCTGAGAATTAAACTATATTTCTAATCTCTTATCGCCTCTGTTCAATAAAAGCAAAGAGCTGACTGAAAAAAAATGCAATGTCTGTTGATTGGTCGCAATTGTCATACGGGCATTTTTGAAATTTTTTTTGAACTTTTGAAATCAAATGATATTTTACAAGCTACGAAAGAAATTCAGTAAATAAAAATAGTTTTTCTCTACCATCATCCTCTGTTTACTATTTTCAAATGGGCTAATCAGCAGAGTCATATGTAGAAAACACATAGGAACCAAGATAGCCTATTTGTACCTTAGTATTTTATTATGGTTTATTTACTTTAGCAATTTATAAAATCTTAAAAGTCAAATCCTAAGCCATCATGACCTTTTTTTTTAAATTCACCATTTTTTTGTGTTGACAACTGCTTTCCATCAGAAAGAGGTAGCTATAAAAACACACATATAAGTGTGACTTCGGTGTCTTCAGTAAAATGTCAGAAAAGAATTGCTGTCATTTTTAAACTACCTTGGCCAATGCTTATATATGTCAGTTGTAAGAATTTTATTACAAGTAAATTGTACTAATAAAGGCATATTTCTGCCATTTAAAGGGTACTGATTTTCCCCCCAAAAGGGTAATTTCGTGGTAACTAATTGGAGATAACCTAAGATCTTCATAATCCCCGAGGACATTGATGCCGCTTTGAGAATTAATTTGGTTGCCATATGTAAATTCTGCGCATAAGCAAGAATCAATAGTTCAGGGAGATCACTCCAAAAATTTCTTTGGAAAAATATTCAAATAAAAAATTTAAATAATTTATGAAATTGAACTTTCAGCACTTTGTCGCAAGTAAACATCCTGGATATTATGGGTATATGTTGTGATATATTCAATATCTGTTGTAATACTTTAAAACTAAGAATTAGTTCTCAAAAATATATAAAGAACGGCAAAACATAGATGTATGAAAGATCAACAATAACACAAAATACTTCCTTTTTTAAAAAAAGGTCTCTTGAAAATAAGGATTTTGTGATAAGATGCGAATGCACCATTTAAACAAGGTGCATCATCTATTTGAAAGAAGTGGCTCTTTTCCTGTAAAATTTTCAAAACTTCAATTATACCTCGCTTTAATCCCGCTATTTTTATCTTGGTCAAACTTATACTTGTGGCAAACGTGCATGGTAATAATTCTAGCATAAGATTGCCATTGCTCTAGAGCTGTTTGTACCAACCCTCTTGTATTTATGAAGAAGACATTGAGGTGGAAAAAGATATTTATTATTTTGCCTAAGATTAAAAAAGCTACTAATCCATAAGCTCCTTAAAAATCCCTTAAAGCTCTAAATATTCTAAGTATTCAACCTCTATCACCAGTGGTTTCCATTATTTTTATTCATGGTTTAAAAAATTTGACATCAGCAAATTTGTACTTGGGGATGAGGTTCGTTTATCCTTAAGTTTGATTTGAATTAATCTCTTAACCTGCATAATCTTTAAAGGAACTCTAATGGTAGGAACGTCTAAATAGTGTGTTTTGTGTCCTGGTCTTTTTAAAAATGACAACTACTGAAACATTACCTATCTGTTTCATTGCTCAAAGCTGGACTGCAAATGGTCGGCGTGAGTATAAATAATTAATTTAAAGGAAAAATGCAGTTCTTGAAGCCGTTGGAATACTTGAAAGTGAAAAACAAAGCTACCGTATTAAAATTATGTAGTTGTCACAAATTTGTCGGCAGAGTATGTTTGTGATATTGGTCTCAAGGTCGCAAATTCAGGGGGTGGTAATTGGGTGAGCTTCTATTACCTATAAAAAACACCCATAGCGTGCGTCTCAAATAGCCTCTTACGACCAGGTCCAGCTCCTGGCTTTTACGTGTCGAGACTGACCCTACTGACAGGAGAAGGGGAAAAGGGTGATTCACTGACGCCCCAAAACCAGTTGCTTCGGGGAGATGGACCTCGTCAACCTAGGAAGGTAGTTCATCTACTGAAAGGAGAACCCTGATTCCAAACCCGCTGTGTGTCGAGACTGATCCTACTGACAGGAGAAGGGGCAAAGGGTTATTCACTGACGCCCCAAAACCAGTTGCTTCGGGGAGATTGACCTCGTCAACCTAGGAAGGCAGTTCATCTACGGGAAGGAGAACCCTGATTCCAAACCCGCTGCCTTGCGGCCATTTCCAACTTTGGGAAAGGCTTGAGGGAGAAATCCGCTGCTGCTTTACAGTATATACCCACTAGATAAATGCTAAAACCACAGCTTAAAACTGTGGTTAGCATCAGGAAGGGCATGCGGCTAGAAAACCAAAATGCCAAACAAATATGATGCGGATCAACTGTAAAATAAACATACCGGATCGGTCAATACCCGGGCTACCAACGACCGTCATACCAAGTGCTTAGCAGGTTGGGTATGGTAAACAGACTACTGCTGTAAGAAAGAGGTCAAAAAAAGGAGGAAAAAGAGTGAGGAAGGAAAGGGAGAAGTGGAAGACGTTTGAGAAAGTGATCGCTGCGGGGACACTTAATGTAAGAACTTTCACAGTAAAGGTAGGGTATTGGTTGACTTGATGGAGAGAAGAATTGACATTCTTTACATACAGGAAAAAAATGGAAAGGTAGTAAGGCAAGAGCATTAGGCAAAGGTTGCAAGCTGTACTACCATAGAAATGATAAGAACAATAATGCCGTAGGCAGTATCCTGAAGGAAGAGTACATCTCGAGCGTACTAGAAGTGGAGAGAATATCGGACCGAGTCATGAGCTTAAAATTGGATGTTAGCGGAGTTCTGTTAAATATTGTTAGTGCCTATGGACCACATGCGGGAGCAAAGTAGAAGAAAAAGAGAAGTTCTGGAGGGAGTTAGCTATCGTAGTAATGAGAATACCACATGGAGAGAAAATTATCATTAGTGCTGACCTGAACGACCATGTGGGAGAAAGAAATGTGGAAGATGAACAAGTGGCTGGGCGATACGGATATGGAAAGAGGAACGAGGGAGGGCAAAAAATCATTGACTTTGCAAAGAGTATTCCTTTATCACTTAAACACATACTTTAGAAAGAGATTAGAGTAGAGAGTAACATACAGGAGTGGTGGAAGAGCCGCGCAGATTGACTACATCTTATATAGAAGGAGAGATTTGAAAGAAATAGGTGATTGCAAAGCTTTTTGAGGAGAATGAGTTGCTGATTAAAACAAAATTGTAATTTTCAAGCTCAATAAAAAAGTAAAGAAGCATAAATAGGTAATCAGAACACCGCAAATTAAATGGCGGAGATTAAAGGTGGAAGAGGACCAGAGAATGCTAAATTGGGAAATACAGGAAACTATAAACTTTGAAGCGAATAGCTTGGAGCGCTAGCAAGAGGTAACAGACAAAATACGAGAGTCAACACAAACGGTTCTAGGTATGACATCAGAGCGAAGCAGGAGATTTTATTTAGGATTGAAAAAAAAAAAAAAAGGCATGAAGAAAATAAAGAATGGAAAAGCAGTTGGACCAGATAATATCCCAGTCGAAGCTTGGCGTTTCTTGGGAGAACCTGGTTTGAAGCTACTAACAGGGCAATTGAAAATGAAATACTTGACGTGGGAGTGATGCCGGAGGAGTGGCGGAAGAGTGTGTTGGTACCGGTTTATAAGGGAAAAGGTGATGCGTTATAGTGTGGGAACTACAGGGGAATCAAACTGATGTGCCATACTCTGAAGTCGTGGAGGAGAGTGATGGACAAAAGGCTAAGGTCAGAAATCGAAATCAACAAACAACAGTTCGCTTTTATGCCAGGATCCATTACCAAAGATGCACTGTTGGCGTTACAAATCCTGCACGAGAAACATCGAGATCGTCAACAACAAGTACACTACGTATTTATTGATCTAGAGAAAGCACATGACCGAGTACCCAGAGAGAGGATATGGTGTTGTATAAGGCTGTCAGAAATCAAAGAGAAATATATCAGACTGGTACAAGATATATACAAGGACAGTAAGGTCAGTGTTAGAAGTGCTACAGAAAGTACGGATTACTTCAAAGTGAAGGTAGGCCTGCACCAGGGCTCGGCTTTAAGCCCTTCCCTATTTGAAGTGGTAACGGACAGATAAACTCACAGATGATGTAAGAAGAGATCCTCCTCCAAATATGATGTTCGCAGACGATATTATGCGAGGAAAGAGAAGAAGTTAAATTACAGCTGGAGAGGTGGTATTATGCCTTGGAGAGGTGAGGAATGAAAATAAGCCTGACAAAAACAGAGTACCTAGCTTTGAACGGAAGCCAGAACAATAGAATTCAGCTGGGAGGGATGGAAATCCCAAAAGTGAACAAATTTAAGTACCTGGGGTCACCACTACAAGCAAACGGAAATTATGATAGACAAGTAAACAGGAGAGTGCAGCCCGATTGGGATAGTTATTGGAAGGTAATAGGGTAATTTGAGATAGGAAAATATTACCAAGGATGAAGGGAAAAGTTTACAAGACGGCATCATGCCCAGCTCTATTATACGGTTTGGAAACTGTTGCTACCACCCAGCGACAAGAAGCGGATCTATAGGTTGTAGAAATGGGCGTCACTAGGTGTGGCGAGACTAGACAGAATTCCCAACGACCACATTCAAGAAATATCCCATATCAGAAGACCTAGAAACAAGATGAGGGAGCCAAGACTTCGCTGTTTAGGGCACATAGCAAGGTGTGGTACAGATTATGTAGGAAGGAGGGTACTGAGTTATAAAGTATCCGACAGAAGACGAAGAGGAGGACCGAGGAAAAGGTGACAGGACGTGATTGACAGAGTTATAGAGGCTGTTATTGCGAAGAATGCTGTTGTATCAAACAGAACAGGCTGGAGACGGCTGATCCACTGTAGCGACCCCTAACGGGATATAGCCGAAGGACAAAGCAGAAGAGAAGAAGAAGAGTATGTTTGTGATATTACACGGTTAAACAGTTTTTCTAGGGCGAGGGTCCTTACCATCGGAAAACAATTGGTATAGCAATTCAAGACCAATATGCTACCAAAGATGCAGGAAGTGTTATGAAATGAATTGTTTGAATTATAAATGGGCTGGCTTCTGTTATTTACAGTGTAACTTTACTGAAAAGGCACCCTTTAGGAATTTTGCATAATGCAACAAGGCAATTTTATATATTTTCTTGATGTCTTAAAAATTCAAGGAATATTCTTGTGCTTAACATCACCCTGACTTAAAAAATATCACATGGTTTCAAAAAAAGTAATGACTAGCATACTAAAAAAAATTTCACCCTGAATAGTAGTGAGATATAAAGCTAACCAGACCAATGAACACTGTGTGATTGACATTGACACTGATAATTGTAAATCTGGGTATACTCATTTTGAATAGAAGTGACCATTTAGCTTCGAAGTGATTTATCCACGTCTGCTTAATCTTGGTGTTACCAGAATTACTTAACACCATTTCTTGCTATAATGGGTACATTTCGGAAAAGGTTTGTGTTGTCGCTACTAACAACAATTCTAAATATCTAATAGTATTAATGTTACAAATTCGCCTAAAATGCATATCTCATTAATACAAAAGACGTTTTGCAATACAAATACAAATTCATTCTAGAAAAGATATTGGACTCTGGAAGATGATGAAGGGGGAGGGAGTGTTCCATTGCAAGGTCCATTGCAAGCTTTTACGAATATCTTCATATAAATTCTTGGGAGTATGCTTTTGCTTTTTTTCAAAACAGAAAAAGTACCGTATTTCCTCTTACAAGCGCCTCGGCTTTTACTTTATTACTAAAGAAGCCCCTTATTTCAAAAGTTGGACAAAGGGCTAAAAACAATATCCAGGTTTACATAAAAACCTGATTTTTGTCAGAATAAACTGAGTCGAGTGCTTGGAAAGATGGGCTTGTTTAAGTAACGTTTATTATATGACAAATAATCTACGTCACTAATTTCTACATTTTTAAATGTAGAAATTAGTGTAAAAATTAAATTAAATTTTAAAATGTCGATAAAATCTTTCTTGTCGTCGAAAGAATCTATCAAATGTAACTTTTTCGAATGTTCTTTTCCATCAGTTTTAAAGATTAATGGATTTATGATTAAAATACACTCTTTTTAACCATAAGTTGTTGTTTCCGAATTTCAATTTCCTCTGCACAAGATGCACCATCTTTAAATAAGATAATTTTCATTTCCATCGTTAGGCAGATTTACCCCACACACTTTAAATGATTTTACAATAACGCTCTTGAGAGCTTTGACCAAAATTCAAGTACTCATTTAACAATTTTCTTTCGAAATGGTGCTTTAATGTTGCCAGTTTAGTGCTGAATTCCATTCATTAACCATCCATCACCTACCAGCATTTGGACTGCCTTGATTGGCTTTTTTAACGATACATCAGGAGCCTACAAGTACTTCGTGCAGCTTCCCGGTATAACTGCAAAATTCACTTCTTTATTTTAAGAAGCTTTTTAATAAAGTCCATTGCTTGACATTGGAAGGAATTCAATATCAGCAAGTGAAGAGCGAAAGAAAAGTTTCGTAGAACAGTTTCAACAGAGCTAACTGTAAGATTCATTCATGCATTTGACGAAGTTACCATAACACACCCTGATAGAGCTCTTAATTTAATGCTTCAACGTCGCTTTTAGCTCCACCAAATAATACCAAAGGTTTACGTTTTATTCCATCTGATTTAGCACTCAGACACAGAGGGGTTTTGGTCTTCACGCAGCCAGTAGTGTTTAAAGATATTTCCTTCTTTCCAGTAACGTCCACTGTTCTTGACGATACCATGTTACCCGATCCTACTGTCTCATCGATTGCAAGTATTGACTTAGGAGAGTATTTATACTGCTCACTTAAACAGTGTACCTCTAACACAAAAACGCTAATCTTTTATATTAACTGTGATTGATCTTTTATGGCCATTACTTTTGTTGGCTCAAAGACACACCTTATTTTTATAAATGTTTCCACCCAACCTTTAGAAGTAATAATGCTGATTTTGTACACTCGTCATCGCCAACACTTGTATCGTACAAACTTTCAGCTTTTCCCATTATAAGTTACCTGGAAACTCCGAGTCTGTTATTTCGTCTGGTATGAATACTATTCAAAACACATTTTTCAATGGCTTAATCTTCCTCCCCTTTCTATTTTTTTAACGCGACCTTTTTTACCTCCGGTATTGGAAAATACTCCATATTTTTTCGTTCACTCTCTGATTCTCTTTCCCGCCGTACTTTCTTGATGTGGCAAAAATACTTTGTAAATTTGCATAAAAACTATTGCTAATTTAATTAAATGGCGTAAGATTCTATCTTCTCCCTTTTCATATCTGCACTGGCTATTGTGAATCATTATAATTCCTATCCGGATTTTCTAAACGATTTCATCCTCATCTTACAATACATTTTAAGGCACCAGGACAGGACACATCATCATCATCATTGTTCGACCTCAGTCGAGATGATGGATTGAACAGCTTCCCTTCAGTAGTCTCGGTCTTCCATAGCTGATTTAAGGTCTTGACCTGCTAAGCCAGTATCTCTTATAATGGTATCTAGGAAAGTCAATTTACCAGATCGCTTTCCAATGGATTGGGGTTTCCAGAGTATTAGTGATGAAATCGCTTCTGAGAGTTGCTCTATGGCAATGGCCTGCAACTTGTACTCTTGTAGGTTTAACCAAACTAGATACTGGTGAAAGATTGCCATAAATCTGACTCTTGGTTGGATGTTTTTTCCAAGATAGGTTTTTAACTCGCATAAGTAGTTTTGTATAGCACCCATCTGCTCTTTTAGATAGAGTCCAAGTCTCTGATTCATAGAGTAGAATTGGTTCAATGAGCACCAGGAATATTTTGACTTTGATGGTAATGTCAAGTTCAGATGTCCATAGATTAGGCAGTTTGTTGCACGCTGACCATGCTGTGCCTTTCCTAACAAGAAAGTCTTTTTCTGAAGGAGAAATAAAAGAACCCAAGTATTTGTAATCATCTTTGGATTTTAAGTTAGTTCCAGAAAGAATTTTAACAGGACACATATTGATAGCAGTTTATTGTAAAATCTAACTGAAGTGTATTGTCTGATCAAAGTATTCAATAATAATAATAATAATAATAATAATAATAATAATAATAGTAATAATTAAAATAATAATACGTTTCATGGGTATTGTCATTAAACTGCATACAATTCTGGAGTTTCGAAGTGAGCGATTAAGGTTACCCTTTCCCATTACTACCTCCAGGTCACCCTTAAGGAGTTTGTAGTATACTGACTCTCAAATTGGTCCTTGGTCTTCAACAAACTAAAGGTGCATCTTTCACAACACACGATAGCGAGCTTTTGAGTTCTTCAAGAGACTCGTTCATGTAAGAAAATATCAAAATTAAAAATTATGGAACACCCTTGAAGTCGAAAACCAGACTTAAAAGGCTGAAGCTTTAAGTTACCCCAACAACAAATTTGATCTTTGTTTGATAACGCCCGACTACATTCATTTAAAGGACCTTACCTTTAAAAATGTGCCAATAAGACTCTCTTTTTTTCTCCCTTTTGATAATGTTGATCAATTATATACAATCTATATAGGACATAGCTGCAAGTAATCCTACACCATACTTTAGATTTTTCGTATTTCGGTTGTAGGTTGTAGGACCCGCTATCCCCTTTTATTAGGCCCTTGTGATTACATTAGAGTTCATATTGAAAAGCTTCATGATCGTTGCTCAGCACAGTCTTTTAAGGTAACCTGACATACAATTTGAGCTTTCTATATTACCTTGTGTGGGATTTTGTTTGAGTCTTCCACATACAAATACATACACACAGGTAATAATAGCAGCCAGTACGAAACACAGACTTCCAATTCTCCTAAAAAACTTTCACTTATGCAGTCTTTAGTAATAAGTTCAGGAAAGTCAGGAAATGAATTTTGAACAACTGTCTAAACTTGTTCTACTGTTTCTAAAGCAGCGGACAACAATTCAGTTCAATTACATTATAAAGTTTCAGAAATTTTAGATCATCTTATAAAATGTGGTGTTGTTAACTCAATATGATGCGTATAGTAAAAAAATATATGTGACATAATAATATATGGAATTTCCAATATTTATTTATAGTGAAGATAGGATTGAAAAATAAAAAAGTCAGGGTTATAATTAATTTTTAACCTGAAATATATTTAGAGAAAACCCAATTCCATCGACTACGATTAGACAGCTTTGAAATGTCTTTTAGTAGATGTAATTTAAACAGTACGTGTAATAGTTACACTCTAAAATATACTCATAATGGATCTACTTGATCAAAATTATAGTTATACAGACAAATGATTTTGTTCAACAAACATTATCAAGAAATAATCATTCTAGAACTTGAATTACTCAGTTTTATTCCAAGTAGAACAAAAACAGATATTCTACTTGAAAAAAAAATTAGATTTTTCTACTCGAAATTTTGCTGATTTAATTGGTTTTGATAAAACGGTTAGAACAAGATCTAGTTACAGTGAAAAGCTGCTTGATATAACAAGAAGCATTGATAGTATATTTATCTTGCAACTTTCTGAGTAAATTTATTGTTTCTGGAACACAGAGTGATGTTTTTTACAGGTTTAGTGTTGATAATAAACAAATAAATTATCCTTTTTCAATGATACATCAGAGGATACTTAATAATCTTAGTGGAATATTAGATCTCAACAACCTACCTGTATTAATGACTTTAATTATAAAAGAAGATTTTTTATTTTATATATATTAATAGTACATGAGAACAAATGTTATACAAGATCATTGTACTTATGAATATGTTAAAATAGATTATGAAACATCTACCTATTAATAATATACAATATGGTGATGGTATAATTGATACCCTACCACCTATTGGTAAAAAGATTGTGTCAAAAGTAACATCAAAAGCTACAAAGGATTTCATTCAAAAAAGCTGCTGACAAAAGCTAAAACAAAGTCAGTTGAAGAGGCTTCTTCTAAAATTGGTTCTAAAACAGGTGCAATTGTTGCTAAGAATAGATAGCAAAATCAACAAGAAAGCAATGGTGATGAAATTTACAATTATTAAAGTCACATCTAAAAAATAAAAGTAATCAACAGGAAAAACATAAATCATATACCAAACATCAAACATTATAATTAGAATTTGATAAATTCCTCTTATAAAAATTATCTACATCACTAATATAGAAATGAGTTTTGGATCACAAAAATAATGTAAAAACTATCAATTTGTCTCAGTAGACCTAACACCACCTCCAACATTATCCAAAAATGGACAATATCAAAGAAAAACAAATTGTGATTTTGTCATTGATAGCAGTTCCGAAAGTACACCATTAGATCTATTTAGAAGTTATCTGGAGATTGATTTCAAAATAAATAAAACAGCAGATGGCAAAGATTTAGCTGTTACTGATAATGTAGGAACTATTGACAGTGGTTTTTCTATGATTTGAGGAATGCATGTTGAAAATGATGGTGTCACTGTTGATAACTCACCAGATATTATTTGTGCTATTTATGTTTAGAATTTTACTCGAATTTAGTATTGGTTATTCTAACACTGTTGGTAGTAGCATGTGTTAATATAAAGATACAGATACAACAGCAACTGATACTAATTCAGGTTTTCAAACAAGAAAAGCTATCCTTGCTGATAACAATGTTGTAAATATAATTTTACCTCTCAATAGGCATTTGTGGAGGCTTAAAAGATCAATTGTGCCAAATGGAAAAGATAGATATAGTTTTGTTCTTGAAGATGATAGTAATGTTATTTTTAGAAATAATTCAACAGATACTAATAATGTTAGATATAAAGTAACAAAATTCAAATTATTGGTTCCAAGATGACAATTGATTCTGAAGGTAATTGAATTTGGAAAAGTATGTTAAACCACAAACGCGGAAATATGATTGAGAAAGAGTTCTGTCCCTGGCAAGACAACAAAGATATGTTATTTTCAAAATTTCAACATTAATTAGGAAGCCTTAAAATAGTTTTATTTGGTGTGCTCATAAATGTAAAATGAATTTTTAACAAGGTAATTTCTAAAAGTTTGATACTTTAAAACCATTGGTGCTAGCAATACCAAAATGTCATTCAGTATGGCTCAACCAGAATTACATAATGGTACTTTTATCCCACAATTAGCTTTAAGACCTAACACAGAGCTTTGTAGAACCTATGATTTAGTGATTGAGTATAGAAAAGCTTATAGTATGTTTGAAAATGATTTTCGTCTTAATCTATCAAATTATCAAACAATGCATAGTATCCTCTATTTGATCTAACAAATCAACACAATGGTTTAGATAATTCAGTTCAATTAAGTCATAGATAAGATCTATCAAACAACCCTGCAGCAAATTATATTACGCTTGGTTTTATTTTATACTCAGAAGAAAAAAGAGTTGATGTTCTTGGTAATACAGCAGTTATTACAGCTTAAATGTGTATCATAAAACATATTTTATCTAAAATAAAAATATATGACAGGATATCATAAATATGGAGCTAATTTTTCTAATTATCAAGAAACAAACTAGGTCTCTGGTTAATAAAAACCTTATTACTTTAGAAATAAAAATGATGAAATAAATCGAAATGATAATTTTTTTTAACAAAGAGACAAATTAATAAGATCTGAATAGCTTTAAATTCTTCATTTAGAATAGACTTAAAATTTCAATTATCGCTAATTTTTTAACGACACACTTGTAACAAATCTTACTCCAGCAAATAAAAGAAGTCATTTGAATCTTTATACTTCCATGAAAGAGCGAGCCAATGAAAATATAAATGAGGGTAATTATCACTCAAAACGGACGGACGTTTTCCCTCTTGGGGTCAATAAAAAATATGGAAGCTTCCTGTAGAACTAATATAATTGACAGATACGATGCAGGAGGGAATTTCCGACACAATAAAACAGATCAATCATATTATTCAAAATGGAGCATCACTGTTTTTGAGTTTGAAGTCACTTGGTACATTGCTACCAATTGCTACAAAAACAGCAACAAAAATAATAATAACAGGTTTAACTTCAGGTATTTGGACATGATGCAAAACAAACAATTGAAATAAACCAACCAATATTAAGTGATAAATCAGATAGAGTTAATAGGAGATATTATCTCAAATTTTATGGTTCAGAGAAAATCTTATATTGATTTTAATACTTCTAGTATTGTAAATGATATTGTTAATATAGTCATTGTATATAAATTGAACTCATATAAAGGTTCTTACTGGCTTAGAAATGGATTATTTGGACATGATGATGGAAATGTTAATAAATTTGTAGAATTAAGCCCTTCTGGATATCTTGTTGTGAGAGTTACAATTAACGAATTTGCTATTAAATAGTACATTATTTAATAATTATTAAAACTATTACCAGAAATGATAATCTTATTCAAGTAAGATTTTTGATAGTAAAAACTGTTATAAATAATAAACAAACTAAACATATCCAGGAAAACGTAATAAATGGTATTGTTTATCTATCCAATGGAATGTACCAGCAGGAACAAACCAATCAAGTGTTTGGTATAATGAAAAAAAGCTATGTTATTTACTCCTTGAACATCAACAGGATCTACGCAAATTACATTTGGAGATTTAAATCCAGATGGAATAGCTGGATTAAAAGACTCTATTATTATTTTCCTTTTTTATAAATTTATTAAAAAATATTTATTACTTATTTTAAAAATAGAGTTATTTCTGTTGAAGAGATTAAGCTACATCATAATGTGCTTTGTGAGAATTGGTACAACATTGATCATGATAAAATTAGTTTCACTTAAAATTATATACAATACTATTATATTAACAAATGAATATGAAATGTCATCAACAACAGTGCTCTATCACATTAAAACGTAGGAGCCATCATATAATCAGATGTACGAGTAAGAAAAACTCTAACTTTACAGTACTTTACAGTACAAATAATTATTTATATACATCTGAAGATTGTAAAAGACATGAAACTCTGAGTACTGTAAAGTTAGAGTTTTTCTTACTCGTTCATCTGATTATACAATACTATTATAAATGTCAAGTAATCCCAATATCTGTTTAAAATATTTGAAAGATTAATATCCCGAGATAAATTATCAGATTATAAAATCAGCTATTTTTATCAGTATTTAACATATAATATACAGGGTGAATTAATAACAATTAATGATATCCTTGAAGAGCATAAAGGAGAAATCGGCTTGATTGGACCGGAACAAAGTTTTTGTATTAATGTATTAGCAAAACTATTTCCAAGCACTAAGTGTTCTCATCTTCATTCAGCATTTCTTAATGCCTTTGGTTGGTTTTACATCAAAGATAAAAGAATAGAAAAAAGGAACTCGTTGATAATGATGTTATATATGTATGTTAATCATGTGGTTCAGTTTATGGTTGTAGATACACTAATGATTATACTGATTATTTTGAAAATAAAACTAAAAAATCAATTTACCAAAGGAAATACCATATCATTCGATTAATTGGTAATATCAATATCATGGCAATGTTGTAAAAATGATTCATTGGAAGCTTTGTTACAAACACAACCTAGAAACACTCAGAAAATACCAATTATAAGCCTTTTTAGGCCAGAAACATTCCAGGTGACCACATCACGGAAGGAAGAAGGCTTGATACTGTCATACTTAATGTTCAACATTCTATAGTAATTATCAATGTTGCACTCCCTGGAGACAAGAAGATAGATGACAAAGAAAAGGGAAAAATTAAGAAATACCCAGATATCAAAAGAAAATGCAAAGGTTTTGAACTCTACGAAAGTATTAGTGGTACCTGTTTTCTTAAGAGCTCTTAGTAGTGCAGCAACCTATTTCAAGAAATTTTTTCAACTGATCGGAATAGAGGTAGAGATCCAGTTTGCACAAAAATCCACATTTTAAGCCACAAATAGGATGTCGAGGAAATTGTTAAATTATTAAACAGAAAAAGCATTATAGATCTTTGATTATTGCTAATAATCAGCTTTCCCCGTTCGACTAATCAGTTGAGATCCCAAGATATTCAGAGATCTTTATCCAGAAATTACGACAATACCTTTTTTGAGACTTTGCAGATAACAATATTTTGTTAGATTAGAGTTTTGACCACATGCGATGTGTTAAATGTAATTTAGGCATTTGCTATTCACAAAGTTTCGAAGTGGTATTGTGTTAAGAATATTCCTAACTTGCTCGGTTGAGTATACGAAGGCATTATCCATTTTTTGTCAACTTCGTTCCCTTCAGTAACATTTCTTTGGTTCAAGCACACCTCAAGGTTTTTCATTTCCTGCTCATTTGGAAACAATGCTTCTGTTCCATACTTTGGTCTTGACCGTACACATAATTGAACTATTTTCCTCTTTTTCTGCAAATATACGTTTGTATCACTTAGCACTGATTTCACTTTGTAGAACATATTACTCTTTCGATCCTTTATTGAGTAAAAAATATTTGTTTTAGTAGAAATTAGGTGTTAAATTACCGATTTAACAATCTTAATCTTCTCTGTTCCTATAATGAATAAACTAACTTGATTTGCGAGGTTTTCAATATTGAAAACTTGAGTTTTAATATTCATAAATTAGATGGTCATGGCAAATGGATATCATTGAGACCATTGAGTTACTTCTCTCCCTCTTCTACTATTTTGCAAAATATGACAATATCATCTGCGTATAAATTCTATCTGATTATCTCCCGACCTTTCATTCCTCCGTTGGTTTTGATTGCTACATAAATGGGAAATTTTGTACTGAAATAGCATACCCCATCCACCAGAAAACGTTTTATCAAGCTCATTTGCTGCTAGTTTGAACATATAATCAAAGTAATAAGTGAAATAACAATGAGATTCTTGTCCTCATTGAGGGCATCCTATAAGTACATCAAAACTGGTTTTATCGAGCCTGTGGTTCCTTCATACATGTTTTAACGATGACAGTTAGATAGGTAGCTCTCGTTCACACAGAGAAAACCTTGAAAAGAAAATCCCATAGAACATGGTCATAGACTGCAGTTAGATCAATATATACCGCTATTAATGTTCCTTGGTACTTTTTAATTATCATCATTGTTATGAATATAGCATCAGATGTGGATCTGTTTCACCGAAATCCAAATTTGTCTTTACCAATTTGTGTTTCATATGCTTGTTTTAATCGTTCCATTATAGACTTTGCTAAAATTCTGCTCATATGTGCATCTATGGAGACACCTTTTTCATAAGCACAGGAAAGAAATATCCAACTCAAATGAAATAAACATCAGAAAAGGGATCTTTCAAGTAGACTCACCGTCTTCACTACTATCCCATTGTTCCCTGGTTTCTCTTTCTAATTAAGTTATTTACAATGAATATGGATACAAATTCCAAAACAACATGTTTGATCACTTGTTCTAAATGTTGGACTTCTACATGATATTATTGTTTAAAGATGACAGTGAACAAGAGAGTCTCCTAAAAGTAGCGACAAGTTTGAGTGGCGACATTGGAATGGATATTAGGTTGGACAAGTGTGATAAAGTCACATTCAGTAAGGAAATTTAACGGTCACATCATTAGATTTGTATGTATCAACCGAAATTGGTAAATTGATTCAGGCAAAGGTTTATAAGTTCCTCTGTGTCAATAAAGGGGACAGAACCCACTACCCTCTGATGAAAGAGAAAGTTAAGAAGGTACTGCAGACGGGTGTTAATTATAAACTACAAACTGATATCAAAGAATAAAATTAAAGCATATAATAGCCTTCCTGTCCCTGTGGTACAGTACAGCTTAAATATCACAAACTGGACGATTTAAGACTTAAAAAGGGTGGGTGAAAAAATCAGCACACCACTTACAAGCTACAACATGCAACCTAAAGCTGACGTTGCCAGTCTATACTTGCCTAGGAAAAACGTTGGAAGAGGGTTAATCCAACTTAACACATCGCATAAAACAATAACCAGGAACCTTCTAAAATATCTTGACACAAAGGAAGGTAGTATGATCCAATGCTTTCGAGTTCACTAAACTAGCAAAAGTGTATTCAATAAAGAAGCCCAAAAAAATATTAGAGGGATCAGCTTAGAAGACGCAGTTAAGGAGGATAGTGAAATTTCCTTACCTCCAACACATCATCAAAACCTGAAAAGGCAAAGCAGCAAGCAATTACAGTTCAAGAAACGATGGCAAAAGAAGTTGCTTGATTGAAAATGACCAACTCTCACCAATCAAGCTGATGTGGGCAAATTACAGACACGCAAGTTATTGTGAAGCTCTGGACTTAAGGCAGAGGCAGAAGATTTGTCTGTGCAGCCCATGACCAGTATGTTTTTACAAGAAACTACCAAGCAAAATGTAGATTTTATGGCAAATCATTCTATGTCCTTACATCAGATAACTATCCCAACAGAGACAAAAGAGTAAGGCGGTACAGCATTAGGAGGATATGCAACCACATTGGTATGGTACCACCCTGAATCTTGAAAATTCTGAACTTTATGGACTCAGAGGAAGCCATAGATGTAAGAGCTTTATCATGTCATGAGTCGTAAGCTTTTTCTGAGCTACGTTTCGAGAGATAATTCTCCCATCGTAAGGCTACTGAAATGATTAGATACGGCTATTTTATACTTTGAAAGTGCGGACGTGGGTGTAGACAGGGCTGCAGTTGTTTCGGGAAGTGGCGCCATACCTATGTTGTGTTTCTTTCTTCAGTGCTGGAAGCCATATTACTGGAAGGGTGTAGGATATACTGTTGATGTGATTGCTGCATTGCAAGGAATGGATTGTTTCTTTTATTTTTCTTGTTGTTGTGTTCATTTCTTAGTCTATAATTCTTTTATTTTCCCTGTCAAAGGTATGATCCTGTGTCCAGCAGTGCTCGGCTATTTCTTGCTTCTTGATATCACCTTTCTTCAACAGCTCTCTTGTGTTCTTTTTCTCTTTGACCCAAGGAGCGCTTTGATTCACCTATGTAGGAGGCAGGACAGTCCTTATACTGCAGTCTGTAAACTATGTTGTTCCTTTCATCAAGTGGAACTGGGTCTTTTGGTTTAGAGAGGATCTTCCTTAAGGTGGGTGTAGTGAAGAAGGAGCATTGAATGTGGTGTTGTCGGAGGACTCGTCTTAGGTGCTCACATCCTGGATGTCCTAGTAAAGAGGAAGGCAGATCGCAGTATTTCCGTTATCAGCTCAAGTCACCATATAGCAAAACAGTAGTTGCAATTTTACTAAAAAGGCAACAAAAATTTTACAGAAAATTTGAAAGGGGAAGATGCAAAATCATACTTTCCCGTTACAAACTAACCAACTCAATAAACGAAGTAACTAACCAACAAACTTGAAATAATTTTGAAATAAAATATTGAAATTAATCGAATATTGTGTTAATTACAGACAGTAAGCTATTTAGCAGATCAGTTGAAATAATTAGTAGATAATTACGTTTAATGTTGAAAAATATTACCTGTGATCTTTGGCAGGAAGTCAAATATTGTTATTTTTATACTTTTGTACACATACTTCGGCTAAAGAAAGTATTTGTTTCCAATACTTCGTTAGCAATAACCAACAAGCAATATAGTCTATAGTTTACAGGATTTTTGATGTAGTGCAGTCATAGAACGGCCCCAATATTTTCTTTAAAAGTGTTTTAGTTGAAAAAATTGCTTGAAATAAAAGATTCATTGTCGCTGTAAATTTTATAAGAGAAAAGACTTGGGACAGTTTAAAGGGTTGAATGTGAAAAGTATATGACTATTTTTGTCAATATTTGACTGTTTAAGGCATTCAAATCAAGAGGGTTACATTCGAGATTTTTACTTTGTTGATTTGAAGTTATTTTCCTACAAAAATTATATATCAAGAAATTTGTTCACTGAAATATTTTTATGTTAAATATATAGTGGTCAACTGAAAAATAGTCTTCAAAATTATAATCTTATGCCTTGCACATTCAAAATTAGATTCATAGTCTCAACTGCATGACATTACTTCCTAACATAACAACGATGTAACGAGAAATTATTTATTCATATAGTCATCAAATTGTTAGCCGGAAAGTCGTACCTCTATTATTTTGTCAAGGACATTTTGCAAGTTTATCGATCAATGTTTTGGTTCACTGGTCATTACCAAAAGGAAATGATAAACGAAAACAAAATCCTCTTTTGATTCATTTGAAATTTTTATCTAAAAATATGAGACTGTATTTGTACTGTGGAATGGTTAAGTATTACATTTGTCGTCGCAAATTACACTGCAGAAACTTAAGCTCTATTTACAGGCTCAAGTCAACGACAGCAAATATCACTTTCTATTACATTATGTATTAATTCTAACCAGCCATTAATTTTTATTTGGTAAGTGTAAAAATCAAATAGTAAAAGTAAAGTGGTGTGTTATTTTACTTTTTTGATAAAAATAGGAAACTGTCATCTTAACATAACTGTTTGCCATCTAAAATAAAAAATGATCCTTTACCCTGTTTTTTCAACACAAAGCCAGAACAAAACTTGAACAAACAACGACTCAGAACAATTTAAGAAAGTAAGAATAAGGTCATAAATATGCTTGAGAGACACTTCGTCCATCGCCGGACAATTGAAGTTATTAGGTAGCTTTCTTATTCTTTGCTTGCGTGGACGTGCTAGGTGGAAGGGAACGAGTTGTTCTGAGAAGTGGCTCTATACCTATCTCGTATTTGTTGTGTTTCTTTTTCGTTATGCTAGAAGCCATATTTCAGGACGAGTGTAAAATATGGTGCTATTATGATTGCTGTGCTGTATGGGAGTCGATGTTTTCTTTTATTTTCCTTCTCCGGGACTTTTTATTTTCCCAGTCAAAGTTTCGATCATTTGTCCACCAATGCTCTGCTATTTCATGACTCTTGGTGTCACCTTTTAAGACAGCTCTCTTGCGTTCTTTATCTCTTTAACCCAATGAAAGCTTTGCTTTTTCAATGCAGAGGGAGTACCTTATACCTTGTGAATACTCTTTTTTAATAACAACATGTAACAAAAAAATATAAAAGTTTTGTTCCAAAGACTAAACCTGTTTTTCTATTTTAATTGTGATGCAAAAGTGGCAGAAAACACAATTTCTTTTCTGGAAGATCGTTTTTGAAGAAATACTGGACAACTTACGTAATCACTGAGAAGCGCCATCCTTTATCGTAATACTCCATAATATTTTCAGTCCAACACTAATGGTGAAATCATTCTTTGTTACAGAAAATTGCATTCCAAAGCAGAAATAGATACGACATTGTTTAATCACTGTTGTAAACCGATGAATGGCATTATTTGTTTACTGTTTAAACAATATTCACCGAGATAGGAACCGAAAATGATGTCGAGTATTTGTTAACCATAAGTGTGTCCAATTACTACGGGCATTCGTATCTCACCGAACGCATAGCATGTTTTGTTCGCATAGCATTTTGGAGGATAATAACCGAGATCAAAACTCTCTTTCTTATGTAAGGACTGTATATATTCCGTATAACTTCCTCTAAATTATCTTAGCACTTTCTACAAACATTCTTTAAACTTTCTACAAACACGCTTTAAACTTTCCTAAGATACTAAAATTTGCGCTCCTATTCAAGCACATTCACAAATCCTATCAGGTACATAATTAATGAAATAAGAAAAAAGGTTGTTACTAAAATAAATAAAATAACAGATGACGTTAGGTGTTATCATTTGAGGAATATATTTCGGTAACCTGTACCATCTTCAGCCATATTATTGATGTTAAATATTTATTCTATGAATAAATGTAGAAAACAGTCAATAATTAGAACAAATAGAATTTCAAACGACTGTTACGTTGTGACTAGAAGCTCTAACTACCACTTTATTGTCAATTCCCGACTTCGGAACTCGTCCTTAGTGTTAATGGTGGGGCAAAGTTCCCGTTGCCACAGAGCCCCAAGGGTCATTAACAAAGAAACTCTCGATGACTGAGCTAATATTTCGACATCGTCAGCATTGATTGCTTTTCTCGTGTGACAGTTCTTTAAATGTTTACCAATTGGTTGGGAGGGTTTGCAATGGTGTGAGAAGCGCTCTGTTATATGCTGGACCGTATGCCCAACATAACACGCTTGACAGCGTGAACATGTTATTTTGCATGCCACATAACTTCTAATTTTCCTCTCAACTTTGGCTTTTAAAGAAGGCAATATTGTTTTCAGCTTGCGTAATGTCAAAACTGGCTGACATGGAGCTTGGCATTTTCTAAGTGCTCTGCAATAATGTTCTGTGGCATTCTCTCGATATTCTAGAAATATTTGCATCTTTGGTATTTTCTCCTCTGATGGTATTTCTGAAGGAGTGTTCCCAGAACTAGCTACCTCCTTATTCTTCTTCACAATCTTTTCCAAAGTCTGTTCAATTACTGGCTCATAAAACTGGGGAGGGTATTGATTCTTTTCCAGTAAGTATTTCGCTTTTTCTAGGCTAGTGTGAACATTTTCCCAGGTACTGCATGCTAAAATAAATAAATAAAATGAATAAATATCGTATCACATTATTGTATTGGTACTATCAGTTATTATTTTATTAGCTTCAATCATGCCAGGGTCACTATCTCCACCATCTAGGGGTTCTGTACATTTACTCATTCCGACCAATGATCATTTGCTTTTCTAAATGAAGTTCAAAATTATTCATAATTCTATTTCAATTTGAACTTGACTGCGAAACCAATCCAAAGGTTTCTAACTTTTAATTACCTGGAAGAGAAATGATTCAGCGAGTATCGGGTTTCACTCATATAGGAAGGTTTTCAGTTAAGTAAAAAAAAATGAGTAATAAAATAGAAGAGAAGTACAGTCGAAACGTAAAATCTGTTTTATTTAATGGAAATTTCTGCCAGTAGTTTATTAATATACGTGCCTGAGCGAAAAAGCGATATTCAAGTGCTCTGACGTCATTTAAAAGTGAATCATTTTCAAAGTCTCATTATTTTGAAAAAGTATTTGATGAACCTGGTTAACAACACAATATAAGTCAACATCACGGAGTCGAAGGATCAATATTCNTTTCGCTTTTTCTAGGCTAGTGTGAACATTTTCCCAGGTACTGCATGCTCGATGGATTCTATGGACTAGACCAGAAACAACACTTCTCTTATACTTTTTAGGTGCAAGAGTATGGTAGTTCATGAGTAATCCTGTATCTGTGGGTTTAGTGTACCATGTTGACGTGAGTTTATTGTTACGACGCTGAATTAGCATATCTAGAAAAGAAAGAACTCCATCTACCTCTCTCTCAATGGTAAATCTAAGTGATGGATGAAGATTGTTTATCTGTTGCAACCTTTGATCAATTTCTGCCGATTTTATACTTCTGATGATTTCATCCATATAACGATGTTTCAACCTGGGAACATCCATAATGATTGGATCTCTCCTACTCAGCCATCCATTTGCCAGCAACGGGGCAGTTGGACTTCCCATTGCTAGTCCATCTGTCTGTCTGTAGTACCCGTCATGAGTAAGCATCTGCACATTATATGTACATAGTTGCATGAGTTCTATGAAGACACCCTTATCAACCGGTGGAATTGTGTGTTGTCCCGAGTATAATAACCCCGCACATTCGGTAATAGCCTCGTTTACTGGGACATTTGTGTACAAGGAGGCTACATCAAAACTAAAAATCTCCTCATCTTCATCTAAGTTTCTTTGTTAATGACCCGTGGGGCTCTGTGGCAACGGGAACTTTGCCCCACCATTAACACTAAGGACGAGTTCCGAAGTCGGGAATTGACAATAAAGTGGTAGTTAGAGCTTCTAGTCACAACATAACGGTCGTTTGAAATTCTATTTGTTCTAATTATTGACTGTTTTCTACCTTTATTCATAGAATAAATATTTAACATCAATAATATGGCTGAAGATGGTACAGGTTACCGAAATATATTCTTCAAATGATAACACCTAACGTCATCTATTATTTTATTTATTCATCATTGACATTTATGTTGTTACTAAAATAAGTCAGGAAATGAACAATATTACTTAAAGTTATGATAAACTGTGGTATGATGCAAAGTACATCTCGTGAGTTCCAGTTAATTCAAACGAGCTAAGCAACACTGTAACAACAGGAGTGGGTTACGTAAACGAAATACGGCTGTGGACTAGTGTTAATGCTACCTGCATCTACAAATTTCATTCGTTGTTATCAATGTTAAAGCTGTGATATTTACTATTGCAAAGCTTATCTTGGTTCCTCCCCTTGCTCCTCAAAAGTGAAGTGTCTTTTAATTTGACTAACAGGACAACATATGATTTTATGAATGATGTTATGGACTTCTAAAACCTCTTACATTGTTATTTTTGCTTTTGGTTGGTACAGAGGAGAAAAGCGGTCGATGAAATTTGGAGTGCCTCGAATATAGAGAGAGCCAACAAGTCACCACGACGACTGCTGTTTTTGCATGGTTGATCCAAGAGTGCGTCGCGCCGGCAAGAAATCTAGCAAAATCAACTATCCCAACATTGCCAGCTCTATTGTACCAGTAGCCCACTCAGCGGAAATATACATCCTTCCATTCCCGTGGGGGATGTTGTAAACATGAAAGAAGACTATGGCAATGTCAAAATGCTCCTTGACAGGATTAATGACTAAGATTACTCTTGGTGTGTCATTGGAGATTTTAAAATGATTGGCTTTCTGATGGGACCTCCAAGATGGATTTACAAAGTACCCTTGCTATCTCTGCCACTGGGGCAGTAAGGATACGGAAAATCACTATCACAAGCGGCATTGGGATGTTCGAAGGGAATTTGGAATCGGGGTGATAAATGTTAATCAACAGCGTTTAATTGAACCATAAAAATTCTGATGCCCCCGCTGCATATCACGTTGGGGCTAATTAAACAGTTCGTCAAGGCCCTGAATCAAGAGTCCGAGGCATTTCGTTTTTTGATTTCCTTCTTCCCCCCCTTTCTGCAGCTAAAATCTGTGCGGGTATTTTTTATGGGCCTCAGATAAAGCAGATTGTAGACTGTGAACAGTTTGAGGAGCTTCTTAATTCCAAGGAAAAGGCAGCTTTGTAGAGCTTCAAAGCCGTAGTTTAAGACTTTTTGGGAAATGACAAGGCTACAAACTACAAGGAACTAGTTGATCTTCTCATTGAGAACTACAGAGAGATGGGCTGTAGAATATCATTATAACTCCATGTTCTGCATTCCCACATCGACCAGTTCAAGTACAACACGGGAACCTATTCTGAAGAGCAAGAAGAACGTTTTCATCAGAACTTAGCAGAATTTGAGAAAAGGTACAGTGGGTAGTATACTGAAAACGTCCTGGGCGACTATGAGTGAAAGTGACTTTCAACGCAGAAGGAAGTTTCGTAAGACAATTCATTTCAAGTAGACTTTATTTCTTGGAAATTCCTTTGAAGTATCCACATACTAGTTTTGTATTTATTTATCTTCTGTTATTCTATCACAAATAGCTAGGCAACCTTTTCTACTAATGTTTTCCAATTTGTTGTTTCAAATTAACTTCAGAGTCTTGGTTTCAATCGAGGCTGTCGGCGATATACGGCTAGGAGTTACTTGGGGAATGTTTGCGAAATTTCACTTTTTCAGTTTTTACAAGATAAAACTTGTCTTTTTGTATTTTTTTAAAGTTCCATAAATTTAACCACTCATGTTTTATGGCACGTCTGTATGTAGCAGCATGCGTTATATTATAAAATCATCTACTAGATTTTTGTGACCACATCAACACTCTTCACCCAAACAGAATCATTTTGTCATCTTATAAATATATAAGGAGTGTCCAGCTTAGAGCGAGGTGGATTGAGCTATGAACAGGCCCCTTAAGAATCGAAAACAATTCGGAAGGGGTCTGTACATAGATCAATCCACGGCTCTTCGTTTTACCCAGATTCACAGACAAGTCCTACAATGTCCTTCCACCTATTTCTATCCTGAGCTAACATTTTCAGACATTCGAGGTCATATACACAGTTCAAGGTTTTAACATTCATAAGGTCAGGATTCAATTCATTAGCAATTTTAATATCCTTCTCTATCACCACAGAGAGAGTAGTTCTAGGCCTACCTCTAAACTTCTTTCTGTTGTCAACATTTTCAAAATAAAATTTCATACTTTGTTGAGCTGGTGTATTTTTATTCAACCGTAAAACATGTCCAAGTATTTTCCATCTGGCTTTCTTGATTTCNAGTTCAAGGTTTTAACATTCATAAGGTCAGGATTCAATTCATTAGCAATTTTAATATCCTTCTCTATCACCACAGAGAGAGTAGTTCTAGGCCTACCTCTAAACTTCTTTCTGTTGTCAACATTTTCAAAATAAAATTTCATACTTTGTTGAGCTGGTGTATTTTTATTCAACCGTAAAACATGTCCAAGTATTTTCCATCTGGCTTTCTTGATTTCATTACTTATTGGTATTGCATCACTCATTTCATATAACGCAGCATTCGACACTCTGTGTCTCCAATTATGTCTCCAACTTTTTCTTAATTGCTTTCTATGGAATGCATTCATTGAATCCTCCTCCTTCTTTGTCATTCCCCAGGTACCAGAGTTATACGTTAATACAGGTTTGACTAGCACATTATATAATTTTAAAGGCTTCTTGATATGTAATTTATCATTTCTAATCCAAATTTTGTTGATTTTATTAAAAGCTGCAGTAGTGTCATCTTAATCATCATTATTTTTACTATTAATACCATCATCATCATCATCATCATCATCATCATCATCATCATCATTTTCTTCATCATTCGTGCCTTGTTCCCCATGTTCCAGGTTACACATCAAGGTAGAAGAGTTCTTTCCACAACCATTTAAGTCGGATCATTTTGCAAAGCTTCGCAAATTTTTTCAAAGCGATGTCTTCGCTTGCACTTTGGTTGCTTCCAACTTGCTATTGAAAGGTTTTGATCTAAGAATAATTCAAAAATGTCAGTTGCCTTCTTATGCTTGTAATCCTCTCAAATTTATTAAAAAAGAATTATGCGTTTAGGACATGCTCCCACAATTACATGCTTTGACTGGCATATGTCTTTAGCGTTTGGCAACAAACACTTGTTTTAATGATGTCCCAGCAAACAAATTCATTGTAATGATGAAAGCAGTGAACGGATATTTCCAATTTCAGCTTTAGAGCATTTTATTCCATTGAATCCTATTGAAAGCATCGTTAGACCCTCCAAATTTCTTTACCTTTAATGGAATTAGCAATTGAGTTGGCGGAGAAACCATCTGTACCTTCAAAGTTGCCAAGGAAATCTTTGAAACCTTTACAGTTGTCATAGCATGCTGCTACAATATGAAAGTCATTTTTTTGTTCACACCCTATGACTGATCAACATAAAAAAATTCATGTCTCTGATACCAGTTAGTAATTGACGTCTGGGTCAATTTCTATTCTCAGACGCCTGCCAAATCAATAAAAATGAAAACACAGTTTTGTCTATTTTAACCCATATTTGTCCAGCGTCAGTTTAAACTGACGCTAGACCAAACAGAAAATTCTGAAGAGTAGAAAACTATATCTGCAATGTTAATGTCCCAAAGGGCTCTCTAGGAGTTTTCTAGCACTGTGTATGCACTAACTAGCTCATTGTGCAGACGGAACCTGCTCGGCGGCCGATTTTTCCTCTAAATTATAAGAAAATGCCATTTTCCATTTTGTGAGGTTTAAATTGCCCAAAATTTTTAAATTGCTGAATACTAACACATTTGGACATTGTAATCGGTTAGACACATTCTTTCATAGTTCCAAGGAGCATTTGATTGACTCTAATGTAGTTGGGTATTGTACATATGAGCCATTGTACTGCCGTCAGTTTAATCTGACGCTGGGCATGTATGGGTACAGGTTTTTTAATATGCGTTAGTTAACTTTCCATTCAATTTTGAACTTATTTTCATGTCAATGCGATTTATACGTTCTTATTATGTATGATAACACTTTGCAAGGCAGAACTAAAAGTAATGAGCATACTTTTCATCAGTAATATAAAGTTTATTTCACTAATAAAGAAGGCAAATATGCAGCAAACAAATAATTATTCTGACGTCTAAGCAAAACTTGCTTATGCCCTACATATGAAAAAACGTATGGCAATCTGCATGGAGTCCTACATTACACTTGTCACAATAGTACACTGTTGTGCCATCCTTGAAAGCACATCTTCGCTGTGTTCCTTTGACGATCCAGTGGTCTTTTCGATCAGATCTTATGTCGTCTTGCAGGTTCCGTGGGTGAAGATGATGAGAGGAATGTTGCAGCTACTGCACGTCTAAAACCGAGCAGATCAAGAGTAGCTTGACCTGGAGTATGAACCTGCACTTTATGCAGCTGGAAGGCATTGTTGACAGCAATATCCACACAAAATCGAAACATTGGCCACTACCACTTTTTGCTGCGTATATTGATCATGCAGCAGATCAGATTTTGATCAAGATGATCAACGCTGCCCATGCCTTTATTATAATGTCGAATCATCAAAGGCTGATCGATTTCTGTTTTGCTATGCTCGGTGTGATTATATCTTGTGGCTTTCGTGATTGGCTTAGCTTCGACGAATGTTGATGCCACAGTTACAACTTTGTTGTCTTTCCAACGCGAAAGAGCAATGTCAGACCTGGTATCAAGAGCAACATCAAAAGATCCACGTTGCAGTTGCTCCATTTCCTTCACGTCTGTCAAGGGTGCTTTCATGCATCGGTTGTTTGGTACAGTACTTGTGCCTGCAAATCCATTCTCTGGCAAATGATGGAGCAAAGAAAGGCCAGTGAAATTGTCAAAAAACAATGTAATACTTGGATCCGTCGTGACGTGGTACGTATGCTGTCAAATTGCTGATCCACCCAGTCCAAATGAGTGGTCTAAGGTACCAGCGCCTTGGTAAGAGTAAATTTGTATTGCATATCCCCCAGGAGTAGCTGCAACCCACATCGTATAACCGAATTTAATTGGTTTTCCATGAATATATTGCTTACCACCATGCTTTCCGAAATATGGAACCATAGACTCATCAATGGAAATTGTCTGCTCTGGAATAAAATTCTCTAAACACTGTTTGTTAACAGCATCAAGCAGTGGGCGTACCTTGGCAAACTTATCCTACATGTCCAAAGAAGTATTGTCTGCTACATGCAAAAATCTCAAAATGTCTTCAAATCGATTTCTTGCCATTGACTTGGAAACTACAACATTATGACATTCCTCGGAAGCAGACCAAATCATACGTCTTCTTGGCTACTGAACATAGCCACTAACTAACAAAATCCCAATGAATGCTTTCAATTTAGCAATGTCTACTTGCAGTGAATGACCCTTTGAAATTGCATACTTGATGCTTTCCTGACAGATTGCAAGCAGGACATCCTCAGTGAAAAACCTATCAAACAGGGCTACAGGAGAATCTGTTGCATCTAGCAAATGTGACAACAATGCCCATGGGGTGTTCTTATTATGGTTTGGAGGGAGGTCGTCTATATTCCATGCTGGTTGGTTGGGCTTCACTATTTGCTTTCTTACCTTTTTCTGTGGTGCTGGCTTACTCTCAGAATCGGCTGTGCTCTTTTCATCAATTTCTTCTCCGTAAACAACTTTTCCTTTTCGTGTGCTAATTTCAAGTACAGTAGATGACAGTAGTTGATTTCTCCTCAAGTTGTTTAGAGTAAAATTTTCCTTGTCTCCAGAATCAACATCACTTTCGGGGCTGAAAGGATTGATTGGCTGTTCTTTTTACACGTCTGTGGATTTCTGTTGATCTTCCACACCTCCCTCATCATCAGAAGAAAACTCATCGGGTAAACTCTCCAGAAAACTCAGTGCTTCATCAACATTCATTTTCAATTTTTTACATTTCGCAATATTTCTATCAGTAGCCATTTTGATATATCAACAGATAGTCAGCCTACTCTAAACAAGAATACTGAGCTATGCTGTTCAACAACAATCTGGTGCTGCTACTTTTTAATTGGTAACTGGTTTCTTTTTCCGTAAAGTAATTTCTTCCAATCATAAGCTGGCTTAGAAGGAGGATAAACAAAATGATCACAGCAATAATTGCACAAGTGGGGCAATTGCGAAAGGCATTACACAATTTCATTGTTCAAGGAGAATTAATTGCCTAATTTTACATATTTAACAACGTCCCCACAACAAACAAGCAGTTGGAATATAGTATGATTAGCCAAACAAAAAAGAATTGCCCCAGTGAGTAATAAGGTACAGGCAAAAAACCTGTACCCATACGTGCCCAGCGTCAGTTTAGACTGACGCACCCATTTTTGCAAATAATTTGAATAATAAAATAATACTTTCCAAAACAGGTATGTCATGGTTCATATATTAGCTAAGTTATAAACTGACAATAAATGAATTGTGGTTTGTAACTTGGAAAAATACGGGTTAAATCGCCCCCAAAGGGAAAGGGTTCAATTTTGCTTCATTCAGAACCTCGCACTCTTTCAAATGCTCGAAACCACTATGACAAGCCCTATAAAAAGAAATATTGCAATCTTCACTGTCATGAGCAGGGGATCAAGCGATTTCCTAACTTGTTTAGAATAAAACTTATCCCTCGCTTTTTAAATCCATTAAATGATAACTCTTTGCTCAGGAGATTTTAAGGTTCCTGCTTCCATAACCCGAGTTAATCCTGCAGCTGGTAATTACTTATCACATTCGTCAGCTAGTTTTGCTTTAATTGATTTTTTCCAGAAGACACCTGGAGTTTGCAGGTTCTTTGCTCAACCACCAGGTATATTGCTGAGTTCTATTTTTAGCTTTTAGGTGTTTGTTTACTGGTCCTTTCATATCACGTTTTATCCCAGGCTAGTAAGAGTTGATTAAGGAAAAACAATTCTGAAGGTGCCTGAACAGATTGGAGTACCAATGCCATGTTTTTCTTCTTTTCAGAAAAAGCCAAGAAATATTTTCTACGAAATTATTTCTTCGGTTTGCATCCTTTTATTCACACTGGTTAGCTTGTCTTAGTGCTCTCTAATATTTAAGACATATACCTAATATAGAGCAAAAGAAAATTTATCTCCCTATTCTTTCCTAGATTACAAACAGTAACAAAAAGAAACAAGCAGAAAATGAGTATGTGGTAGTTATATTGGGGAAACCGAGGGATTGTGCAATGCCAATGATGACAATTCTGTTCAAAACTAGAAAGGAACCGCTCAAACTCCTTCACGACAACTAGATTTTAAAAAATTAATTTTGTAATTTGAAATACACAAACGTCCATTTTTTCAAATGTTGATTTCGATTTTTACAAATAAAAGGTTTTTACATGGACTTAGGTACATATTTGCCTCATTTTTTATCATTTTTAAGTAAGCTCCTCTTATGAAACTTTGTTTTCAAATAAAATCCCAGTTCAAAAATAGGAGAGGCTCTCATTCGAGGGGGTGCTCATTGTAGTTTTTTATTCTTTTTTTTCATAGAGCTTCGAGAGCAAGACCTTGCGATAAGGTCTTCTCAGTTCTTTTCTTGGCTTCTTGAGTATAAGAAGACTAATTACTTCCTGCTTTTCCTGTTTCTTGCACCAGGTTTCCAAGCACCTAGGAGTAATGGTTTTATTTATTTTATCCATCAAACACTGCTAAATGTAGAAAATAAAAGTTAAAATTAGATACTGTATTTGCAGTTTTTGATGGTAAGAGGCGTATTTAATCCCAAAACCAACTGTTGGTCACAACTTGTTGTCAATACTTCCAAATAAACAATACCGATTACTTAGGTTGATAAAAGCATAGGCAGGAAACAGGGAACATATCAAAGGGGCAAGAGGGAGAGAAAGAGAGAGAAAGAATGAGAGAGAGAGAGAGGAGACAAAGAGAGGAGAGAAAGAGACAGACGGAGACAGGGACACAGACAGACAGACGGACGGACAGACAAAATGATGATCTTCAAAAGGAATTTCAGAAGGTACAGTTTAACCAAACGGTACACAGGAATGAAATGCAGGCAACAAAAAAATATGAACAAAAAAAGAGACTGCACATCGAACAGAATGCCTTAACTTTAGCTCCTTCTCTCTTGTCCATGTTCGGCAATACATAGATTTTAGTACATGTATATGACTTTAATGCTGAATTTTTTATGAAAAATCTCCCGATATGTATAGTTTATATCAAGTGTTTGGATATGAATCACAGGCAAAAATACATAAAATCCTAGTTTTCAACGGTCTTTGGTAAAGTCTGATATATAGTTTTTCCAAAAGATTTCATACATCAAATTATCGACACATGAAGATTGTCATATCATCAATAAGTGAAGATTGTCAAAGAAAGTTCAGTGACTAGATATTTCAAGGTGTTAATTAACTAACATTCTACTTGTACGATTTTTAAAAAGCTGCTACATAATAACAGACAATCTGGATTTCTTAAAGTGCAAAATAATAAATATACAAAAGATGGTTGTAATCCATGGCATTTTTTGTTTCTTCAAGCGTATTTTTTTTTGCCAGATGTTTGAAAACAAACTCAGATATCCATAACTATCACATAGCAGAAATATTAGAAGAAATTATACTAATGCAAGACAAAAGGAAATTCTCAGTTGCCCGAAACTTGGTGTTGGTTATGACAACAAAACACAAACACCAAATTTGTAGGATGTAAGCAAAACAACCTGGAGATAAAGACACAAATGAAAAAATATGACAATTTTCTAGTACGGTTTTGGTATTTATTGAACTAAATATATTCTGTAACTTTTGTGTGACTTGTTATGTTGGAAATCTATTGTTTATTAGTAAAGTAGTAAATAGCAGTTTTATTAGTAGGATGAAGAAGAAGGACTTATTTAGGGAATCCTTTCAATACATTACTAAATGGTGCACAGTAACAATTATACTCAAATCTCCTTCTTTGTATCCACACACTTACATTGCAGCGCTAAGAGAGTGTACCTTCCAGAGGATGGTTATGCTATGCTGATGACAAGGTATTAAAATATCTAGCTGTCCACAGTGTGTCAAAGAAGGTTTTTTTTGCTTAATTCAATAACAAATGTAATAAATCGCTAAGGTATTTTGGATATACGACAAAATTATCACGAGGAAAAAATATGACTGAGAATAATTTTGAGTTCAAAAGTTGCTATCACATCCTGAGCACAAAAAGGGAAGGGTTCAATCTAGTTTGGACAGTCAAATAATTTTTGAAAGATGATAAGGACAAATAACTGACCTTTACATTCGATAGTTTTCAAAATTTTTATCGATTAAATTAGAACTGTGAAAACTGAAACTTAAAATGACAGTTTTCATCAGCATTATGTTATTTTATGAAGGTGATGTTACATATATATATATATATATATATATATATATATATACAATTTTCACTTTAAAGAGCTTTATAAGTATTTTCCCCTTCAATGCAGAGTTGATACAATATACTCTTTTTTAATATAAGCATGGATAAGGAAATAAAAAACACAGAGGAACTGTGAATAATTATGCTCTAATGAAAGATATATGTTTAAATTGGTTGAGGTTATAATAACTTTGTAGGATTTTTCATGAACCACGTCACACATCAGATTTATATGTCAGTTGGAGAAGATAAACATTAGAAAAGAGAATATTATTTTTTCATTTCTACTCAAAAAATACTCGTATTATTTGCCTTAATTTTACTTGAGTGATTTTAAAAGAACTGATTAAGAATTTGCTTTCCATTATTTCATTTAGCCTGATAAATCCAAATGTGATCCCTTAAAACTGAGAGCACTGAAAGCTTTCAACATCACTGAAAACGTCCCACTAAATTCCCTTAATGACTGTGGAATCCTAATATCAGGCAACCCTGAAGAAAAAGTCCCTGTATTTAGTACTTATGCTGACACTGCATGGACAATTTTTAGTATATTGCTTATAAAACGTATTGTTTAATCAGAAAATATGTACGAATTAAATGAGTTTTATCCTATTCTGATACTGGAATAAAGACCATATTATTATCATTAATATTATTATTACTAATCCTTATGTATATCCTTATGTACTTTCAGAGGACCATTAAGGGTGTTCTCCTAGCAAACATAGGGTAGTTTTGGTCCTTGTGGGTAGTAATATCTATCTACCTATCCATCTATATAGCTACCTATCCATCCATCTATCTATCTATCTATCTATCTATCTTTCTATCCATCCATCTATCTATCTAGCTATCTATCTATGCATCCATCCATCTATCTATCTATCTATCTATCTTTCTATACATCTATCTATCTACCTACCTACCTACCTACCTACCTATGTATGTATGTATGTATGTATGTATGTATGTATTTTTCTATCTGTCTATCTATCTAACTTTCTAAGTATCCCTCTCTCTGTCTATATATTAAACCGATCGTATGCATTAATGCTGGAGCGTAGTCAGTATTTTGAAAACAGAAAACCTGAATAATTTAATACTACTACTACTACTACTACTACTACTACTACTACTACTACTACTACTACTAAAATAATAATAAAATAAACGTACTGTCTTCAGACTATATATCTACCTCTATATTTATAGTACTGGATAATACCTTAATTATTCTACTTCTATATTTCTACTACTGGATATTTCCAAAATTATTAAGAACTATTAAATCTATTTAAAAATAAGGATCTTTTTCGAGGAGAGAACCTTGGTTGGATTTAGAATTTGACCAGGTGTACTACAGAATTAAAAAATAAAAATATGTTTTCTCCTAAAAGATGTATATCCAAGTATCCTTTTCAATTATTTTTATTAGTTTCTTCAGCAAAAGTCCTTAGAAAATGTTAGAAAAATCTCAATCTTTTGAGTTACTAGGTCATTTGATTCTCTTATCTATATTATTCCTCCAGTTTTGCAACTGTTGTGTCTTTTTATTGATTACGTAACACAACAAAATTCTTGCAGAAGAGCAGAAAGTTATTTAACTTTAAATCCATAGTAGACAATGATAAATTCACCTTACTTTTTTGAGTTATGGAATTAAGTGACTCTAACATTTTATCGTCAGTAGAGTCTGACCTGTACAAGCAAAATAAAATTTTTAACTAAGGCAGACAGAGATAACATTTAAAAAACATTAGTGCATCCTGATAACAAAAGATAATACAAGATTTCGTGGCAAATAACACAGGACAGCAAAATTTTTTGAAGTCTCTGTTGCATCAAGTTTTTCTAATTGGCCTAAACAATTTCGATACGCTGATTTCAAATATCTAAAGAGTTTTTCTTTACATGCTCTAGTTTTGTGCAATTTTAACTTTTCGTTTTTTCCTTTTTGGGTTAAATTTTTCCTAAAATTGTTCCACCCTCGCAGCTGTAAAACATCTTTTTCAAGTTAATCAAGTACCCTGGTGGATAGGAAGCCCAGAAATTCAAAGCAGGACCTTCAATTATACTGATAAAATCTATATACTTCTTATTCGAGCCAAATGTATTTTTAGATAGACACAAAAAGTTCCTGATCTGATGTATACCTTGTCCAAAATATAGAGGAATTAGGTGGGTCATCATGGGGCTAACATGTGTATATAGTGGTATAACCAAATCGCTTAGTAGGTAGCTATATTGTGAATCGATTTCAAGCGTACGGAAATCTAGATTAGTTTACAAAGAAGATCAAATGTATGCTATGAATAAGATGTTTCCCCTGCTATCCATGACGAACCCTTCTTAGTATTGTAAGATCGGTATTAGTCACGTTTATCTTGCAGAATACTCCTCTACGGTACAATTCTACTGGCCTGAATTTAGCGTGGGTGACTTTTTTTTTTAAATATCGCCTTATCCAACTATGGAATTTGCCCAAATATAGAATAGTTAAGTGAAGTGGGAGTCGATATTATTTTTATTACTCATTGACTCCCAATAAGTACACTATATAAAGTGTAAGATGCAATCAAGCAGTAAAGAATCTCTGTGATTTTCTTCAATGCAATTCTTGACATTAACCTTTATATCTGTATGGAGTTGAAGACTGGTTGATTTAAAGCTACCACAACGGATTGTTTGATTTTTACACGTATATGTGCAGCTGTAGCAATGTCTTCAGATTCAAAAGAACATTGGTGAGTTTTAGTTATTATTTCCTTTCATACAGGAAAATAAAACTTAAATAAAATAAGTATGTTAAATTTCTTCTCCAAGAACATGAATTTTTCAATTGATCTATTTAAAGCTTTACCTTCTACACTTGGTATTACTTTTTTGCAACAAATACCTGTGCAAACTTTATCTTCATGCCAAGCCTAGTTTGTTCTATGATTCTAAGATGTACATTTACGTAACTCTACTTGACTTTTTCATTAACTTCATTGTTGAGGTGCATATTTCACTTTGACTTTTCATACCATAGAGCTAAATACAATATCATGCCCTACTTTTTCATCCCTGAGTCAAACTAATAAAGTATTATTTAGTCAAAGTATGCTTTCAGTTGTCAAAGATATACCATAGCATAAGGAGGTATACACTTACATGTACATGTACATTGTACATGTAAGTGTAATTTTCGACAAATCGAAAAACTCGGATTACGAAAACTTGAGAGCTTGAGGGAAAAAACTGGCTTCATATTTGGAATCAGCGTGTAAAACATGTATAGAAACAACATTGTTTGTTAATGCAACTACACTTTTGTTGAGCGGTGTAATTGTTTTGCAAAATGTTATTGGTAAATTTTACTCAGCATGATTATGAAAAGAGCCGGGCACATTTAAGCAAGTAAGATGCATCACAATAGCCAAGGATGATTATACTTGAAAATATTTTATCTGGTTTTATAGGAATGGGTACGCATTATGAATTGTAAATATGATGTAAGAGAAGAGGGTTTGCAGTTGTAAAGGAAAATGAGGAGAATTTAACCTGCGCTATACTGGATTTGAACAAGTGCTCATGGTTTTCAATTATATCAGCCCCATCAACTGGATTAACAACAGTTTGAAGCATAAAATTATGATTTCTCGATCGCACACTTGATTTTCTGTATAAAAGACTGAACAAACGTGAACCCTTAAAAGTAATACTAGTAAAAACAACATGAGCTTTGGGCTGAAATTATTAGGAAAGAAAATTATAGATAAGAGTTCCATGTATTATATGGTTTCACAAGGTTTACCTTGGTAGACAACTGATGACAGAGTAGTCTATTTTCCTCTAAAGACTGCGTTATGTTTTTTATTTCAAACATAAAATATCTAAATCAAAACAACTTATCTTTCAAAGTCTTTGAATGAGGTGAGAGAATGAACAAAAAATAACAGTTATCAAGCTAAATATAAGTATACCAGAGAGAAATTTGGATTCATTTCCTTTGCACAAAAAAAGACCTTAGTACTTTTCTTTTCATGGGTAATTAGACTTTACATGCTCGTACGTGAAGTACACCAACCAATTCATATTGCTAACGTACCCTACAGTAATATTCAGCAGTAAAAGCTACAGGAGGGATGTTTTTCTTTGCCTTTGTGCTTCATTGTTTTAGCTCATAATTTTTAGCCTTAAATTTACCTTTAACTTACTGGGATTCACTACCCCCTAACTTGTTTGTAGTCATTTTATCCGTCAAAGTCTCCTTTTTCGCACATTTTGTTTTATGAGAATTTTCTTTTTCATTTTTTAGCGTCATTAATCCCCTGTTACTCGGGCTCAGACGGTGCCCTTCCTGATATCAACCAATGGCTTTTTCTTTTGTGGAGTTCCAAAGTCCTTTTCGCCTACTCTGGGAATCCAACTCTGAACCTCTTGGTTACTGTGCAATTGCACTAACCATTAAGCCACGCCTCCTCATTTTTGTTTTATGATAATATGAAACCTAAATACACGGGTATGACAGATTGAAAGGTCGAACCAAAATTAAGAATCAGGATCAGCTTTGCAAACAGATCTTTCACTGTAAAATGTTACCGAATTCTTGAAATTTTCAAAATGTGCTTGCTCGCAGTTGGACTTTGTTCCGCCTATTAAATTTTTCGTACTACTGATGTGTGTGATAGTGTTTTCGATAGGGCAAGTACCCATTTCCTTTGGTTTCAGTTTGGTTTCAATAAGATAGCAGATTTTTTTAAAGGGCAATTTCATAGTATATTTCTTCCCATACTGAAAATTTTACAAAATAGTTAAGCATAACAATATTTGCGGTATGATGCTAACTCGTGAGCATTTATTTGAATATCATTTGCAATCATTTTGCAAGTTGATTTTCTTCAAGCTATTTTAATTATTTATTTACTCTTTACTTGTGTTTTTGTCTAATAATTTCATAGGACGAGTAGGAGTACCAGATTTTATTGTATATTATGAAAAATTATACTGAAGTTACACTTTATACATATAAAAAAATCAAACCCATTGTGCTTGTATGTGCGTTGGTGTAAAAATCACATATAAGACAACATGAGTACAAAGCTTAAATTTAATGTTAATTTGTTAGAATAGCCCTTTGCTGACGTAGTCTGCTATTTTTCGATTGGAGCATACGGGAGGCAGTCAGGGAGAAAAATGTTTGCTCGTCTTTCTTTGCGCATTCTCAAAGATAAAGGCTTGCAATCAAAAATTAAACTCAACCAAGGAACGTAGAAAGCTCAGAGTAGCATGCTTTTTATTTTCAAAAATATAAGATGATATAGGACCGCTCTCAATGTCAATGGCAGAGACCTACAGTCTAGAAATGAATTTAAGTAAAATTACCAAGTGCTCCCTAAAATATGGGAACGAATCAAGTCAGATTTTCAAAATAATGATTTCATTTTCTTATATTTCAGCTCATCGTTGGTGATTTCAATTACATGCTATAGTAACCTGAAGCTTCGTAGAAGTAGACAAAGAAAAGGGAAGAAGGATTAAAGTTTTTGTTAAGTGGATAAACTTTCAAAACAGAAGGAACAAGTGTGTTTAAACAACTAATACGAGAGTTGTGAAGTAAAGGACCTAAAACGCTTACTGTGTCTGTGCTATCTTAAACATTAAAAATCTCTTAAACCCATTTTCACCTGAAACAATTTTTTTTAACTTTCGTATGAAGGAATTAAATCACACATTTCATACTTGTTACAGTACATAGGCGATATTTGCTAATTTTAAGAGTGTTTTGAAATGAAAATTGTCATTTGTTCAGTTACTACTTGTGCGTGCAATATTACCACCCTCGTGTCTGTATTAATTCTTCTGTTTTTCTATTCTGATTAAAGATTTTGAAAGAAAGTTGCTGTTACACTGAATTAATATTCAATGTATTCAGGTTTTATTTGAAAAGATACAATCTCTGGATCTTCAGTTTATTTGCCATCCAACAGAAGAGAAAATATTTATTTAGCCATATTTTGGATGTTTAGTGGTAACCTAAATAAATGTTGATATAGCATTTTTGAATTGATAAAACACGGCAAATGACAAAAAATTCTGCATTTTCCAATCATTCTTAAATACATAGATAATTTTTTTTGTATTTGTTGATATTGTATTCTTTTAGTAAAGCAAGAGTAAGTTCTGGAGCTAACTGAAGCTTTTTTAACTTCTACAGTTTGTTCTTTGTCACTTGCCACGTTTTAGTGACAAAGAACAAATTAGTCTGGTCTAATTAGTAACATAACTATCTGGTTAAATTCCTATAAAGGATTCAAGCTTAGCATTTATCTTCATTTGTATTCTTCTGTCATATACTATCGTCTATTTTGGTATTAAAGATGCTCGAGTCTATTTTACATCACATATATTAAGTGATTAGATAGGGTCAGTAAAATGATTTAGAATTCTGTAAGCACTTAAAACACTTCCCCTAATATCGCTGCTAACAGCAACCATTGAATTGCTATCTCTTTATGTTAATAACAGGGACAAGGAAAATTCAACTTCTTCTCCAATGAAGTGTTTATTACATTTTTATATCCAAAAAGAAAACAAAAGAAATTTAAAGAGCCAATTTACCCTTTGTAACGAATCCCTGAGGAGAAAATGAAGACTACACAGGCTCAGCTTGAGAAAACATAAAACAACTTCATGCTTTGTCAGAACTCTATTACTACCGCGCTTTTCATGATTTATTTTTCTTTTGGAAGTTGTATGCTCATGACACTGTAAAGATGTGCTCTTCATATTATACGTTGTTAATAGAAGTTGGTTTTGCAACTACTAGATCATCAAGTCAGATTCTGTTGTGCTCCTTTTGTCAACCTCTTTAACTAACCATGGTTTTACAATTTTTTGGGTGACCGGAAACATAATCATATGTCCCATTAATAAATTATACTTGTCAACTTATGGTTTCAGCTTTTCTTTCTACCCTTCATAATTTTTGAGGCTCGATTCCTTTTAAAGTAATCTTCGCGGAAGTGAAAGGATTTAGGATCCTTGATTTATTTGATCACATTTTATTATTTCTAGGTGAAAACAAAGATCAACAAGGACCTTAAATGTTTTTAATTTTGTTACGAGGAACTAAATAGCAACCACACAAATAAACTTAAAGCAAAGCGTTCCTTTCTAATATTACATGACCAGATTATAAAAGTAATCATCAACAGTTGCCATTTTCTTTGCCCAATATAGCAATCACCAAGGACAATTTTTCAGTACATTTGGTACTCAGTTAAGTAACCAAATGACCAGGTGTTTATCGAGCGAATTTGACATGAAACTATTTTAGCTACAAAACTTTGGATGTTTAAGGGCAACCGCACAGTAATAAACTCTCTTCTACCGAAGCGGAAATGTGATAAAAGAGAAAAGAAGTATCATATGGTTTTGTTCTTTACAAAGTAAAATAAGCTATGAAGAAAGGGTAACTCTGAACTGAACAGAAATTATCTCAGGCATATCTTGACTTTGATGTGAAAGGTTGAGACATATTCAAGGAGACGAATTTACAAAGAAAATTATTTCAAAACAAGCGGAGAAAAGCTATACGTGATTTAAGTAGGTTTCATAGAAGAAATTAAACAAAAATTCTTTCCAAAGCACTTATGTTAAACATATATTTCACTTTCGAAAAGTTCATAAATCTTTTTTGAAGCAAGGGATCAATATTAGTTCAAGACAAATAAGGGATTATTTTATTGTAGAAGTAACACAGGAGAAAATCTATACGGCTCCGCAACCCTTTTTCAGCCTGTAGATTATACTAGTAAAAAGATAAACATCATCATTGGTCTACAAATAAGCTAATATAAGAACAGTTCCAATACATATAGAAACAGGGACAATTGTTTTAGAACACGTGCTCCTCCTACACTGCAAAAAGCATTCATTATTTTAAGTTTTATCGTCTATATTTATTCCATAACATACCTGTGCTTTAATTGCAGTAGCAGTTCCATGACAATGGAATCTACAGCTCCTTGCTCAATTTTGAGTTGCAAATATAAGCCTATTGGGAAGTTTGTAACATGTATATTTTTATATCATGATACTACCAAAAACATGTACCGAAGGTGCTATATAGTATGTTGAAATACTCATACTCACGTAAAAACTGATGAAAAAATTGACCTAGCGACGCTGTCTCATGAAGCTTAATAAATAAATTCCAGCTAATGACGGGTAATAACCATTAACATTATACTCAAAGAAAGTCACCTGATGATCTACGAACTAGTCTCTCTTTACTAAAATCACTACAAATCTAATTGAGATGTCATACTGACTAGATATGCATTTGGTAATAACATTCACAGGTATGAAATAAAATCCTATATTATTAAAACCCTTGCAAAAAGACATATCAAGTGAGTCTTTTCAAACAAAGCAATTCTGTTTCAAAAGGTTTCTTTTTTTAGATGACTTGGTATTGAAACAAAGCTAAACCGCCCTTTGTGTTTTCACATCTTCTTCTTGAGACTAGACTTCCGTAACAAACTTTATACGAGAAAAGCAAACAGAGTTTATTACTTCTTAAGCTGTGTTGACATAATTCAACTGTCAGCCATCGAATTTTATCCACAAACGGTTGAATTTCAGTATAAAAGGGTAGATAAGGAAAAGAATTGTTAGTCAACTTTTATTATTCCAGTTTGATTGGACAGTTAATATTTAGAAAATTCTTGTTTTTAAGGTCAAAATTAAAACTGCAACGACCTGTGGTGTGAAAACAGAAATAAATGGAAGTCTTCCAAAAGCAATAAAAATATTTCTTTTATTAAAATTTTGTAAAATAAACAGGAATATTTCTAATTATATCCCTGTTGGTATTGTTTATACAACTTGTTTTTGGTGTACAGTTGTTGAGCTAAAAAATTGGCAGTTAACGAAGGAATGTATGAAATTCCTCAAAACGAAATTCTAATGATAAGTTTGCTGATAAGTGAAACACGAAATGTCAGTGAAGTATTCTTAAGTACCTTCCTTCAACTCGAATAGCAATGAATGCTTAATTTACAACAGTATTTAACACCATATGTCAAGTTCAAGAAGATGAAATATCAGTGAAACTATATATGTCACAAACATTTATCACAATTTAGTTAGATACTTACATATTCATATTGATATATAAGGCTTACAAACACATAAATAATGAAGAATTTAAACACCCTTGTTTTCGAAGAAATTGATTTTTTCCTTGAAAATTCTTGGAGACCAGAGCAAAAAAAAGGAGACGACAGGGAGTACTCATGTACAGGAGAAGTAGAGGGAAAAAAGCAAAGTCGTAAATACAAAGTACGAGAGAAGGATAAAAAATTGTTAAATGTTAGCAAAAATAAAGAGAAATATTTTAAATAGTTTGTTACAATATTTTGAAACATCATGTCAAATTAAGTATAACTACTCACATTCTTCATTGCAATAAAGTTTTGAGCAAACAATCAAATTGTCTCCTGTAAGGCAAAGCAAATGTCTTGAATGGAATTATAAAAGACTTTACAGAATATTTCTAAGGATACCAAGTCGAAATATGTCACACACTTACAACCTCAGCCAGAAAATCTTTGGGGGTGGTAAGTCTTTCTTGAGATTTTTGAGATTCAAATGTTTTTCGATAATATCTGAAAATTAATTGCTTTCTATCCGAAACCCGATACAATCACAAAAGAATTCGCTTCAAAGTAAGCAAAGGTACTTTAAATTTTAACGACTCCTTAATTATGCCATTAGTCCACTCAAAGCAATTTGTGAGGATCCAATCAAAGATTCTATGACGGAATAGATACTGCATGTTGTTAGCTGCCGTAAATGTCTAAGAAGTACTAGGTAACCACTTGTTAAAACGTCAGTTTATTTTCTCTTTTATAAATAAATAAATAAATAAATAAATAAACAAATCTATAAATATATAGATAGATATATAAATTAAAAAATTAAACTGGGACAATGAGGGTACAGATTACCTGTTAAAGCAGCTATTTCAAGAAGGTCCCTGGCAATCATAACCATTCTCCTATACAAACGATGAAACTATTCCACATTTTTACATCATAAGAAAATGAATACAATCTCTCCATACCAGTAGAACATTCAATTGAATTGGCAGTGACTCAGGCTATCATTTAAAGTCGACTCAGTTGTGACTTTTAATAAAAACAGTAATATGCCTAGAACACAGAAAATAAGGTCGAAATGTATTAAAACACAAAATAGCAGGCCTATATCTTAAATTACTTCGGTTTCTTGTGGTCTAAAATTCCTTTGCCATAGTTTCCCAGGAATATTTAAATAGATAGACAAATCAATAGATGGAAGAATCAATGGTTGTTTGATAAATGGAGAGAGAGAGAGAGAGAGAGAGAGAGAGAGAGAGAGAGAGAGAGAGAGAGAGTCCCTTGCTGAATTGCAAGCTGGAGGTCAACCCATTTCAATGTCATCATCTTGAAAGATGGCCATCTCACTGTGTACCCAGGTGACACAAAGCATATGAGTTGCAAGGAAACAAGCAATCAGATCACAAGCCAGATCTCAGGTTAGCATACCAGCATATGGTGTGAATAGCAAATCCACTAATGGAGAATTTGTGTTGTTAGAAGGCAGCCAGGATGCACAAACAAAGAATTTCATGGTATCCAACAGCATTCCCATTGTCAATTGAAGGACAATACATGCTCCAGACCTTAACCCTCAAGATGATGATATTTGGCTCCAACCAAGAACAAGACTGGGTGTAATGTATGATGCATAAGTCCAACCTTCATAAAAAAGCCTACAACTTTGGAGAGTTGCTTCAAAGCATGAAGTTTGCAGACAAGTGCAAGAGGAAAGGCCTACCTCAGAAAATGCCCATTGTTCAGTCGATTAGTCAAATGAACAGTGTTCATCATATATATATATATATATATATATATATATATATATATATATATATATATAGAGAGAGAGAGAGAGAGAGAGAGAGAGAGAAAGAGAGACAGAGAGACAGACAGACAGACAGACAGACAGACAGAGAAATGACAGAGAGTGACTTGGAGGGAAGGAAAAAAGGTGAGGGCAAAGAAGGAGAATATTTATTTTGGGGAGTTTTTGTATTATAGTTCTACAATTTATCTTTCATGAAATATTTTATTGTAGTTCAATCTAGTACACAGTAGCTTTCTCTTGCTGTCGGTTGTTTTGAATAACAATGTTCTACTGTTCACAAATAAAAAAGAAAAATTATTCCCACAATCCATTATAACTAATTTACAGTTATAATAAAAAAAGGGAATTTAATGAGAATATAGCTGTTACCCCCTATTACCTGCTGTTACTGTACGTTAGAAGGTGGATTCAACTATCTGCAAGAGCAAAACTAAATCAAGAACTCTAGCATCACACTTAAGAACCCTGAAATAACTTAGCAGGCTTTGGCATAAGAGGGTAAAATCAATTGTTAAAAAGGGTGATCCAGGGGAAATTTTAGAACTCCCTCAGAGATGCAAAGAGGTGCATGGTCTTGTTGAATTGAGAAATTAAAATTACGAAAACCAACCTTATTTTTCAATACACACAAGTAGCATTAATAGACGCGTGTGAAAATTAACTGTTTATGTACTTAAAAGGCGATCTCGAATTTATACAAGCCTTCATTGAAAATTAATTTATTATAGATAGAAAAGCTGTCAATGAGGTAATTAATAGAATATTCTACAAATGACCATGTTAAAACAGCTGGCCAAAATATAGGTCTAAGCTACTCGATAAAGATTTTCTAAATCATCTTCATAAACCACTAACTGTTAAAGACTTAATATCAAATTCGGTCATCCACTAATAGACAACACAAAATGTTAACAACGGGTGCGCTTGATGGAGTATTCAAGAATATCCAAACTGCTAAAGGCTACACTCTAGACAATACATGTGTCTTAGAACGTTCATAAATATTCTTCTAAAATTGTTTTTTGTTGTGTCCAAATGGAAGAATACATACAGATTTATTAAAAGTCACCTCCTGCAGTCACTTCTAACAGGATACCTTGGCTTAACAACGAAGCGGAATAACCGTGATATCAATGGTTACCAAAATATCCAAGCTAATGTTACGACGCAAACTGATCGTTTCTAGCTTGCATCTGTAATCAAGATAAACATTTCATGCCATTACGGAGTAGTATAGAGAGACAAAAATAATAGTTTTATGACAAGGTGGTGACACACAATATTTAAGTATCCCATCTCCGGTGCTATAAGAGGAAAACCTGGTCCAATACCTTTTAATACTCTGTCTGAAGCCATAATCAATAACATGTGCCTGGCCAGGAGGCGTTGATGATCATGTTTGTCTACTTTTCCCCGTTCTCTGTTGCTCTGATGACGGTGTTGTTGTTGGCAATTCCCAGCCAAATGCTAAGGTCAAACAGCATCTTTGTGCGCTGTCTTTCTCGGCTCCACTTTTCTTTAATCTTGCCTCTTCATATTGAATATTATAGTCCTTGTCGTCTCAACTATATGTGAGATGTACTTAAAGTATATCTTATGTGTGTAAAGGAGTGAGAATTGTGGTATAACTAAAAGAATATTATCTGCAACGACTAAAATAAATACTATTATAATCTAGGTTGTATATTGCTGGTCCATTGCGTGTGCCGATTGAGTAAGCCAAGAAACTAACATAGGGTAAACACAACTTAGCTGAGCTGTCCGAAAGCGGACTAATACGCTTGATAACTCTACAAACGTAGTTAGAAAGAATTTTTAAATTTCTCACTTTTCCAAGCTTCCTTTTTAATGCAGTTCTGATTCATGTAGTGCTGCAGATGTGTTTTAATGAAAGGAATACAATGCTAAAAGCAGAGGTTTTATTAACTTTACTGTGGCTGATATAAAATAGTGCATATCTTTGCAGAAAACTTGTGCAACATATTAAATATTGGAAAAAGGGTTACCACACAAAAATAGATATTTACGTTTAAGAGGTTAGAAGTCTATGATTGTCTTTTAGTACAAACAGCTGTCCACATTCTTCCCAACTATTTTTTTTCATATAATCAACGTGGATGTCGCACTACTGTTCAATGCAACTTTTAGTTACTTGCTTTATCACAGAGTCGACAACTATACTGTGATTCTGCAATTTTCTGGTATGTAAAGCTGTCTTCTTCTTTTCCTTCGGTCTTCTTCCAACGTCAAGTTGAATCGGCCGCTCGGCATTTCTTCCACACGCTCCTATTGCTTGCATCGTCCTCCTCAGCGCCAACTGTTTTCATATCAATCTGCACTCTGTCTCTCCATCTCAACGTCTGGCGCCCTCTACTTCTTTTTCCAACTGCCTGCTGATTCTACACTTGCTTCACAATACTTTTCTCGACTTTAAAGTATTTTTACCGTTGAAGTTTTCTTTCATAAAATATTGCTTAATGACCTCATCAAGTGTTCTCACTTTTTGGTTCTGAAAAATACATAGGTTAGCAATGCAGCTTTTTATGGCATGCAGTTAATGCAAATAGCTAATACATTTTGAGACTGGTATTTAATTTTTATGTTTTTATTTCTGACACTCAGAATATGGTTGTTAGTAATTATCTTGTTTCTCCTGCTGCTCAATATATAAAACCACAGCAGGACTATGTATACCCGGAAAAAGATTATTATATATTTGTGGTTTGCAATGTAATTAGGTGCTCGTTGAGAGTCTCAATGGGTTATGCACATCTTTTTTATGGATGCCCAGCAAAAAGGGTTGGTGGTTAGAAGGGCGAAGCTAAGAGGAAGACTAAATTGCGAGAATGGTCTGGTTAACAACGTAGTGACAGTTCAGTTCGTACAGCAGTTGGTCTTGAAGCCCATAGTCATACCTTTTAATCCAAAGGCATATTGTTCAAATTAGTATTTTTTATTAGTAGCATATTTTTCATTTTGTTAAGATCTTATATTTAATAAAAACAAAATATATTTTGGTTAATTTTAAGAAAATTCTCTTTGTGCTAAAAAAGGAGCAATATTTTAAAATTTTACTTTAATACATGTCATGTCCTTTGCTTGTATTAAAAGATATTAATTGAGAATTGGAGCACATTACTCCAAGTTCTTTTGTAAGCTGAATCGAATTCAATCACATTTGATTTTGCTGAAGGGCTTAGATTTATCAAAGATTGTTTCATGGTTATCAGTGTTAACGTTAGTTTTAAACAGTATTTAAAAATGTTCTTCAAATGAAAAGCCTGACTTAATTGTTTATTCCTATCAACTTTAACATAAATTGCATCACTAATTAAAAAGTGGGGGCAGGAAATAAGAACAACACAGGCATTATTTTATTTAAAACAAATGAAAATATAGTTATTGCTATCATATTTCAAATTAATTCCAAATACGGATATCACACGTCAAGTTAAAATTTAAGTTTTTAAAGTTATATGGTCAACAGGCTGCATATTTCACTTTCTAAAATCTTGGAATTGAAATTTGATCTGGAAAGAAAAAAGAGTAATGGTAAATGCAATTTTTGTCATTCACCATTAATAGTACATAGGAAAATAAAATTCTTTTAAAGCTACTTAAAAAATTTTGGAAAGGAAAAAAAAGTTATCCAACTAAGTAGATCATGAAAACTATTTTCAAAAAAATAAGAATAAAACCATAAGCTATGTGTGACTTTTACCAAATGTTGTCAGGAGTTGTCAAATGTTGGAATATGTAGATATTTGCAGTCAAAAATGGATATTGCCCCTTTTCTCTTTTTATTATATTATATTTTATTGCACAGTTAAAAATAACGTTTTCATTAGAAATAAACGTATTGAGTACTACGATCAAATAAAAAATAGCGATAGTATCTTGGTGTATCTTAAAAAAATGCTGTTTATATATCTTGTTAATTTATCGAGGGGGAATGACAGCTTGGAGAGGTTGGAACTAGAGGGATCAGAAAAGAGAATAGCCAGCTAGCGGACAAGAGAATGAGTGCATGGACAAGATTTAATATTTGAAGGCACATATGATTAAATTGGCAATATATGGTGATATGCTATTATTTTTAGTCTCTCAACGGTGCAACAACGAGACAGAGGAGTTGATAATTATCTTTGGCTTGGCTTTTGGCAAAATTAGCAGTGTTATTAGGAATATCACAGTTTTGCATCACTTTTTAGATTCCCTCTGTTTCATGTAGAAAATTTTTTTTTTCTCCTCGTTTTGTTGCCTCAAACAAAATCCTGTTTTTGCCGGGATTTTCAAAATTCAAATGTAACTATAAGTTAAGGGCAAAGAGTGGTCAGATTATTTTGGTCGATAAGATTGTATTTAGAATAAAGTCAAGGATATCATTTCATATTTCAGAAAACACTATCGAAGATGGGTGGTTGGGGATGGAAATTTAGAAGTAAAGAAAAAGCTTAAAAAAAGTTCACTGAGGTATTTAATTGATCTATAGATATAGATATAGATGTAGATATAGATATAGATATAGATATAGATATAGATATAGATATAGATATAGATATAGATATAGATATAGATATAGATATAGAAATAGATATAGATATAGATATAGATATAGATATAGAAATAGATATAGATATAGATATAGATATAGATATAGATATAGAAATAGATATAGAAATAGATATAGATATTGATATAGATATAGATATAGATATAGAAATAGATATAGAAATAGATATAGATATAGATATAGATATAGATATAGATATTGATATAGATATAGATATAGATATAGATATAGATATAGATATAGATATAGATATAGATATAGATATAGATATAGATATAGATATAGATATAGATATAGATATAGGTATAGATATAGATATAGATATAGATATAGATATAGAAATAGATATAGAAATAGATATAGATATAGATATAGATATAGATATAGATATTGATATAGATATAGATATAGATATAGATATAGATATAGATATAGATATAGATATAGATATAGATATAGATATAGATATAGATATAGATATAGATATAGATATAGATATAGATATAGATACAGATACAGATATAGTATTGTAACAGAAAAGACAAAAAGAGACAAAGGCTCTTCACCTATGAATTTTTCATTTGTATAGTAGACCGAATAGCCAAATTCTCATAAAATGTTTGAGGTTAACTGAAATTATTACTTTGATTGGAATTGGCATTTATAATTCTTTGTTTTATTTTCAATTATTAAAGTAGAAATAATTTTGTATACTTAGTCAACAGATGGCCAATTGCGATGAATATATCATAAAAATGGTTGAATAACTTCCTGGTTTCCTACGGATTTTTAGTACCGAAAATGTAAATATCTTTACCAATCGTTCCCATTGGGTTTAAAAATACTTAATCGTGCTCAAATATCTCACGATTAAAAACCCACTGTATTATATTTGCCCTGGTGAACCTTTCTATGCTAAAGGTGTGTTGGTCAAGATGTCCTGAAATTAGATCTGAGAACAAATATGAAATATAATGTCGTACTGTGTCAACTGTTGATTCAGGTAGCAAATATGATAACAAACTGATAGTTAAACGAGGAGATAAATAAGACAAACTGCCTTCTGGTTAGATAGTCAAAGAGTTTTCATATTCAAAACTTGAAAAGTTATAATTTCAAAGGTAAATAACTATAGTTCTTACCATCTCAAATACACGACGTCTGCCCTTTCGATACAGTGTTGTTTCAGGGATCATTAGCCTTTTAACTCTTGCAAAGAATACGCCATGTATTTCACAATAGCCACAATTGCTTTTTAATTTCTACTTACGTTATAAAATTACTGCTATCAATCTCAAACCTCACTGAGTTTTTTCCTTGCAAATTTAAGCTAATATACAGCAATGGCAAAAATTATTGGTCTTACTTACTTTTAAGTACCTCTTGTCATCTTAATGCCAGCGAGTATCCAAAAATCACAAGTCTTATTGCTAAACACTTCTCCCTGTTTAAACTGCAATTAAAGGAAAAAGCCAAAAATATAGCATAATAGAGGAGTAAAACGTTGTTCTTTAAACCTATTCAGGAACATAACTTTAATGATCTAAATTACCTATTTCAGTTCAAACCTGTCATGGAAGCGACTAAAAACATGCTGCTCTTTTTTTCTTACCTGTGAAATAGTCTTATTTAACGGTCATTAATTCCTCATCAAATAACTTGCTTAGAATGATAACAACATCATTGTTTCCAGTAGATAGTAACAGCAAACGGCATATTTGTTATTCGATATTACAATATTAAAACATTATGTTCTCTGAGCATAACAGCAGATTCTTAAGGTCAAATATCAAGACCAACTGTGTTAAACGTTCTGTCATTAAATATTGCCATGGAAACCGAGGAAGGCAAGTTAAAAAGGATTTGATAACATTTCGTTTTAGGTCATATTGATTTCAAATGATTTGTCAATAGTGCACATGCCTTACTTAAATATATGAACATTGCACCAACCATGGGTCCTTTGCCACCCGAGTTTCGTACGTCATCCAGAAAAAGGGTCGAAGCGTCTTGTGTTGAGCAGTTTTTACGATATCCAAACTTGTATTGGGAAAGAAGGTCGTTTTTCAGCAGATATAATCGCAGTAAATCATGAACTACAGGTTTCCATATCTTTGAAAGTATACGTAAAACAAATATGGGGCAGTAGTTGGATGATTTATTACGTGCATCTTTTTTGTATTTTAGTACAACTTTTGCTCTTTTCCAAAACATAAGCATTTTCCAAGATAGTAAAGACAGCATGTGTGATAATTGTTGCGAAAAATAATCACTGCTATTCTTCAATAAACTAGGCGTTCATTTTTTTATCGATGCGAGTAGATTTGTTGCGTTAGAACTTTTTGAGATGATTTTTTTCACGAACAAAACTGAAACAGTCATTTCAAAAATGTGCCACAGTTCTGAGTGGGACAAAGGGCCTATACCTCTTAATAAAGTGTGTGACTTTGATTATTTTTATTTCCTGTTTTGTACAGTTGGTTTAAGGTTTTGACCAAAAATTGTCATTGAAATTTTTGTTACTGCTAATGTTTTCGGTAGATGTTGGTTTGTATAAAAAATTCTTTTTCAAGCACTTCCAGAATCGACTGGCATTATCTGAGTTCCCTTTTAAGAAATTACGGTAAAAAGTGCTCTTTTCTTATTTAAACTTCTTTATTACATTTGGTTCTCAGCCTCCAGTAGGTTCCCCAGTTATTCTCATAGCCTGCCCTTCTTCCTTTTTTCAGCTCAAGAATAGGATTGATCTTACGTTCCGGAGGTTCAGGTGTGATCCATTGACAAGCATATAGGAAACTTGTTTTAATATAAAGGGTGCATGTACATCGAAAATTGATTTGACGGTGTCGTTAAAGAAGGTGACAGCAATTTTGACATTGGACATTGAACACATTGGTCTCTAATCAAACTTTTCGCTGTCCTTAATTCATAAGATTAGTATTGTCTTTAGCTTAAGTTCTGCAAGTTACTTGTTTCGGAAAAAAATTTACATATTGAAGTTTCCGTACACAGTCCACCAATTCATGATCGCTTTGACCACTTGTGAACACTTCGGTGTATGGAATGCTTGGGGATTGTTTGTTGCAATAAGGTTTACTAATAACTTCAGTCCTTTGAAATTCTTGGGGCTGTTTAGACCAGCCTTTTGAAATCACAAAGTATAAAAAGTTCCTTCTTATCAGGTGTTTTTAGGTAATTGACATTGAAATCGCCAAAGGTAATTATCTTTTCGTTCTTGTAAACAGCGTGACACAACATACCATTAAAAGTTTTGTTATAATCAGGTTCAAATAAGTTGCAGTGTTTGGTGAAGGATAAAATGGTGCAACAATAGTACTTTTCGACTTTTTAACAATTATCTCGATCTACAAGCTTTTAATACCATCCTTTTTCAGATCAGTTCTTGTTTTTCAGTTAAGAATTTTTGAAATATAGTAGGCAACACAGCCACTCTTTCCATTCCGTTTCTTATGACCTATTTAGTTAAAACTAGATGCTCTCAAATTTGATAAAACATACCCAAAGCCAATCTCTTTATTTCTTTCTCCAATTCCTTTACTATCGTCAATTCTCGCTTTAGTATTTTACTCTGCACTCGGGATATTCGAGGATTTGCAAATGGCCAAAGGGGTTTGTTGCAGCCAGGTAACCCTCAACTGTATGGCAGTCTTGTTTGTTTAGTACGATATGCCCATAAAACAGAGTGGTTATTCGAGAAAAAGCTGGAACTGTGATCATTGTTTTAATGTATCTAAAAAATATTGAAGGAGGGAAAAGTTATCTAATTTACAAGTTACAGGACGTTAGAGGTTCATAGTAACTGGATCTTAAAGCTATGTATTACAATTTAATCTCTCTATCCGACGTTTCCCCTCATTTCATGAAGATCTTAAGGTTGACCAATGTCCTTGGATCCTTGTTATGAGGCATTTAATTACACAGGTGTACAGCCAAAATGTATCTTGAATGAAAAGCACTTTTTCTGGGTTATTTTTCAGCGCTGGTTCCAAAAATAATATTTAAATCTTTTTGTTGGCTCACATTTTTTCAGAATTTTTAATTTTTTAAATTTTTTTAAATTTAATGCATTTTTCATGAAAAAAAATAGTAAAGAAAGTTCACAGATTTGCGTTATCTAACTGAGAAGAAAGTATTACTACAAAGTAGTTGTCAGAAAACAAAGAAACCTTAACCGAGGTCTGTTCGTTTGCTTAAGTTGACAAAAGGTGCGATTTTGGACTCATTTTCGGCTTTTGTTGCGATAATAACTCCATGTAACCAACTAAATAAACATTGCTTCATGCTTAAAGTCGCTCTGAAACAGAAAGGAGTCAGTTCTGTAATTATATCAAGGCGCTATCATGCCGCGGGAATGTCGAAACAAGCCAGACCACTTCTGCTACATATTTTCAGCTCAAAGACGCTCGCTAACACAATTTATTTGCAGAGCCTATTATTTACACTTTGAATGTAAAGTGGTGACAAAGGAAGGATATGGGCACCACAAATGTGTTGCAACACATGTGCTACAAAACTATGTTTGTGGGCCAACGGAAAGAGACAATCTATTGGTTTTGCAGCGCCTATGATTTGGAGAGAACCGAAAAATCATGCTGATGACTGCTACTTCTGTATGCTTCCGGATGTCACAAAGGGTATTAGGCAAAAAAAGGAAAGCCCTATCCATCTCTACCATCGGCTATTCGACCAGTACCTCACAGTGACGAGCTTCCTGTTCCTAGATGTCCAAAGAATTTTGGTAAGTTTTCTTTAAATGCAAACCAATTTTTCTAATTTTAATTTGACAAGCAACAACTTAAATTTAGCAACTAAAAAACACACTCTTATTTGAGGTTGTCGGTTAAAGTGAAGTTCCTTGCCTAGTAACTAGATGACTCAGCTTCAATTCAAGGTGATAATAAAAGTTTTTCTTTGTTAAGGGTTTACTTTGTTAGTCGTAATACCAAAAGGCCAATTGAAATGCGAGGACGTGGACAATTGAAAGCTGCTGCCCAGTAGCAAGGCGTTTTCTTATCAGAGATCATGTGTAGTTGGCTATTGCTTGACAAAGCAAGAGGTCATTAAATAGCAAACGAATGTAGTCGCCCTCCAGATTATGCGGCAATAGATAGATTAAGCAGTTTCAAGATAGATAATCTTCTGACTTAATAATAATTTCCTTTTCAGATGAGTGTTTGGATCTCACCGAGGATGAACTTGTCAGCAGCCAATCTTCTTTCTCTAGTGAAAAATTGGTCCCCTGGAGTGCTACAGACCCCACAAAGCCGCATGTTATAAGTCAAGCAGAGCTAAATGTTCCTGTCCGTGATTTGGACCTACCTAAGCAAAAGACAGAGCTTTTAGGTTCTAGACTACAGCAGCGGAGACTTCTCAGACCAGATGTTAAAATAACCAACTTTCGCAGCAGACACCAGGCATTGCAAGAGTAATTTAAAGAGAGTGGGTTATTTTCAGTTTGTTCAAATGTGACTGGTTTGATGACATCCCTCCAAATCAATTATTACCTAAGCAGTGGAAATTGTTCATCGTTTCACCAAAAACCAGTCTAAAAGCTGTTCTTTTGCATAATAGAAATTTGTTACCTTCTATTACTCTAGGACATTCAGCTGCACCAAAGGAAACATACTCCAGCTTCACAAACTTGTTATGGTTTGTAAAGTATTATGAACACCAGTGGATAATTTGTGGAGACTTTAAGGTTATCGCTTTATTGATGGGAATGCAACTTGGCTTTACAAAGTACTGTTGTTTTGTCTGTGCGTGGGAAATATAGATGTCGTTCATTACATTACAGAAAGGCAGACTGGCCACTGAAAAACTAACACCTGGTGAAAAAAATGTTATCAATGAGCCACTAGTTGATCCACACAGAGTGTTAATACCACCTCTTCATGTCAAGCTTGGCTTAGTGAACTTTGTGAAGGCTATGGATAAAGATAAACCTGGATTTCAGTACATCAAAAATAAATTTTCGACATCACTGATGCTAAGCTTCGAGAAGGCATATTTGTTGGTCCTCAAATAACACAACTACTGCGAGGTGATGCTTTGCTACAGCTAATTTGTGCGAAGGAAAGAGCTGCATGATGTTCTTTCAAGGCTATGGTGAACAACTTTCTAGGAAACCAGCGGTCGGCAAACTATAAGGAACTAGTAAGTGTTATGCGGAGGGCTTACCAGGACCTTGGATGCAACATGTCACTAAAGTTTTATTTTATGCATTCACATCTAGAGCGGTTTCCTGATAACTGAGATGCCTACAGCGATGAGCACGGCGAACGCTTTCACCAGGATATTGCATGAGTTGAAAAGCCATACTAAGGAAATTGGAGTTGCGCAATGCTCGCTGACTTCTGCTGGACGCTGATAAGGGATGATTCTGAGACCATCCACAGGAGAAGAGCTAAGAAGAAAAAACTCTGAAATATTGTAAATTTAGCTTTTAACTTCGGTTTTTCATGTTAACATCACGGTAAATTTAAGTATTATTGTCATCGAATGACATCACAAACTAAAAGAAAACCCAGAAAACAATAAGTTTTTTCGTGTTTCTGAGATTTAGTGGGTACCAGTTCTGGAAAATTGGGAGCCAACTCAGTGTTTTGATAGCGATATTCGTATTCAGCGCCCCGAATTTAGTAGGAAAATGTTCATCTCGTTCAAGATACAGAGAAAAAGTTAAAATTTGTCGACCTGTGTTATTAAATGATTCGTGTTCTTTGATGCAGATCGAAAAAATTGTTAATTATTCTAGACAAGTGAATCATCTAAATTATTTATAGCCTTACAACTTGACAATAATGTAAATTTCCTTCCAATGATTTTATGCAGTATCAATTTAAGAGTATTCTTTTAAACATAGTGGTTATGGACCCTTACCGAGGACTAAGGACCATCCTCTTCTGGAGTCAAACATTCAAATATTCAAATATTCGTAATAAATAATAAATAAATAAATATAAATCTTTTAGTTTTGGGGTAAATTAGGGTTATGTCATATGCCATCTTAATCAATTGAGTTTGATGTTAACTTATTGTAAGGTCTTAAAAGAAAATTGAGCAAATGTTTCATTAAGAAATGCCCCTTACATGTCGAACTCTTTCCTGAAATAAACTGTCACGTCAGGCGAGTTATAAGTTTTGTTTGTGAGGCATATCAGAATAATGGCGTACAGGTTATATTTATTGACATCTTCCCGTAAACTAAATAATTTTTATCAAGATCTTCTTGCATTACATAGAGCAACGTTTAATTAAGGCCTCTCACATTTGATATACCATGTTCAATTGGCCAGGACTGGCCCACTACGACATTTTGCGATACCATAATAACAATATTTATACAAGTACTTTTACAAATACTTGTAAAATAGAGCATTCACACAATGTAAACAACATTTTACATAAATTTTTGTAAAAGAAAATTCAGAGTTTATTTTTCAGTGTTGTAAATATGTTTATTATAAACATTTTTATTGAAATTTTTAGTACTGTCATAAGTTTGGCATAAGTTGTTAGCATTGTCATTTTTCCATAAACTTTAAGAATCAAAAACTTGAATTAAAAGTACACGCGAAAAATCAAAGCTGTTGACATCAAAAGCCACTTTCTTAAAAACCCATTTAGGAATTCAATCACAAAAATATTGAACAGTGGGTGGATTAGAGTGGTTTCTTTTTGTTTTCTGAAAGAGAAAATGAGAATTGGACCATTAAAGCAGCTGTTCTTTCAAGTGATTTAAAGAATTCAGATCGAAAGATCTGATAAGCAGGTTGTACCCAATATGAATATAAATTTAATTTGTTGGTCCAGTACAGTTCCAGCTGCCCCATTCGACGGACAACCATTACTCACAACTTATCACAATTTCTTTTTGCTGTAGAAGTTAGTAATTATCCTCGATTGAGATGTTTTTGCAGCTGATGTTGAAAACTTTGTGGCAAATGGTCTGCATGTCTTCTTAATATACTTTATGGTTTAGTTCAAATATTTGAATTTGTCATACATGAACTCATTTGTTTCCACAAAAATCTTGCCTTTGTTTTTGAGCAAACACGTTGCTCTTTACGAATGATAGCTGTCATTTTGTTTCATTTGTGTAGGTATGAGTCTGCCATGCCCAAAAACATATCCAGAAATCCAGAGACCACATTGCCAGAATCAATTGGCTTCAGTACTTAGTGATAATGACTTCGTAACATAGTACGTAAAAAGACCTGAAACATTTATTTGAAGTTTCTAATAAACATACACTGAATTATTTTAAAAGCAGGAATTTTGAGGGATATGAACTTTCGAACAAGAGGTTTATTCGACAAAGGCGTTACTTGTAAAGCGAAGATAAATAGCGTCCATAAAAATCACACACGAAATAGAGGCTGAAAATCCCAGTCGTCAACATCGCTGTTGTCCATACTGTACCAGTAATGTATCCAATCGGTTTTGCGACATCTGATTCATTTATGAAGGTATTTGGTGTCTCTAAGTATTTGAAAATTGCAAGTTATGATAGCAGTTTTGCTCTTCCAGTTAGTCAAGGCTGTGATCACTTAAATCATTGGACGTTACCATTTTCTTTTCATCAACAGCCAGTTTAATTATACACGATTTTAACTATTTTGTAATCCATTCTTTTTCTAATAATGACCAAGATTATAAAACTTTTTACGATTTTTATGTGTTCTTCAAATTGATCTATCAAGCTCGATAGCTGTTGAAACAACAGGAACAGAAAAAGAAAACTTACCCCAATTGTTAAAGAAAACAGCACAAAGTGAGGACAATGCTGGAAAAGTTCGCATTTTTGCCGGGTTATAAATAGAATGCAATCAATGGGGAAAACACCAACCACTAATGGCATCACAGAGAAGAGTACAGTTATGAGAGAAAGAATGCAACTATCTATTTTCTGACAATTATCATGCTCTCAGAAACTAAAAAGGGGTGATTATTCAGAAGAAGCAATTAACTGGAACCTGTAGTCAATTCTACCATTTACGGCAGGGGCATCCTCACTTTTCTGTCTTGCACTACACTTTTAAAATGACAAAGATCTACAAATATTAAAAAGTGTAATATTTATACATACATATTCATATATTCATATACATACATACATACATATATTCATATATATACATATATATTCATATATATACATATATATTCATATATATACATATATATTCATATATATATTCAAATATATACATATATATTCATATATATATACATATATTTATTCATGTAAATTCCGCCAAAATAAAAGTAGAGAAAGTAGAAAAGGAAAGAAAATTTAACAATTTATGGAATGAAAGCATTTTGTAAAGTCAAATATAGAATACGGAAGGTGTTTATGCCAATTTTATAAATAATTGATATCGTAATACCTGAATGTAAGAAATGAAAAAAATCACATATGTAAATTATCAAAGCTCAGCAGTAAAAGGAAAACTGCCTTGCCAGTTTTCCTTTTACTGCTGAGCGTAAAAAAAATGACAAAGATCTACAAATATTAAAAAGTGTAATATTTATACATACATATTCATATATTCATATACATATATACATACATACATACATACATACATATATAATACATACATAAAACGTAAATCACCATTTTGGAGATTAAATTGGCACTATACAAAAGTAATCATTGTTAAATATTTCAAACATTGAAATCACTTGCTACAGGGATATACCATCTTGTTAAAAAGCCTGATTGTAAGTAGTTTTGATTGTATTTTTTCCCTGTTGTTAAAAACAAGTTTTGTCAGATTTTGCTATCAAGGAATTTATTTTTAGCTATCGTCACATTCACGTTTTACCTCCTAACTCTCTTAACATTTATGTATTTCTATAAAATTGGACGATCTTTTTGACATAGCGGTGAAAAATAATGGGAGTTTTAAATTCATACCTAAACAAATTACAGTAGACTCTCGCTAATTCGAACTTCTCTTATTCGAATCTTTCTATAATTCGAACGAAATCTCAGTCACCGTCAGTTTTCCTTAGGAAGCTCTAATATAACACTTTCTACTATTCGAACTTCTGTAATTCGAAACTTTCTATAATTCGAACAATTTTTCGTCCCCCTTCAGACAAATTCTCTCGCTAATTCGAATTTTGAATGTGTAGATGGGGCTTAAACTCATTCGAATGCCATTAAAAATTCGAAATTTCCATTTCGAATGTTTTTGAAAAGTTTTTGTTTTTGAATTCGTGAATGATCGTATTTCGATCGAAAATGGGCAAGAGAAAACACGACGACAGAACGCTAGAGATTAAATATAAAGCTTTGGTTGAATTGGAGAAGGGGAAAACAAACAGAGATGTGGCAAAACTTTTTGATATACCTCCCAACACGTTATCTACATGGAAGAAAAACAAGGAAAAGATCTCCAAGGCATTCAAAAATCAAAATGCTGGTCAATCAAAACGACTCAAAGAAAACACTTACGAACAACTCAATCAGGCAGTTCTTAAATGGTTCACTCGTATCAGAAGTGAAAATGTACCAGCGAGTGGGATTCTTATCAAAGAAAAGGCTTTGTACTTCGCTAAAGAACTGAAATTGGAGAAATTTCAAGCTTCAGAAGGATGGTTAGATAAGTGGAAGAAAAGGTTAGTATAGTTTTTTTCTTTACTTTCTTTATCTTCAATAAACTGGTAAATTATTACAATAATTCAGGCAGCTCTTTTTTAAGAATTTTGAGGTACTTCTCTTCTGCTGTAAATATGAGACGAGATGGCACTTTCATTCCTAGACCGTCGTTCTGATTTACAACTTTGCTGACGATTTCCACCTGGCATTTATTGTCTTTGCTTGCTTTTAAAAAATAGAAAATTGTCTTTGCAAATTTACCAGATTTCCCAAGAGGGAGATGTCCAATGACTTGCTTCTTCCCTTTTTGAAAAGTTGCCACGGCGTATTTATCCATTGAGTTGTTTGGCTGCATAAATGCATCCAAATGTTCACCGATAGTTGGTGTCCATCTTTCTTTATAAACATGGTGCCCCATAACAAATGCCTCAATTTCATAACTCTTCAGTAAGATTATTGGCATTGAACCAACTTCTAACATCTCTTGAATCGTTGGTTTTTCCGCAGCCATGCTTACAGAAGGCACAAAGCAAAGAAAGAAAAAATACTCTCGCTAACAATAACTTATGCCGTCTAATTTAGATGTCATTGCATTGTATGAAAACGGGGAATTTATTTCTTTATTTCTTTCCATTTTTAGGTATGGAATCTCCTTCAAAACGATTTCAGGGGAATCAAATTCGGTTACGGATGAAATGACGGCGCCGTGGAACGAAACGACCTTACCAACCATTCTCTCAAGATACCCGCTTGAAAACATTTTTAATGCGGATGAATTCGGCCTTTTTTACAACTGCCTCCCGGACAAAACGTATCATTTCAAGAAGGAGAAGTGTAGCGGTGGAAAGCATAGCAAGGTTCGTCTTACAGGAATGGCGGCTGGCAATGCAAAAGGTGAGAGGCTCCAAATGTTCACTATTGGCAAGTCGAAAAATCCCAGGTGCTTCAAAGGGGTAAAGAGTCTTCCGTGTCGCTATAGATCCCAACAGAAAAGCTGGATGTCATCCGAAATCTTCGAGGAATGGGTAAAAGAAATCGATCGCAGTTTTGGGAAAAAGAAGAGAAAGATAGCTCTAATTGTGGATAATTGCCCGGCCCACCCCCACGTCGAGAAGCTTGAATGGGTCGAGCTCATTTTTCTGCCACCCAACACCACTTCAATGACCCAACCAATGGACCAAGGGGTCATTCGATCGCTTAAAGCAAAATACCGCAAGCTTGCCGTCCAAAAGCACCTTGAGCAGTTGGATAAAGGAAATGGACTTTTGAAGTTTTCAATTTTGACCGCTATGACAATGCTTAACAAAGCCTGGAACGCCATCCCTGATCAAACATTTGAGAATTGTTTCAAGAAATCTGGCATTTCAGATGGATCAGTTGAGAAAGCCTTGAATGATAGCGATGATCCATTCCAGAGCCTTGATGTCGAGGTTGAAGAAAACACAATCAGCGCTCTACAGAGTGATCTGCAAAAGTTAAGCGAAAAGTTCAATGTCAGTGTTGACATTACAGCAGACGAATTGGTTGATTTGGATTCGGATGTTTCTGTTTCTGGAGTTCTGTCTGACGCAGACATCATCAATGACGTCATCGGGTGCGTCGAGATCGAAGATGATGAAGCAGAGGATGAGGATGTTCCCGAAGAAGATATCAGATTGAGTAAGCCTTCCTATGCGGAAGTCGTGAAAGCCATTTCGATTGTCGAGAGTTACAGCGTTTTTACGACCTTTGGTGATGATCTCCGGAAAACACTTTGTGATGCCACACGGATTGTGGAAAGGGCTCACATCGCGAACACAAAACAATCAAATATTGATCAATTTTTCCAATAGATTTTCCAATTTTTGTCTACAGAAAAGATATTACTGATACTCCTGAAATCATTTTTGTCACTGTTTGATCTTTCTAATTTCTCTCCGTAATTCGATTTTTAGCTAGCTTAAGTCGATAATTCGAATTAGAGCGACTTTCTATAATTCGAATCTCTCTGTAATTCGAATAAATTATTTTCCCCCTTGAAATTCGAATTAGCGAGAGTCTACTGTATAAAAGAAATATCGAGTGAGTGGGGATAAACCCAAGAGTTTATGTTCTAAATATAGCAGTACTATTAATATTTTATAAAGGACAGTTTCAATAACGATGATAATTTTCCACCAAAGTTATTTTTTAATTTAGAACTTTTTATCAAAGCATGAAATGAATTTGTTTGAAAGATTTTTAACGTTTGAAGTTATTAAACGAATGAGAAATGAGAAAATTTTACTAATCCGCAAATAAGCCACTCAAATAAGCCTTTTCCAGCAGCGAAATTTACGAATACGATTAAGAAATTTCAAGTTATGCTCACAAAGATGTCTGAATATGCTTGAGAAAATAGATCATAACTAGCCGCATATTGCACTTGAATGATAGAGGTATCGTTACTATGTGATCATGTAACACCAGTACCTTTCGAGTTGACTGTGGCTTGTGAGAATTTGAAAAAGAAATTATCTGGAAATATGACATATTTTGAAAGGAGATAACAGTGTGCAAGGAATACCAAATGTTACAGCACGATGATATTCTTGATCAAAGGGAAACCTTGACTTTTTCAACTTTTTCAAAAGTTTTAGTAGAGTGAAAGTAAAGAAATATGATCATTACCAACCTCTCAACATTCATTGAAATAATGTATTTGTAATTATATCTGGACTTCAGAACCTAGTTATTTCCCCCATCTGTTTATTTCATTTATTTATTTATTTTCTTGCTAATCCTTTATTATTTTCCAATCAACATCAATCAGGAAAATATTGAAAGCTACAGATAATAACTAAATCTCATATAAAAACCTTTTAGAAAGAGATTTTGGAAAAAGAAATATCTACTTCAAGTTTTTTTGTAGAAAGGCTTGTGGAAGAGAAAGATAATAGCGAACTATAGAAAATACATTCTTGACAATGTATCTGATTGTAACGTATTGTTTTCTTGTTATTGTAATCGTATTCAAGCAGAAGTAGGATACTTTGAGTATGTAACTTATCGATTAAAAGCTGATTCTTGTGTGTAAAAGTGGCTCACCAAGCAGAGCAACCAACTGGGATTTATTTATTTAACTTCTCAAAAATATGGCAAATATTAAAAATAATAGATAATTAAATAAATTTAATAGCCAAGGATATGATTTCTTTCAAAATTTATCTTTCCATATCCTTTACCTTGTTTATTCTAGGTGTTTTCTCTAAGTCTAAGCTATGTGTGTATCTATTCTTTGTAATCTATTTAACATATCTGAATATTCATTCAGGGTAAAAAAAACTATAAAACCTTATCATGAAATAAATAAAAAAATAGACAGGATTGATACAGGTATCAAAATGCTTTCTGTTTTTTACAAATGAATGAAATTCAAGGTTTTCTAAATGAATAGATATAAACTAATCTAACTGACTGAAACTCTGATCTATCTCCGTTTAATAGGTGACCTTATATATTTTTATATGCACCAATTCAAGTCTCGAATTTTGTATTTGTAACTTTACTGTAAGGAATTATGAATTATTTTTATTCCTACTTCGGAAAAAATACTGAGTAAAGTATTGGAAAGTATGCCCTTTGGGAGATTTTCTTACCAATAAAATCACATGTCTGCTTATACCTCAAAAATATTCTGCTATTCTCATATTAACACCGATGCAACTTCGTTATATGCTGGGCTTAAGGTATGTCACCACTGTTCAACTAGTCTTCTTTGTACCCCAGGGAATATTTTATCCCACAACAAGCACCTGGTTATATTTCTATCTGTATCAATCTATTGCTAGGCTTTTCACCGTAGTGCTTGAATGAAATTAGCAGAAAGTTAGTTGTCCTGCTGACTTTATTGCACAGCTCATTTTACCCCATTTACGTATCAATCTGAACAGAAGCCTTTACGGGACGCTTCGTAGCCTCAAACCTCACACAAAAGTTTATGTTATATTCCTTACTCCTTTCTATCTGTATCTGTATCTGGAAGTATCTAATCCTTGTTCTGTCACATTTCCATCTCTTACGTTCTACAACTTTTCCAGGTTTATGTTGAAAATGTGACACTAAGAATTGTCTGTATTATACCATTTCGCAATATCCGCTGTTGTTCTTAAAATTGATTCTTTTTTCAAAAAATTCTAGCGCGGGGTGGAGTGAAAAAAAGAAGTAAAAGCAAACTTCTAGAATTTGAATTTCTTTGGATGAAAGAAAGTTGTCAAATAAGAGTAGAAACAACGTACTAAAATTTCAAGTTATTACAACAATGTTTAGGCTTCCCTTAAAAAGGTTGCAATTTTGATATTATGAGTAATTTGGGGGAACATTTACAACACATCTTGGTAACTTTCTATGGTTAAATTTCCTTTAATAAAATGAAATTGCTTACTCTTTCAGTGGCTATCTAAATATAGGTATATTATTTCAATATATATATATATACGTAATTATCAAAAATAATTTTGAGACATTTAGCTACCTATTACTTGGAGGTAGTCACTGTTTGAGTTCCACTCTAGCCTCTCCCATCCACCCTCCTTTATGAGGTGTGTTTTAACATATTTGAAGTTAAGGTGACATTTTTTGTAACAACACTGCATTGACGCATGTGATTCAATCTTACTTCTGTTTATGCCATGTCGAGAATCTTGCTAAAACACAGATTCTGAAACCTCTGTGACAATTCAACAGTATGGTTATGGGAAGCTTAAGGTGGGGAATCATTGCCAGGGATATCATTATTATCTTTAACGAAGGTCGGAAATCATTCATCTGTAATATATTTTGTGAGAGGTGGCTCTATTTGTGCGATTGATATCCAATTAATCACTTCTGTGTAATCAGCTGCATCAAATTTTAATGGGACAGTTTTGAATTGTCTCAGAGAGTAGGTATCTCTGTCTGCTCTAGCTACAATTATTCTTCCAAAGACTAATTTACAGATGCATTTTCTGCTATCACATAACATCGCCATAAGGATGTTCTCAGAATTTCTGAAGTGGCTATTTCTCAAAAAGACAGCACTGAATACTTTCTTCAGTTCTAGAGGTAAATACTATGATAGAGTAACAAATTTTCAAAATTGTTTCAGAGTTCATTGGGTTGAATATTAGTTACTGGTCAATAAGGTAAACTTTTGATCTGTTTTTTAATTTCTCCTGAAAAATCTGTTGGGTCACAAGTTTTCTCATATCAGTGCTATAACAAATGGCGTAGTGGTAATTCATTGGCATGCTATAGACATATAAACCATTGCAAAGCTTTTCTTCGTTTTCTCTACATTAATTTAATTACTCCATTTAATCAGCCTGTGTTTGTTTTAGTACATCACATACATTTGCTCTAAAATCATCAGTGGAAATCTTTTATTTTTTATGTAACTATAAAAAGGTATTTAAGTTTAGTTAAGGTAGGTAGTTAAGGTTCAGTTTCCTGTACTAGGGCAATATGTTCTCTTTTTAACAATACTTACATATTATTTGCTTCCTTTTGGAATTTAAGCTTTGACGTTATTAGATTTGTCATGAAATATAACCCTATTAATGCATTAGTTGTTTCAGATTGCAAGTCTTTTCTGTATTTTCGCATTTTCTCCTAATTTTGCTTCCGTCTATTACATTAAATATTACTACTACTATTGTTTTTAACTAGTGCAAAGTCTTGAAGTGCAGCTCTAGAAAGTGCTGCTAATGCTCTATCAGAAACGTTAGATCTGTCAGCTTCCCTGGTTAAATTTTACAGAGAAAAAAGCATTGGTTTTGGCTTGATGTTTTCAAAATTTTGTTTATTATTTCCAGTTTCTAGTTGGAGTTCAAGTTAATTTGACTGTATATTAAAAAGTATTTACTATAAATAAAGTACTCTCTCCTTTTAATCTGGACATCTAAGACTGCGCTTTTTTACAAGTTTCTAAAAGCTTTGTCTTACAGTATCGTCATGTATTTGATGTGTAACTTTCCTTTGAAACCACAGCCATTTTCGCAGCTTCTGAATTGTCTGAAATCCTCGAAGAAAGCGAGATTGCAGTTGATATTATTGTACACATAGTTATTACTGAATTCACTAGGATTTGTTTTGCAAGCAGTTGTAACAAGACCCAAACGACATTTAGCAAGGTCCACAATTACAGTAAATGTCCTGTTGAAAACTGGCGATTTTAAGGTCTATTTTAGTGGAATCTGCAGATTAGAAACGGGGTTTTCTTTTTGTATTCTATAACAAACTGAGTCCACAAGTTCTTTAATCAACTGAAAACATTGGAAATTAACTTGGTTATCTAAAACCATTATTATATGGTGATTAGGTATTTCCCGTTTGACAAATCATCCAGTTTTATTCAGGAGGTACCTAATAGAAACCAAAGCAACTTATCCATCTTTATAAAGCTGTATTTCTTTGTTTTCTAGACCGTTTGGAAATAGTGAGAGTGATAAAATACTCCAAGTTATTTGATGGTTTGAAAATAAGTTGAGAGATTTACCAAAACAAATGATTGTTTTCAGCTAATATGGAAATTTTACATCGCTATTACATCACTTTTTTACTGTATATGAATTAGTTTTTTAGGATACTTGGTTTTAGATGAATGAAATTTAGCATTACTAATAAAGTCATATGATTAATGTTCCATTTGGGAATAAACTGATTAATAATTTTTTTCAAAAATTTAAATGTCTTTCTGAAAAAGAACATTAATTTAGTTCACTGCCGGAAAAAAAATCGTTTTTGAAATTTTGGGACTTTTTTGTTGTAGTCGAAAAACCAGTAATCCGTAGAAACACTCAGTTTTTTTCTTTAGGCTGCTTTCAACCACAGCAAAATTAAATATAAAAAAGACGTTTTGGAAATGAATGTCACGATTCCAGCTGTCATTTTTGTACGCACTCTTTTTGAGTTAAGCAGATGAGAAGTTATTTGGTCCATTTCATCTCTATCCATATCTGACTTGAATAAATGTTGAAAATCAGTCTTGTGCGTAAAAATATACTTTTTATGTATATGTACTGATCAAGTATTATGCTTAAAATATAATTAAGTATATTTTTCTGTAGTTAAGAAATCCCCTAATTCCTAAAAAGTAATTATTCACTGTAGGAAACTATTAAGTTCCTAGCAACCCTCTAATTATGACAAATAAAACAAAGAATAAGTTCAATACAATATAATACCATTGCTACCGAGTTAAACATTATTTCATGTGATGTACAATACTCTTCTAAAAGCAAAGAAGCCGAGTAAAAGCTCCAGATTATACGAGGAAGATGAAAAAACAATATGAATTCATTTCAATACGTTGCGAAGGCTAAACGTAAGGGAATCAATTTTTAATTTTCTGAAATGTTATCAATTATTCAGTGATAGCAAGCATAAACATTTTTTTGAAATCAATTTAATACTAAAAGCCTAAACAGTTGGACAACTAGATTTAAGGGACAATCCAAGCACAACTTTATGCTGTATCAGATAATGCGCGTTTACGTTTTGGTAAATTGAATCTGAAATGAGACATCTCTTCATTATAGGATTGCAAATTTTATACAAAAAATGGAATAAAGCAAATATAAAAAAATTAACTTTGCAATTTTAATAATTAGCAAAATCACCGTCTTTCAAGCTAAAATTAGATTTCATAAATAGTTCTACAAAAATTCTTGCTCCATGTCAATGATGATTGTTTAATTAGGATTAATTTCGGCCATCAAACGCAGAGCTGTAGTCTACTTAGAGATAGTCCGTTTAAAAAGGACTTCAAAACAACAACCAATTTTTGTATCTTTTCAATCAGAATGTTCGTTCCAAACTCTCTGATATCTGGTTTAGTTTCCTTTTTTACAACTAACTTTCTAAACAGTTATTGAAAATAAAATATTAGTATTTTACTAGTCAATTATCTTTGTAGAAATCAGAAAAGTTGCCTACAACCAATGGTTCTTTATATGTTTATTGATAAGGTCATGTTTCTTTACCCTGTTTACATTTTGTTAAAGTTGTTTATTTTCTGTTGCCTGTCAAACCAAAAATTACTGGTTGTCTAGTCCAAAAATATTTTCTGTTCCTCTTATCTTTCTGTCCAAAGTGAAAATATTTCGCCTTCTAGCATCTGCTAAATTACTGTTAGATTTGAAGATTCTGTTTACCCCAAGTAACCTTCATTAGTAGGACTGATTACATCTGATTATATATGCACACTTATGCAAACAAAGGTCATGTTCATGCCATGCCATCTTCTGTTGTTGTGTCCTTAATTCTACTTGGATAAAAACACTTTACTCAGGAAATGATTTTCTTTAACAATCTGAGAGGTGGCCATAATATTGATTTCTTATGTTTACCAAAGAACTTTATTATACAATATGTTTTGACAAAATCACTGTAAAGAGATGATGGATCACTCCATCGACGATGTCCAGCTTTGAAATTCATAGACATTCTTCCTTTCCAGATTAGATTATTGAACGGAAAGTTTTCATCCATTTCCTTTAAAAAGCTTTATTAAGTTTGTTAGAAGAAAATTTTAATGAGCAGTTCAAAAAAGCATTTCTTTTAGACAATAAAACGTATACTGAAGGTTTATAAGTCATTAATCTTTTTCTTCTAGCCATCGTAGCCTTGATGTGTAATTTTGTCTCCTTTACGTAGTCCATGTTTATGTGTTGGCTTTGGTTGTTCAATCGCGAGGAAATTGTCGTATAGTATGAACTTCTACAAGGGAGTGATAAATATTAGCAACTTTCCTAACCTTTTCAGAAATGTGTATGTAGTTATAAATGCCCTTACTTTAATTTCCTTTAAATTATGGTATTTTATAGAGAGATAAAGCAATATATTTGATAGTCCATTTATGAAATTACACGATGAGCTAAAAAGAGTTGGTTTTTTTCCGATTGAGCTGTGCTTCTAGAATTAATAATCTGGCAAGAAGGTCACGTTTTCCATACATTATAGTTACTACAAATCTCGTTGAGTTATTTTCAATTATTTTACAATATAGCTTAGAAAGATATGTCTAGTATATTGAAGTAACTTAAGAATCGGAAACCAAATCAAGATGATGGTAAAACCGAAAGTATCAGTAAAGATGCTGATTCTCAGTCTCAAATGTCTGCATCAACAAGTGTTTATGAGATATCCAAGTTTAATTCCTAGTAATAAGGATGCCTCATCTACGTCACATCGTATTTCATAACCATCATTCTTCCACAGCAAATTTCTCAGAATCAATTACGACTAGACGTTTATATGAAAATTTTCGAAAAGAAGGTTAAACACTTCAATTCTGACTGGCATAGCGAGTACAAATGGTTCGAAAATAAGATGTAGGGAGATGATTTCATTTTGTTTTGCTTGTAACATATTTCCTTCCAAATATACCAAACAGATGTTTGATTGCACTGACTTTTGTGATCAGCAAGGTGACTCCGATATGTCAAAAGGTTTTTCAAAACACAAGTCGTCAAAAAGGCATCAAATGCTGTCGAAAATTGGTCGAATTTTCGGAGAGGGGTAGTAAATGGATAACTTGGTCATTTGTACCAGTAATGGATGAGCAGCAAAATTGACAGTTTGCCTTATTAATTGTTAGAAGATTTTATCTGTGGATGGTCTTTCATTTATGATAGTAACTAATCTGTGCATTTGACATTTCAAAATGTTGGAAAATGTTCATATTAGGATTTTGGTTTTTACATTGACATTTGTAAGCCTAACTAAAATTCTTCGCCTTCGGTTACAAATCATGTCCTGTGCACCAACTTTCATTCCGATATGAAGCAATTTAATTTTTTACTTTTACTGGCAAAAGCACCCGGCGTTCTCGGGTAAAAAAGTGCAATTTAGTAGGCTAAAAAGATCCTATCAAGAAAATTGTAAGATATTGCTCAATTAGAAATGTGATGGTAGACCATTTCAGTTCAAAGAACTGTAAGTACCTTGACACTTGGGTGTGGCATAGAAATTATAGGTAATTTAAACCTTAGTGATCTTACGAAAGATAATGTTAGAACTTCAAATAAAAAAAATTCTATGGCAATATATTGAAAAAAAAAATTATAAAAAAGCAAAAGGAGGGTCCTCACTGGCGGAGAAGCGAACCCCGGTCTTTCGCGTGACAGCCCGGGATACTCACCACCATACTACCGAGGATTCGGGCGTTAAGGAGATTTTATAGTAAGTTATCGGTTTTTCGGGGTGCTGAACATTATTTATTTTATTCAATTTTTATTGGAGGTCTCCTTTACCTTTAAAATGGGATTGGCCACCCCCAACCTGGGGATGACCTCCGAGGTCAGCTTTTTATATCCCAGATCCTCTCCCGGTTAAAGATAGACGCACACTCCAAATTTCAGCTAGGTTCAATAGTTTTCTCATAAATTTACTTCAAACAAACAAACATACTCACTTTTATATGTTTCGATTTGGTTTTGTTTTCTGCTTTTTTTGTTTTCCCTTCTTTCTAATTCTTGACCCCAGCATGGTTTCTTTGTGAGCGATTTTGTGAATGGCGATGTGGACGTGGAATCAACACTTCGCTTCCCGTGAAAGCGAGGCTCTATATTTTCATTTTGGTCAAGATGGCTGAAAGCAAGGATAAATATTCAATTTTATTGCCGACATACAATGAAAGAGAAAACCTTCCCCTGATTACCTGGCTGATTGTGGAGACCTTAGGGAAGACGTGAGTTACCGATTTTACATTTATCACTACGTTATTAACAAAGTAATGACGGAAGTTTGCTACCGGTAGTGTGGATATTAAAAAGAAATCGTTATATTGGTTTTCGAGTTCATCTAAGCACCAACAATCATTGATCGCAGTTCAAAGATAAAATTCATCATGGTAAATGCTGCTAAAGATGTCGGGATTTTTAGCTACTGAGAAGGTTTATAAATTTTTCTTTTGTCCCAAAAGAATTTCTTGGCCTTGACATATTGCATTACAGCTCATAATGCCAAGTAGTTCAGCATTATAGACCCCATGTTAAGAGAATGATTTCACTGTCAGATTAATTTTGATAAACAGTCACAATGCAGTTGCATAGCAGGTTACCAGTTCCTTTCATTTTGACTTATCCAACCTCACACTCCCATGGCACATTTTGTGTATAAGCCTACAGCAGGTACAGCGAGTAAAGTTTTATTTTTTTATTGATGGATAGCTTTTATATTTTGTAGAAGGAAAATTTTAGTGAAGGAACCAGCAGACCTGAGCACGAATTGAGGTGTAGTTAAATTTAGTGATGATAGAGTATGGACGTAAAACCGATCGGGGTTCACCTGAATTGACTAATTAAGGCAGTAGTTACTTTAAACTATATTTGTTTAAATGAGTATGATATGAAGCTGTCAAACTACCAGAGGCATCTTCCAGTGCCATAAAAAGATCTAGTATTGCCTCCCTTTTTTTGTACCAAAAAGAAACAGCCCTTTTTTTTTCAGTGAAACCATGTACAAAAAGGCATTTGTTGACATCTTGATTGTTGTAGTCTGTATAGCAGACTAAATGATACCAGTTTAAAGAGTCTTGGAGAACACTTTATCCAGCAAAGAATTAAACCTAACCTTAAACCAAGAAGTAGAAGCTTTTATTTATTCATGTACTTTTTATATTAATTGTTTCCAAATAAAGCAAGCATATGATATTTGATTAATATATTCACTACATGGATGCAGTCAAGACATTTACTGTTGGGCTAATTACTGTTTAGAACTGGCATAATTATCAAGCCAATTTTAAACAGTTATTAAACCATTGACTGAGAAAGAGTAGAATAGCCACCCATCTTGGAACTCAGGTTATGCTCACTTTGAAATAAGTATAATTGCATTTCTAATTAGCCACATATGTATTCAATAATTCATGGCATAATAAACATGGTATATAAGTTACAATTTTTACATTGATACCTTATTACATTTTCAAGGGTTAAGTTGACTCAAAAAAAGCAGATTATAATTTGGTAGAATTTATTAGTAATGCATCATTTGCCCAATGCATAAGCAACCAGCAATAAATATATTTGATTTCATCAAGAAGAAATTTGGTTTGTGACACAATGTGGTTTCATTTGTATTGTATGGCATGAGACTTAACAAAATTTATTACACATAGATGAGATCAGATGTTTTGCTATAGGTTTTAATAGATACTGTGCAAATGACCAAACATTTACTTGTTATTTCCTTTAAATAATTTTTGCCGGGCAGTTAACTGATTAAAAGTTCCTCTTTTGACAATGCAATGTTATTTAATTCATAATATCTCAGGTAATTGGATATGTGACAGTGGTTGTATTAGAAAATGGCATATGTCCTTATTAAGGATAGCAAATGTTTTTATTATGCTCATGAAAATTTTTATTTAGGGGGTAATGGTTTGAGAAATGTATTTTACTACATTAGGAAGTTAGAAATCAAGTTCCCAGGTCTCTAATTCCTTCTTAATTGATGATTGATCCATTAAGTGTTGGTATGTTTTTGTCTTTGTGTACATTACAGCTAAAGATACCACTTTATTTATCATTGAAATGGATGCTATTTTATCACATTCAGCAATATTGCATAGTCTTCCTATCTAGATTTTACATTGTTGAGAACGTTTTCTTAAAGAGGAAATGAAGGTCTGTTTTCCCACTTCCTCTTGAATATTGTGTGTATTTCTGCAACAGTAAACTTTCATATCCCCTATTCCTTAATGTGACAAAGAATGTTTTTATGTATGAGGAACAATAAAACAGTTTGCTTTTTGGTACACCTTACAAGATATACTTTGTTCACCATTCCATTTAAAGACAGTGAAATTCTTTGCTGCACTTCATACTTTATTTTCCTATGAAAGTTTTTTGGGTAGACATAATTGTTTAAATTGAAAAAGCAACTATAAAAACTATGAAAATATTATTTCATCTTGGTATTGAAACATAACATTGTTACCATATTTTGTGAAAGATATGGCCAACTCCAATAAATAACTAGCAACTACACTGTTTGCAATTAAAAGGGTTAGGAGGATAAAATACCAGCATAAAATAGTAGTATAGCATCAGTTTTGAAAAATACATGACTTAGTTTTTTAAACATTTTTACTAAAAAATGTTTGGAATTATTTCAAAATCTTAGGAACATGGTCAAGTTCAAAGTGGTCTGACATATTGCTAAATCATGTGACTTGACAGGTTTAGGAAGTGACTATTTGTTTTTTTGTAGTGGCTACAACTTTGAGATTATTGTAATAGATGATGGAAGTCCAGATGGTACATTGGATGCAGCAAAAGAACTTCAGAAAATATATGGGGACCATAGAATAGTAGGTGAATTTTTATTCAGTTATCTTTTTATCAAACCAGCTTATAGTTATTTTTTTTAATATTTGTTTCAAAAAACAATTTAACTTTTTACTGAATTCTTAAGTAAATATAATTGGTACTCAGAAAAACATTTGATTTGTCGAGGACTTGAACTTTTCATTTCATCAGTAATATACAATCCTATATGACACTTATATAATCAACAACACAAAAGAACAATGTACTGTTTGTTAATTATAATGTACATCTATTAATAGTTCATTCCAAATAGCCAGATAACACATGTAATTGCAAGAAGCAGTTTATGCAAAGTGTCATGCTAGAAAGGAAGAGTTAATGACTACTAAAATGGTGGGAAAGGTAATTAAGAAGCTGAAATTTCTTTGTAGAAAACAGAGCTTTCCAGATATGGACCATCACAGGATATGCTTAGACACCCTTATAAAGCCTGATTTTGATCATATATGCACCTCATGGTATCCCAACTCTGAGTAATAAGCTGTCCATAAAGCACCAATCAACACAAAACAAATGCCTTTGTTGATATCTGAAATTGAAAAACACAGCACATGTTGAGATGAGATTTTAAAGCTATGACTTGGTTTCTTAAGGGAAGCTTATACAAATGAATTATTACATCTGGTCAACAAGAGCCATACAACACAAAGGACCAATTTTGAAATAAACATACCATTTTGTTAAAGTAAAAGCTCCAGGGCAGAAATTCCTACCTTACCTGGTGCCAAAAATATGGAACAATCTAGCATCTGACTTTAAATTCACAAACAAATCTCAACATGTTGAAACACAAGATTGAAGAAAACTTTTCCCAAAATATACACTGAGAGGAAGATGATTTATATATGTACTAGTGAAACCTTATATCTTCCTTTATACTTATTTGAAAAATGCCCTCTAAGGGGACCATTATGGAAATAGGTTGAATCCACTACAACTAAGCGTTTTTTATTGGGCAATAATTTTAATTATTATAAAAAACTGAAACAATTGAAAATTACCAGATAGGCTAGACACATGATTTCATTAATTAAGCTGGAAGTCAGGTGTTGGAAAATTTTTCCCTATTCTGATTATTTTTTTGAGGATGGGAGTGATAATCGACAACCAGAGAATTTGTAATTTCATGAAGATATTAATTTGGATCTTGTTTATTATAAAGGAAAAGGGGGTGGGGTGGTGAGGCTAAGTTAAAGTTCTAATTTGTTATCACAAGACAGTCAGTTATCAAAAGATATATCATATCTCTTTGTTATCAGGTGTTAAGACCAAGGGAAAAGAAACTTGGACTCGGTAAGTTTGATTCCTTGCTGAAATAGTAATATCTTGATAATTAATTAATATGGTTTATTTTCATTTGTTGGTAGCCTGATAGGAGTTACCTCTCATAAAAATCATATTTTTTAACTATTAATTACATCTATTTTTCACTGTATGTATACAGTATATATATGTACTTACTTATCCCATTAACATCCATTGTTCTGGGTTACCAGGGTTGGGTAGGCAATTGGCTCCCTCCAACCCTCTTGGTCTGATCCTCTGTGATGTCAAGAATTTTTGTGTCTGTTTTTACCCTGTCAAGCCATGTTTTCCAAGGTCTTCCCTGTAGTCACCTTCCCTTGATCTTCCAGTCTCTTATGATTACTAGCATGTTGCTTCCTGTCTTCTCTTCACATGACCAAAGCATCCCAATCTAACAATCCTCCTTACATAACAGATCTGAAGCAGTCCACACCTCTCAGCCACTTTGGCCCTAGTGCCTTTGTCTTGCAGTCTGACATGTGACATATACCAGAGCATGCCTTCGTCAAAGCCCACTAGACTGCTCTCTAAGCACTGGGTGAGTGGCCAGGTTTCTGAGCCATAAATGTATACATTATGAATATAATGAATGAAGTATAATTGCTGTACAGTGAAAGTTGTAAGACAAAATATTGAATAGAAAAAAATATATAAAAAAGAAATGAAAACAAGTCAACTTATAGAATGAACAAGCATATTAATGGGCAATAATGTAGGGGTAGGAGGTAGCATCAAGTTTTAAGATCAGAGCACACATGATGTCAAATGAATTCGGAAACAGAAATAATGGCTTTATTGATGGTAATTGAAACAACTTGAATCATCAGTTGATGACCACAGCAATCATTTTAAGGATTTAATATCAAATTGTTTATATAGCTGTGGCTTCCCAGCAACATTGATCAGATATGACCTTCATGATGGTTTGAAAGCTCAAAAGAAAATAGGTTATTGATGGAGAATTGCTTTGGAACTGATCAATATAAATTTGTTGAAAAATGAAAGGAATGAAATGTGAAAATGACAAAAAGAAAATGGCTTAAATATTGTGTATATATAAAAGTTCTTATCCAGCCATCCTACCAGGTAAGCTTTACATGGGCTTTCAAGCCTTGTTAGGTACTTTTTAAGAAGGGTACCATTCCAACTCACTTTTGTTTGCATTAACCTGACTTTGCACAATTTTTCAAATAAGGAATTTAGCAGGAAGAGATAAGAGAATAATGAAAAAAATAATATGATGAGTTAAAAAAACAAAAGGAAAGTAAGAGAGAGTAGCTGCTGTCAGCACCATACAGTGAGCTACATACCTTCAGCAAGCAGGAAAAAGAAAGGATTGAGAAAAAGTAAATGAACAACAAAATACAAATTAAATATTTGTTGTCATCAGCACCATACAGTTAAGTACAGATCATCATCACACAGGAAAAACAGGGAGAAAGGGAAAGAGCAAATGAAAAACAAATGGAATATGAAGATCTGTTGCTATGAAGTGCTATACAGTTATGCACAGGCCATCAGCCAGCAGGAAAATATGAGACAGAGAGAAAAAGTGAATATTGAAAAGAAAAAAGAGTAAGCAGTAAAAAGGGAACAAGTAATTCTTGATAACTAATACAATAGTACTTTGTATGACTTAGTGCTAAGTAAAAGTTCTTCTTAAATGCTGCATAAGTATGAATGAGATTGGGAAATCCAACCTGTAATTTTTTAAAACTTATTAGCATTTTATTCTGATATTGTCACCCACACAGTCACTTGGTCACTCACATGAATTAGAATGTTAGCAGAAAACTTATCTTTGAATGGGTACCAGAGATTCAACTCATGAAAATTAAGTCAGTGTCTCAGTACTTTGGAACTTTTTAAAGAGAGAAATTAGTAATTTTTCGTTTATTAAGGCACTTCACATAATAAACTGGAATGCCTTTTCTAGTCTCACATATGTGTATGCTCAGGTTAATAAACTATTTGTGTTACTTAGCACTGTTATCTTAATAACTATCAAACACAAGTACGTTGTGCAGGTTGCTTGTTTTTGCATTGTTGTATAAATAGTGACATCTGGTAACTATTTTAGAAAATGTAAATGGATTTTAACAAGACTATTTTCTTTTCAAAATTTTTTTATTTTAGTGTGTTTTATTTTCAGGAACTGCATACATCCATGGATTGAAGAATGCAACTGGGAACTACATCATTATAATGGATGCTGATTTGTCACATCATGTAATATAGCAGTTTTTTACTCAATTGATCCTTTAAATACAATTTTTTTATTCATGGCTTTTAATGTAAAGTGAGACTTTAACCCTCATGAAAATGTTCTTTTCTTTTCAGTAAATGAAGTATTTCATGACAACTCTGTTGGAATGAAGTTTTAGATCAACCATTTAAGAACATAACAGAGAAAAGCTGTTTTCTTTGTTCTGAAATTGTTATTTTTTGAAATTTTATTCAGTTATGTATTTAAGTGGTTGACAGAAATCTTTCCTGGATATTGCTTACTTAGTGAAAAGCAAGCTCCTGGTAATGTCCCATGCCTTTTTTAAACTAAAACTTTTACCTATTCCACATTATTTTTTCCTAGCATTTTATTTCAGTTTTGGTTTTCAGTATTGTGTACTGATAATTGGCTTAGTATTAGCCCCACTGTTCTATTTGAAGGATCTTGAACAACAGAATTTGTTATTTCTTATTTGAAATTTTTCAAAGTTATACCAGGGTTCATTAATTAAGAAGAGCTTCAGTGTTGCATTTGGTGGTTTTGTAGAAATCAGCATTGTATTTGTATACCAAAATCTTACATTGTGTGAAGGCAGTAGATTATATTTTACTAATTTATCCTCAACGTTTCCTTCTTTGTTCCTGTAGCCAAAGTTTATACCACAGTTTATAAGGTATGTAATGTAAATTGTTAACAGCTTGCTATGAGAATGTAAAGTACATGAATATACACAGAACATCTTAAAGAAATTTTAGTTTTATCATTTTGTGGGCACTTTGAGTACACATTATTTTTCATTTTGAAGATAAAAATTTTTCGAATATTAAAAAACAGAAAGAAATTGAATATAAACGACGTAAGACACAAGAGTATTTATGAACAAACAGTAGGTATTTTTTCGTATTTTTGGATACAAAGTGGTTATTCTTTGAATAAAAAACTGATTTTGAAACAGTCTTCTGAATGGAATAACTTGTTCAGTTAATACATTCACTGATGCGTTTTTATCATATATCTTCTAGAGCAATGTGCCTTACACATTTTTTTGGTATTTAGTTAATTTCTATAGGTAATGTTGGAACAGCAAGGTTATTCCTGGAGCTTAGCAGATGACTCAGCAACATTGAAGAAGCTGAAGGCTTTTGTTGTTATTGATCACAATTAGTTGGGACATATTTTGCGTTTAAGTGATAATACACCTGCACAACTAAGCATGGGATTTTATTTTGAAAATTGTGACGGAAGAAAGAAGTTTAGAGGAAGACCACGAACTACACTCCGAGCCATTTTAGAAGATGATATTATAAATGCTAACAATGTGGATCCCGAGTTATTAAACATTAAAAGTTTCAATTGTATTGATGATTTCAAAAATCTGAAAGAACTGGCACAGGACAGAAAAAAGTGGCAGGATATTGTAGGGCTTATCTGTGAATCTGGGTAAAGCAAGGGGTTGTGGAGTGACCCATGTACAGACTCTTTCGGAATTTTGTGATTCCGAAAGGGCCTGTAAATGGTTCACTCTACCCCGCTCTAAGCTGAGGAGGAATTTTTTTCTCCCCAGTAAACCCTTTTAAATCCCCGCACTCCCTACCTACCCAATGTAAAAATTAACTTCATCAGCATCTTGTGATGCATGTTATATGCATAAAACAGAAACAGAATGGTTTTTTTACACCTCTCATAGAAAATGCCAAGTAGAGCTTTTTTTTGCTTAGTAATATAAATGTCTGAGCTGTTAAACTATTGATTGAACTTAAATAAATACACTTTGATACACACGAATCAACTCAGTACAATCTAAAATATGAATATTACAACGGAGAAACTTGTAAAATAGACACGGTGGGTACATCATTCTGATGAATGTTACAATTCCTCACTCAATATTTGGCCTGAAATTACAAAGAAATCCTTTCCATTTTTCTCTTTCTTGAATGCAAGGATGTCAAGAACCTGACTAATGTCTGCTAATCTTCGTCTTTCGATTGAAATAAGGGTCAAATCTCTTATACTTTATGGATGGCTGCAGTGATAATATAATATGTTTCAACTAACCCCGATCTGCCCCATAAAATAGGTAGCAGGTTGGAGTTAGTTCTTTTAGCAATTTTATTTTAGCAATAAAATAAAGCTAAATATTTTGGCAATTTCAATAAAATTATTCATTGATATCAAACGCAACAAATATACACGCTTCAAAATCTTGCGAGAACCCCCCCCTCCCCAAATGTTAACATAATGTTTAAAAAAAAGCCCGACTATGTCAATTAACACAGCACGAATTTTTCTGTAGAAAAGGTTTAATTTCACTGGCAGTCATAAGCCGTAATTCGTCTTTTATCAGTGTATGGACGTTCTTTGGATGTGTAGTTGTTACCTCCCAATACTTATGATATGCTGATGGTTCAGTGTCTTTGTCTAAGGTAATTGAGCTTATTTTATTAGGACTTCTTTCGTCTTCTGATAATTCATCTCGATTGTTCATTGGTTTTTGACATAGCCGCTTTGAGCTGATCGCCGTTTGGTCTGAAAGTGATAATGTATGTAGTAATGCATTCTTTGTTGGAAGAGATGACACTTTATCGTAAAGATGAAAACGTCTGTATTAATTATTTGCGAAAAGTACCGAGAAAAAAACACGTCGAAAATCTGAAACACCAGTCAGCTTCCAGCTAGCCAGTTTTCTCGTTCGAAATTAAAGAAACGTTGAAACCGAAAATGATTTCCCAATATCATTGAAAGGTAATTCCAAACTTTTCACAATATCTAGGTACCCAATGCTCCAGACAATGTGGCCATTCCTACTTTAAATATTAATGTATTCCAAAAGATCTTGGAACAACCCTCAAATGGGTTGATTGGAGTTCCATCAATCTTGTATTTTAAGTGTTTTTGTCGTGAAACGATTTTAATTGGTTCGTTGGTCCTTCGTCAAAACTCGCTGTCAAAGGTTACTTAAAGCATTTGAAGCATTGGGTTTTCCGTCGCTTTTCTCCCAAGGCATAGTTTTACATGGGGCCTAGGTATAGCATTTCACTACCAGCTTATGAATCGCTTTGTATCTCACATTAAACTCAGGTATCAGGCCACGTATCAGTAACTAACGACTGATTGTCTGAGATAAAGATACACCCATGGAATTTCAAGCTAAGACTTCAAAACGGGGCAGAGCCACGTGAAATGAAAAATATCGAAGATGCATAAAAATATTAAACGGTTGGTAATTTTTGAATTGTGGAACTTCGTTCAATTTTCCTTTTTATAATGTGGACTTTTGGTTGGAGGAATATTGATGAAGATATGGGAAGAAATAAAATTCAAGAATTGTTTTCAAAATTGTCTATCCGAATTTTAAAAGTAACGACTAATGTTTAAAAGTTCTGATAGAATTTAGTTTAGGGTGCGGTTGCCCTACCAAAACACCTCAATTTCGGTCACTTTTTGTCAATAAAATTAGATTCTGAACGCCTGTAATACTAATCAAATTTTTTTGACTTGTGCTGTTTGACAGTATGGGTTTACATTCTTATCATTACTTCAATCAAACTTATAGCCAGGGTTCCATGTACCCACGTTTAAGACAGAATGATATAGTGTTTTCGTGGCTGAAATTAGATTAGTGCTTTTGGCAAGTCCCTCACAAAGATTTCCTTAAAGTGAATCTTGTTCATTTTTGGTAAATCTTTTTGAAGTGCTAAAAATTGAATTAGCAATTTTGATTTTTCGAAAGCGAAGTAAACATGCCTGAATTTGGTCTTCAAATAAGTTGCTACCTGTAGCAATTGCAGCCTATTTCAGTGTTTTTGCTTAGTAAGTGCGGTAAAGCTTGTTTTCGAATAAATTGCTTAGGCACTAACTGTAATCAGTTTCATTTTCTTTACTGAACTATGTATTTAGGAATTGGTCGTGCCCAATATCCAATCAGTTTATGGAATTTTATTTCTGTGAATTTCCCATCAACTGATTTTTACTTGGCAATATTTATCATCGAAGCATTTCCTTTTCTTTCAGGAAACAGCGAGAGGCAGACTATGATATTGTTTCAGGGACCAGGTATATTGGAGATGGCGGTGTTTATGGATGGGATGTCAAAAGGAAATTAATAAGGTACTTTTTTTTACATGCGTACAGGATAAGTGGATGTTTCTTCATAGACTTTAGTGAAGCAAAACATGGCTTTCTGGTCTTTGATCTCCTTATTATTCTTAATCTAACTTACTTATCATTAAAATCTTCATAATGACCACCATTTTTCTAATTATTGAAATCAACATCTTCTTTTTTTCCCACCGTAAAATAAACGAGCATATTTGAACACTGGAGATGGATATATTACTGGCACTGATTTGTAAAGTGTTGATTTTATTTTTAGAATTCCTGCTTTTTAATAATTTATATGGTCATAAATGTATTTCCAATACGCCGCTTATGAAGTCATATTTGTACTACAGACACTCCATTTCATCGAATTATTAAACTTGTGAAATGTACAGAAATTTATCATTGCATGGTAGTTGATGTAATAACGTAAAAACGTTATTCATCTCAGATGGTCGTAATAGCAAGGAGTTCTAATCTGTGAAAGGGATCATGCACATTGGATTAATAGAGAATATTTATTAGTTTGGCTTTAGGAAAAATTTTTGTTTGTTAGTAATATTTGTCGGTATAGTTTATATCATTTTTAATGGTACAGGGCCGTAAAAACAACATCATACGAAAACAAAAAAAAATTCGCTTGAGATGGCGAGTGAACTCAATTCATCATTTTGAATGGAAACTGATTGAATGAAATCTTCAAAATTTGTTGCTTTTGTAGCTTTCATTACCGCAAGGCCATTATTAGTTTTGTGATAAAATAATTATTATTTCAAGCTGGTTTTTCTCTTAAGCAGATGAGCTTGAAGAAACAGTTTTGAAGAACCTTATTTACATACATATGCTTATTTATATGCAGGGGACCTAAGATACTGCAGGTATCTTCTATTCAGAATCCGAAAAAAAATTATTTACTGTATGACCAGCATCCTTTTGAGCTAATTTTAGAAAATTCCCAAAGTAGGTGCTCCAATACTGGGACTCGTAGAATCAAACCCAAAATTTTAGATTTGTTTACTGCATGAGGTACACATTTTTGTAATAATAAGTGTAATTTTTGTTTCTGCTCAAATGCACTTTTTGAAATTTTTGATTTCTTAGAGGAAATATATCCATCTGGGACCCATTCGATGCATGTTATTAGACTTTTCTGTGCATAGATTTTTTTTCATTTTTGCTAATTGTTCATCTGGATACATTATTTATACTTTAGTTACTTACTTAAGCCAGTTCACTCCGGCATGGAGCATAGGCCGCTAACAATCTCCCTCCATCTACGTCTGACCTGAGCTGCGGTCATGATGGTGTGCCAACTATGTCCGCTGTCTTTCATCTCCTGTTCTAGACTTCTACGCGAGGTGGCTCTTGGTCTTCCTCTTTTCTGTCTGACTTGAGGATTCCATCGCAAGGCTTGCCGAGTAATGTTGCCCTCGTCTTTCGTAAGAGTATGCCTGATCCATGTCCATTTCCTTTTCTATATCTGTAATGGTGGAGGAAGCTGACTTGTTCGTTCCCATAGGTCTTGATTGCTAATACGGTTTAGCCACCAAATTTTCTTTGATTTTCACGATGAATGACTGGATTTGTCTGTCTGTCACCTTTGTAGTGCGCCAAGTTTCACGTCCATACATCAGTACAGATTTCACATTTGAGTTGAAGATCCTGAGCTTTGTTTTAGTAGCTATCTCTCTTGACCGCCACACTTGGTTGAGGAGGCTGAACGCTGTCCTTGCTTTGGCTACTACTGTCGTGATGTATTGTTGGGGCACGCCGGTCTCATCTACTATGCTTCCCAGATAAGTAAATGACCTAGCCTCTTCTATATCCCCGCTTGTTAACCTAATGCTGTCATTCTTGGTTGCATTTATTCTCATAACCTTTGTCTTGTCCTTGTTTATTCGCAGTCCAACTTTTGATGTGTTAGCTTCTAAAGTTGAAGTCTTCTCTTGCATCTGTTGATGTGTGTGTGTGTGTGTGTGTGTGTGTGTTTGATAGTAGAGCAATGTCATCCGCAAAATTCAGGTCGTCTAGCTGACGTCAAAGGGTCCACTGAATTTCGTTCCTATTGACCTTTGTTGACTCCTTCATTATACAGTCAACTGCGAAAAGGAAGAGGAATGGGGAGAGGAGACATCCCTGTCTAACTCCAGTCTTGATGCTGAATCTCTCTGTTGCAGTACCTCTATGAAGGGCCTGACATGCCATACCCTCGTAGTTGTTCCCTATGATAGCTATGCATTGTGCGCCATGAACCGCCATAGTGTCACTCTGACTAAACTATCAAAAGCTTTCTCGAAGTTTATAAAATTCACATACAGTGAACTGTTCCACTCAAAAGATTGCTCTATGATGATTCTAAGAGTGGCGATCTGGTCAATGCAAGACTTTTCATTCCTGAAACCTGCCTGCTAATCTCTGAGCCAATTGTCAACAGCCGCTTTCATTCTGTGTAGTAAAACTCTGTTGAAGATCTTCCCTCGAACAGATAGCAACATTACTCCTCTGTAATTCTTACACTGACGCAGGTTTTCGTTCTTTGGTAACTTCACTATATACCCCGCTCTTCAGTGTCGAGGTACTTTTTCTTCTTCCCACGTGTGTTCAAACATCGGCTGCAGCATGTCTGATGAAGTGTCCACATCTGCCTTCAGTGCTTCAGCTGGAATCCCATCTGCTCCTGCTGATTTGCCTTTTTTCAGTGACATGATGGCCTTCTTGATTTCCTCCCTTGTGGGGCTGTGTAGTGGTATTTGCAACATTTCTTCCGCCGGAGCGATATTTGGTCTCTCTTCGGGTGCTGGTCCGTACAGCAGCTCACTGAAGTGTTCTTTCCATCGGTCTCTCTGCCCTTCCAATGTTGTTAAAGTAACACCATTCTTGTCCGTTATTGGCTTCTCTGTGGCCCTCCTGTTTCCTGCTAGGATTCTGATGATGTCATTTAATTCCTTCATATTTCTCTGTGCTGCTGCTGACTGTGCTCTGGTTGCCAAGTCGTCAACAAAAGCTCTCTTGCCACCACTCTCCTGCCTAACACTCTGTTTCACTTCTTGGTGCTTTTATCGATATTCTTCTTCAAGCCTCGCCTTTGTTGATCTTGTCCGGGCACTGTTTAGTGAATTCTTCACCTTCTTCCGCTCATCCATATTATCTAAAGTTGCCTGTGATATCCACAGTTTGTGTTGAATTTTTCTTCTACCCTGTTCTTCTTCGCATGTTGCCTTCCAGTTCTCAATGTCCGTGCTCCAGTACCCCTCTATAGTTTCCTCTTCTGTCACCACTTCCTGCAGAACCTCAAATCTGTTTCTCAGAGTCACCTGGTATTGTTGCATATGCTCCTGCTTCTTTAATTTCTCTGTGTTGAATTTCACCCTTGAGAATGAGTTAGTGCACCTTTAAAGCTTCAGTTGTAGCTTACCTTCCACCAGGTGATGATCTGAAGCTGCATCTGCTCCTTTCTTACTGCGAACGTCAAGGAGAGATCTTTTGAATTTTTTGTTTACACAGATGTGGTCGATCTGGTTTTCAGTGTTTCTGTCCGGTGACACCCATGTTATCTTGTGGGCATCTTTGTGAGGAGAGACTGATCCACCGATGACTAGGTTGTTTTCAGTGCAGAAGTCTACTAACATCTGGTTATTCTCATTCATTGTACCCAGTCCATGTCTCCCCATGGTTGCTGTGTAGCCGTGGTTGCCCTGTCCAATCTTTTCATTGAAATCCCACATAAGGATAACCATCTCTATTATGCATACCATTTATCTCTGTCTGAAGCCTGTCATAAAATTCCTCCTTGACCTCTACGTTTGCATCATTTGTTGTGGCATAAAACATTATGATTTTGAGTGTGATTCTCTTGTTGGATGTCCTGAATTTAGCAACTAGCATCCTTGACTTGATTGGCTCACATTCTATAAGGGCTTGTGCTGCTTCTCTTGACAATATAACTTCCACCGTGTGTGGCGCATCTTCTTCTTCATGACGTGCATAGAGCAAGATCTCCCTTGTGCTCAGTCTGATTTCCCCAGACTTTGCGCACCTGGTCTCACATAGACCCAGCACTTGCAATTTAGAGCTCCTCATCTCCTTTGCTACATTCCCACTTTGGGAGGCAATTATTATTATTTATACTTTAATTCGCCAATATTTACTTATTTTATTTGTTTTTTTATTTTTTCAGTCGAGGTGCCAACTATGTCGCTCAAGTTCTCTTGCGCCCTGGTGCTTCAGATCTCACAGGTAGCTTCAGGTAAAATTTTATCTATTTTAGAAAAGCTTCTAAATCCGTAAGTTACTAGTAATACAAGAAGGGTCTTATCCTTATTTGTGCCTCCTGCATTCGGTATTGGGTTTTTGCTGGAAGAAGAGTCATTTTCGCAGGCATCAAAACGCAATATTTAGCTGCGAAGCTTGTTAGTAATGTTTGTAGATGTTTATTGACGCAGGCATTTTGAATGCTGTATAGGTCAAAGTAAATGTGATTTTGTTAGCAGATGAGAAGTAATATTATGACGAATGGGAAGAAAAGGTATCAAATTAATCGCCGGACGTGAAAAATACTTTTTTGTCATCAAATCCTATTGTTTTATCAGTTTGTTAGCACCACGACCAATTCTTCAGTTTTTCTTGAACTTGGCGATTTTCGCAACTAATTATTTTGAATTGATTATCAGGTAAACGTCCGTGGTTGTAGACCTTATTTCGTAACTTATTTGATTCCTGATAATTAATTTTTTAGTAGGCTAAATCGCAAAGCGTACGTGCATTAAAATTTCTCAAAATATATGTTATACATTACCTTAATATCAGCATTTCATGACATCTCCATCGATTATTTTAACCGATTGGCAATTTAACGGTGATCTTGATCAGAGCTTTAGCTCTGATCATCGAGGAAATGGATAAAGCCATGGTTATTTGCCCTTGTAGTAGACTTTTGTATATTTTTTCCACCTCTCACAATTTTACATGGCTACATTGCATCAGGCTCTAAACCCCCTAACCCTGAGAACCAGTTTTAGTGTTGGTACTAATTTTCCTAAGTTCCATCTGGAAATATTTACCAATTTTATTTTTGCTTTTTTTTACCGTAGATTGTATAAAAAGGCAATCCTAGAGAAACTCGTTGAGTCGTGCGTATCAAAGGGCTATGTATTTCAAATGGAAATGTTAGTGAGGGCAAATAGGTTTGGCTTTACAGTTGGTGAGGTACACTGCCCTTTGTTAGTTTCTTTCTATTTAACAATACTCTGCTAAGAAAAATGTATAATAGAGGCTTGTCGACTGATCGATCGACTGATCACAAGCCTCCATTATGTATTTGGTAGGCCGATAGACTGATATCTTTCCAGGTTTATATAAATTTTTAATTTTTTTATTCAGTTAAATCATGTTTCAATATACCTTTTAAGGATTGTCGATAACAGACATATTTAGAAGTTTGTAAATAGCAGGGCACTTTAGCTTTTGCGTGTTTATACGTAACCCTAAACAGGTGATTATTTCCTGCCCCAGTCACTGTTTGACCTCCATTATGGAGATTCATTTTAACATTCGACTGTCTTTCAGCGAAGAACAAACCTTTTAGGGCAAAGTATGAGGCTTTACATGATTTGTATTATGTCGCTTGTGTTTGTTGTCGATGTTCAAAGCGTTGCACATTTCACTGAAAGTAATACAAGATTGACCGAATATACCTAAAGAGTTAATGGAAAGACTTACGAAGCTAACTTTCGAAAAGCTGGAATGTAAATCACGAATCAAAGAACGATATTTTTCATATTTGCGAGAAGCATTTTAATCCAGGTTAGTTTGATACCCCACCGTCTATTCAAGAATGTATAATTGTTGCTGTGGAGTAACTAAAAGCAAATCAGGCCTCAAGGCATCTCCAGTTATACTGCATGGCGATAAGAATCCACAGATATCAGCATATATTGTACAGCCTTCAAGAGATTTGAGAGAATCTGCTAAAAACTGTAATGCTGAGTTTTGGCGCTCAGTATATCGACCTTCCTGAAGGTACGTTTTGCAACCGGTGACAACATGAAGAAGGGTTTCTGGTTCAAAGCACGAAGAACAAGAAGAGGATACAGGTTCCATTTGATAGATTTTTACGAGTTGCAAGGGTGTTATTCAAATAACGAATGGCAAAGCTGAAGATATTTTTGGGCAGCTTACTTTGAACTTCAGACCAAAACTTGTTATATTTTGAAGTTGCGTTGTCAAAGAGAAATGAGAGAATGGTACCTTGAGTAGAATGATGGCTTTGTAAACGCTCCTTGTTTTCTGTCTGCAAAGCTTTCAGAACTTCTTTTGTATTTTTATAAATGCCGTGTTGTATATTGGTACCATTGCTTGTGTTTTTCCACAATGTTCGGATATTATCATTTGGTGACAACTGCAGAGTGTTACGGGTGACAGTTTGGCATTGTAGGAGTTTTGTGGTAGGTAGCTGCAAGTTTACTCCAAATTGATTTTTGGAAAGAATAATAGAGCTAAGAGTGGCACTTATAGGCAGATCAAGTCACTGGCGTATGTATTTAGAGACCAGGTTGTCGAGATTTTCTGCCACCCAAGTCTTAGAAACATTTGGAACAGTAAGGTGCCAGGAAACCTTTGGGAGGACAAATTCACTATAGAGACGCAGTTTGTGTTTTGGATGGATAGGTAAGGAATCAATTGTTTGAGAAGATCTAGTAAAACAGACAGAAGTTTGGATTTGTGAGACTGATTGGTCATTTCAAAGTCATAGTAACGTCCAAGATACTTAAAGGCATCTCCCATGGCTACAGGAGGTATAGTTTCATTATCAATAAAAAGTTTAGGCTGAAATTGAAGAGATCTTGTATTGAATTTTTTGATTCTGAATGTGGCACATTTATCAACCCTTATGATCATGTTGGCCCATTGTCACCATCGAATAAAACGGTTTAAAAGAAGCTGGTTCTCTCTTTCCCCACTTGTAATGACCGCATCGTCATCTGCGAACTGAAACCAGTGTACAGGATTAAACATGCGATCATTCTTATCATGAGGTGAAAAACCAAGCTGGTTGTATTTTTCAGCCCTAATATATTGAATGACTGTGTTAAAACACATATTAAAGAGTAGTGGACTAAGACTATCTGCTTGTAAAAGCCCACGACGAACTGTTATGGCTTCAGTTGTAAAATGATTAGGGATAAATGATGTTTTAAATTCAGTGTAAAGACTGGTGATTAAAGACTTAATTTTGCCAGGAATATGATGGTGATCGAGAACACATTATGTTATTAGGTTATGATGAACTTCACCAAAAGCATTTTTTAGGTCTAACAGAGTAATGACTTAGGAGCGTTGATTAGTGCGAGCCTTGTGTATTACATGTGCCATGTTTGCAACATGTTCTAAAGTACCCGAGATTTTGAATAGTGTCAAAAAGTATCGAAAATTAAACTCAAATATTTTCCAATAAAATCCTTGTGCGACGACGAGTCGATTGGTATGAAATTGTATTTGTAATATTTAAAAATTAGGCAAAAATTTTGTGATTAAACGAGAGCCGTGTACAGAGACGTCTGCACGCCACCGCTCGACAGCAATGAGTGGAAATAATAATAATAATAAATAATAATAATAATAATAATAATAATAATAATAACAATAATAATAATAACAGGCCTATATCTTGTCTCCCACTGATGTGGAAACTTATGACAGGTATAATATCAAACAACATATTTGGGTTCCTTGAGCGTGAAGGGAAACTCCCGCCTGAACAAAAAAGATGCGGCAAGAAAAGAAGGGGAACAAAAAATCACTTAATCATTGATAAGACGGTCATGGAAGATTGTAAGTGAAGACATGCTAATTTGAGCATGGGTTGGATGGATTACAGGAAGGCCTATGATATAATTCCACATTCGTGGATAATAGAAAGCCTTAAGTTGGCAAATATAGCAGATAATATCATTAGTTTTACTGAAAAATCAATGAGTAAATGGAATGTAAATTTATCTGCAAATAGAGAGTTTAAGGGAAACATTTAAATCAGAAGAGGGATATTCCGAGGAGACAGTTTGTCACCACTGTTATTTGTAGTATGTTTGATTCCTCCAAGTCATATTTTGAGGAAAATAAAGGCTGGATACAGCCTCGAAAGTGGTGAAAAATTTAAGTATTTGTTATTTATGGATGATTTGAAGCTTTATGGGAAGGATCAGAAAGAATTGAATGTGTTAATATCTACAGTTGAAATATTTAGCCGTGATATCAAAATGGAATTTGGAATTAAGAAATGTGGTATTTTGATCTTGAAAAGAGGAAAAATTAATAGAACAAATGGAATTGTATTGCCATCGGGGGAAGCGATAAATAAGATTGATGAAGGAGGGTATGAGTACCTCGAAATACTAGAAAGCGATTCAGTGAAACAGAAGATGTTTAAGAAAGATTACTGTAGAAGGGTCACACTGATATTGAAAAGTAAATTGAATGGAAGAAACAAGGTCAAACCAATCAAGACATGGGCTGTATTCCTCCTTAGATACGGTGCAGTGATATTAAACTGGGAGATAAACGAGTTGGATGAAATGGACCGCAAAACTGGAAAGAGAATGAAAATGTACAAAGAACTCCACCCCAAAAGTGACGTGGACAGGCTATATGTCTCACGAACTAAAGGCGGACGGGGTCTGATAGGATATAAAAATGCTATCAAAATTGATGAAAATGCCCTTTGGTGGTATATAAAACACCATACAGAACCGATGGCTATTGCTGTGCGAAATCAGAATGCGACGGATGTTGAAGAATATATTGAGCCAGCAGACTACAAAGAGACGGGAGCTGATAACACAGTTAACTCATGGAAGGAGAAGGAGATGCGTAGACGGTATCTGAGAGACATGGAAGGAAAAGAAGTAACTAAATCTTGGAGTTGGCTTAGAAATGGGGACTTGAAAGGCTGTACAGAGGCTCTTATTTTCAGTGCCCAGGAACAAGCCGTCAGGACAAACGGTGTTAACTTCCATATAGATAGGACCACTGAATCTCCTTTGTGCCGTTTATGCAATGAGAAAAGTGAAACTGTTTCACATATTGTTAGTTAATGTAAGATCCTGGTTCAAAGAGAATATAAGCGTCGCCACGACAATGTTGCAAGTCTTGTCCACCGGACACTAAGTAGAAAGTTTGGCCTCGATACAGCAGATAAATGGTATGAACACATGCCTGAAGGTGCAACGGAAAATGAAGTGTCCAAGATCTTGTGGGATTTTACCATCCAGTGCGACAGGCATATCGAAGCAAGAAGACCTGATATTGTAGTGATAGATAAAACCACATGGGAAGTGAAAATAATTGATGTAGCAATACCAGGAGATGTGAGGGTAAATGAAAAAGAAAGAGAAAAGATCGAAAAGTACAGAATGTTGAAGGATGAAATAGCAAGATTATGGAAGATGAAACAAGTTACTGTGATCCCAATTGTGGTAGGAGCGTTGGGTGCTGTCAGTAAAAACTTTGAAAAATTTGTAAGAGATATAGGGATCTACATGAAAATTGAACACGCACAGAAAACAGCTTTGTTAGGAACAGCGCGGATATTAAGACTTGTACTTGACTGCTAAATCCAAAGGAGAAGGAATGTGTGGTTGCCC
>RDPX01000154.1:1041701-1241109 GCA_003991215.1 Morbakka virulenta
CACAAAAGGAGTACAAGAGACGACATGATAATGTGGCTAAGAAAGTCCATTGGGACTTGTGTAGGATAAATGGGCTCGAAAGTGCTGATAAATGGTATGAGCATACTCCTGCAGGTGTTGTTGAGAATGACGTGGTTAAGATCTTGTGGGATATCAATGTGCAATGTGATAACGTTATTCAAGCTAGAAGGCCAGACATAATTGTTATCGATAAGAAGAAGAAAGAAGCATTCATTGTAGATATTGCAGTACCAGCAGACAAACGGATAAACGATAAGGAACAAGAGAAGATAGAAAAATACCAGGATTTGAAAAGAGAGATAAAGAGATTGTGGAAATTGAGAGCTGTTAAAGTCGTCCCTGTAGTGATAGGTGCACTGGGTAGTGTCACCAAAGAGTTTGAAAATTGGATTGGGAAACTAAACATTAAGGCGGGAGTTGAAGTGATACAAAAAACAGCGTTATTGGGAACAGCGAGGATTTTAAGAAGAGTGTTTGAAAATTAAGGATGTGATAGCCTGTTAGCCTTTGGTCATTTGTTATGACTCGCCTAGCAGGCCCAAAACGGCATTAACAACAGCCAGTGCGAAAAATGCAAAATTTAGGATAATAATATAAATAATAATTTTAAATCGTTTTTAAGTATATCTGTGTTATTTTTGTTTTAAGAGCAGTGTTTAATTACAAGGTCTAAAGACGTTTGTGAAACAACAAGCTGAATTTTATTCATAATTATTAATTTCATAAGGAATGACTTGGCCCGTTTTTATTTCTGGTGACACAAAGATGAACCTAACTTGTACAAACTCAGCAGTCGAGCTTTTGTAACGGATTAATGATTAGTTGTTGATTTACCTAAGGGTCAATATTGTTGTTGTTTTGACTGTTTTTGTTTTGTCTTTTTTGGTTTTAACGTCACTTTTCCGCAGTAACTGGGGCTCAGACGATGCCCTTCACAGGGGTTTGGATTTGGTAGTGAGGAATTTCTTGGCCGGATGCCCTTCCTGACGCCAACCAATGGCGTTTTCATTTGTGAAATTCCAAAGTCGCCCACTCGGCGAATCGAATTCGGAATTCTTGGTTACGGTGCAGTTCCACTAACCATTAAGCCACGGCTCCTCTATTGTTTTTACTATGTTATTTCTTATAATTCATCAATAACAAGGGCCAACTGACCTACTGTATGCTATTTTATTTCTTTTTATCATTAGGTGCCAATATCATTCGTCGATCGTGTTTATGGGGAGTCAAAACTTGGTGGGAACGAAATAGTTCAGTACCTAAAAGGCTTGCTTCAGTTGATGGCTTCAACATGAGATATAAATATCCGAAATCAACTTATATTTTTTGAATGTATTGGTTAATTTAAGTATTATTGTTTAGCATTATTTCATAACATATTCCTATTTCATAAGTCAGATTATATTTCGTCGGAAAGAGAAACATTCTGAAATTCCTTATATTCCGACAAAGGAGTTTTAGGTTTTTACATTTTATTAAAAACAATATTGAATCTAAAATAGATCGATGGGTAATGAAAAGAAAAATAGCAATGAATGATGACTAGTTTGAAATTATAATAAAAGCTTTAAACCAGGCATATTATATATTAGTAAAAGCAATGTTGAAGGTTCTTAGAGCCTTTAAGAACTCAAAACGTCTGGCTCCATACTTTGGTGTAATTTTGACCCAAATCACAATAAAGGGCGACTTAACTTTTTTGTTTATTGAAATAAACAAGAAAGGAGATACGATAAATCAACAGCAACATAGGCACCAGTTATTAATGACAATAATAATGGTCCTACAAACCCAAGCCCAGAAATTCTAGTAACATGATAGTTGCTTTTTTCTTTCGATTCTTAAGATTTTTTTCTCCTTGGCGTTTTTGCCCAAAATCGCAAGAGTATTATAGCAGACAATATATACATATATATTTATATATGTGTAAAATATTTAATGAAATGATACCGGGCCAATGCATGCAAAGGAAATAAAATTTTGCATGGAAGCCGTTACTATCTGCCGTGCTATTGTTGTCGGAAGGGATCAGACCTAATGGTGATAATGATGATGATGATGATGACGATGATCATCATGATGATATTTAATGAAATGATTATTATGATCTTTATTGCCAAGTTTCTGGAGTAAGGGATTACAACGGTATGCTTGGTTTTTGCCCCATAGCATTTCTTTACTTTTTACTTATAATCGCATTACAACTGTTGCTCCTCTTGTGCGTAGAATGTGAAGCTGAAAAGCAGCATATTTTCTTTCTTTACCCCAACGGGGACAATTTTTGTAGAGAATTTATGCAAATTTAACATTGGTTGTAGAAATCTCCAGCCAAGTCATTTTACTGTATTTGCCACGTAGCCCTAGTTTGTAAAGATAATGGCTTAATATAGAATATATATTGTAGTGGATTGGAAATTGATAAAACAAAGCCACTGCTTCCTTCACTCGGGCTTCGTACTCCGGTGTTAGTGATCATACTTTGGGAATTAATGGCTTGTGTGATGACAAGAAAGTGCTACGTCTTGCGTGTAGATTTCCCAGTTTATGACACGTAGTAGTGCAATAAAATATATTATTTTAGACAAGTTTCTAGTTGAAGAGAAAGAAATTACATCATTTCTGCAATTTTACATAACTAAGTCATTTTACTTTTTTGATAGAAACCCCAGAAATCCTAGAGATATAAAGTACAAGAAGTAGTCATAAGTTATATTTTCACTTTAGTTCATTCGAAAAGATTTGGAGTGAAAAGAGTTTCCTGTGGGAAACATTTTTGTGGTCATTTAGACGCTAACTGTAAGGAGTAGATTAGTCGGAGAAATATGAAGTGACGATAAAGTTATCAAGGGAACACATTGCTTAATTGTAATGTTCAAGAGAGCGTTTTTACGGTTATTGAGAATTTATCCTTGGGTGGATTTGGGTGCCGGGAACTTTGTTCGATATAAATAAGAGGTAGTTTGACTACTGAATTCCACATTGAAAAAACATTTTTGGTATAAGTTTTATTTATAACGCAGGAGGACCAGTAACCCGAGGATCGTATATTTAATCTTTGCTGTCACTTGGTACAAGCAAGCTTTTCACTACCCAAGGATTGTTTTTTACAATCCAGAAATTAGTCAGAAATCTCAACTTTTTAAAAAACTTTTTCCCAAGAAGTACGACAGTTAGAAAATTGTAAGATCTTAAGGTGTAATAATCTGGTAATAACTGCATAGTACATGCTAGTATTACTGTCACTGGCTTGTAGTTGCTGTAAAACGAATCCTTTCAAAGTATTTAGCTTAGTAATGGATCTTTTCAATTTACTGAAATTCAAAATTGTGTTTTTTCCGCATCTGTGTCACATTTTAGCCATTCTGACATGCCCAAATTTGACGCTCAACTTACAAGTGATCCACTTTGCACATAATGTGTTGTCATTGGTGGTGCCAAAGATTTTGGAAATTTGACTGAATAGGAAACTGCGTAATATAACAAAATGGGAAGAAAAGGCTACATTTAATATGATGAACCTGAGGTTTAATTTGCGAATTGGGAGCTATGTTCATCTTCGGTTGTGTTTGCTAAGGAACGTTATTTATGATCGGTGACTTTATAAAATGCAGTGTACTTGGAATTGATAGGAGAGATGAATAGCTCTTTATTTCCCTTAAATCACGAGTAAAAATGATTATATTGTTTTAGTTTTCTGGAAATAAAGAGGTCAAATAATAAAGAAATGGAGAAACGAGTCGTATTTTGATAATTTTACCAAGTGCATTGATATATTGTTCCTGACACTCGCTAGAACTAGCTACAACAGTTCTAAAAGTACTATTTTTTAGAACCATCCTTTTTTATTTTCTATTATCTTTTGTTGTTCAGTGTAAAGTTGTGACATACCACGCAGAAAACCGGGTTCTAAACCTCCACTGTTACATTTTTGTCCTTCGCTTCACAGAATAAGTGAGTAGAATGGATTTATCAGTTCATAAATTCTCACATTGCAACATATTTAGTACAAGCGTGCAAGAACAGCTGTTACCTGCAGCGTTTCCTTTTATTAGCATGAATATTAAAACCACCTAATCAGAAGAATTAAGCATGTTTGTTTTCTGCAGAAAAATAGCATATATTTAAAAAATCTCCTGGCGCAAGCTGAATGAAACAAACACATCTTTCGCTCAACTTTTCCGTGCTGAATGAAACCATTAAGTTAAAATATGACAAATGTACTACATTAATAATTAATTCCGATTTTCATTTTATCGTAGACAATATTAAACGAATCATTTTTTAAGCTCGAGTTTTCCTCGGCCGACAAGATAGATAATATCAATATCCATTGATTGTGGTAGAAAAATATATCTGTTCATTATTTATATTTATGAAAAAAATATAGTTTTATTGCATCATTATTACATTTATAGATATAAATTTGAGACAGACACAAACACTTTCAATAACACAGCCCCATTTTGAACCGTTTTAGTACTCCTCAAAATGAAAATAAAATTTGAACATAGGTCTAGAACAATGGCCAGTTAAGCAACTTAGGAATAAGAGAAAATGTACAATTCAAAACTCCTTTGAATCTTATTATTGATAACATCACAACCCTACAGCAAGTAATACATGTTTATCGCATTTTGAATTACCCACTTTCTTGAGTGGCTAGAATTTATACTTTACAATCCAATGTGTACCTACTTTTAAATCAATTCTAAATGCATTAATATAAATTACACATACATTTTCTGTTTGAGCTTTGCTAAGCCTTAGTTTTGAGAAATGCTATTAGAACTTACAATTTATATGTTACTACACCGGTGCAGCAAGAAATGATAGTCGCTACATTAAATTATTTGAGCCTAGTGATACTTTCACTTAAGATTACGGTAGTAAAAAGAAGTGACATTGCAATCACAAATGACTTGCAATCGTAATGTCGCCAGCACCATGTGTCACACGTAACTTAAAGGACCTGTATTATTGCCTGTCGTTTGGTTACAGATTTTCTGAATTTTGATGCTTTACTAAGAAGTACTCTATGCCCGAAAAATATTAACTGTTGCTGATAGCCTTAATTTGGTTCAAATGGTAGGAGAATTCTTTACCCATAAAATCTTTAGGGTACAACTAAAAGTTTCAGTAGATTTTTTCTTTTATTTCTATTTGTTATTTTACTATGGTTTTAATATTTCTTCCCTAAAACGGATATACATCGATGTGCTTTGTTGCTCTCTTCTTCTCAGATCTTGTCAAAAAGTCATTTTTTGAAATTCATCTCTTACTGAAATGTTAAAAGGCTGTGAGAAGAAATTGTCTTCGGTTTTCTAAAGCTGTGTATAAAACACTTTTTCGTGGGTTTTGTTTGGTAAAATTACTCCAAATGTAGCTTTGACGTTATTGATAGAATTGAGTACCTTTAACGATCCTTAAATGGACTGTGCCCAAAATATGTTCCGAAACAGAAAACTAGTGTCAGAATGGGGTTTTTTTGCACCTCTATATTTTTTTGTCATGGTAAAGTTCTTCTAAATAAAAATATATCAGCATTACATACTATTAAATATTTATCAGTAAGGTCTTCCAGTTTAACATTATTCCACTACACAGGTACATAACTAAACTACTTGCGTATTGAGGAGCATCAAACTTGCTTTAGCGCAAAGGAACTAGTCCAAATTTTCTTTGATTCATACTAAGTTTTAGGATAATTTTTTAGTTACATCTCTGAAGAAAGGTAAAGCAAAAAAGATTCAGGACTGCAAAATAACCCTCCCCTTGCTCAAGAACTAATAAGTAAGATGTTCAATACTTAAGAAATATAATTTTTTCGTACACTCTGTGGTCTCTTCACTGATTTCTCTTGCCATTTTGATTTCCCTGTGAAATCATTAGTCTTGAGGATTTCCGTGCCAGGCAAAGTTTACAAATGCATTGTAGTTGTTATCCTTTGAATGAAATGGCAGGGCAGTGTAAGGCTTGAAGAGGTAATTCGTCATTTTCCCCCTAATTAAAAGAAAATTTTACCAGGGATGTATTTATAAACACAGAAGAAATTCCGTAACGTGTCTGAGGTAGATTTAAAAATACCCATTATTAAAATTCAAATTCGTATATAGTTACAAAAGGACTTAGTGTTTCAATTAATAGGGGGTAACATTTTTTTATCCATAAAATTATCGAGATCGTTTTTTAACACCGAGGTTTAAAAGATGAATGTCAAACAAAGAAATGCGACAGCAAGAAAAATAAGATATAGAAAGCTCTACCAGGGGTGAAAAAACGATATTGTAATATACCAGAAACAAACTGAAAGAAAAATAAACCAGTTTTCTTTTAAAGTGTTCTTGCAGTATAGTCTAGCTACTTGCTTCAATAAAATAAAATACTTGACTAGTAAAGAGATGAAAAATACACTATTTAGTTCAGTGCCGGACAACTGTGAATACTGGTTGTTCAACTGAGAGGACACCATTGAAACGGATGTCTGTGCCAAATGAAAAGATAATTGTTAAACAATTCTAATTTTGTATCTCTTAGTCCATAGCTTTCTATTTTACTGAATTTCAACTCATCTTTGTATTGACCTATCAGCTGTTGTAAAAGACTCTAGTGCAAAGGAGAGTGGGACTGAATAGTTTACACACAATAAACAACATCTTTAAACCACCTAGCCCACCATTTGATCCTTTACCTCGATGTAACCATCCACCAATATACTCAGCAGATTTCAATTGCCACGGTACATCCTGGGGGGTTTCTAGAAACAAGATGGAGAGATTCTTCTCAAAGGGGCGAGTGCTGTTGATCTTAAGTTGCTTTACGATCTTAATCACCCAGAACCATTTCATTTAGCAACCTGTAACAACTTTACCAATTCAGACTGAGCATTCTGTTCGTGTTATATCTACAGCTTCTTACCTCATCAAGCACACAAAGTTGCTGGTAACGTCTTAAAATCTCATCATCGCCCATTCATCCTCTATCATCCTGCTTTGATAGAATAAACTCCAACTATACAGTTACCTCGCTAGAACTTCAAAAGAGCCAATTGGGTCCTTTTCAAAAGGGAACAAGGGTGAGAGCTTTCCTTTAACGGTATCTCGCAAATATATGTTACCCTGCATTTTAAAATAAACTGGTGAATATCGCGAAAGACACCATTTCAAAGGGCTTTGATAAGAATTTTGTTCCCAAATGGGATGCAACTTGCGATAAACCACCTGACTCTCTGGAAGGAAAAGTTGCTACTTAGACAACCTCGTTAACCTTCTAAATGCTAAAGGCAAAGGGCAGGCAAAGAGCTTCAGCAGTTTGAAGTAATTATGGGAAATGGACGAGCAGGACAGCTTAGTTAAACACCAACACACTGAAAGGACATTTCATCTACAGCAAGCTCAAAAAATCTTAAGGGGGCTGAATAATTTCTGTTAAATAACGGAAAATTTAGGAACCTATGTGACTAATTTAATAGAATTGTCTACCTCCAACTGAGGGAAAAATGGAATTCTCAAGGGCCATTTCTAATAATAAGAATTAGAAGTGATTAACATTACAAAAAATACAGGGATATCATGAGAGATTAATTATAATTCGTATTATATTGCATGCTTTGCAAGCAGCTCCTAAGCCGTTTCTAATAATAACAATTAGAAGTAACTAATATAATTTAAATATGGGAATCCATTTATCTGTGCAATTGTATAAAAGTGAGCCCCATTAAGAAGTCATAAATTACTTGATTACGCAATTAAATTATGATATTGAAGTATAAATTATAATGTACATATATTTCATATATTATATAAATTATGGTATTATCTAGCATTTTTATGTGAAATGAAACATCAAGTGCATGCTGTTACTCAGGTCATTTTTCTGTCGTCGACAAAATGAAACAAGAATATTAAAAATTCCTTTATCAGATGACTGTTGATACTTACTGAAGATGTATTGCAATTAAATATGGGGAGAAATCCAATCAAATGATCGTGCTATCCCTTAAAATTGTTCGCTAAATAATGTCTTTACGCTACAAAATATATTCAAGTTATCGATATTTAGCTAATGCAGAATAATGTCGGTAGCCATAGAAAAAGAAACGAATTTGGGCAATGACTAATGAAAAATAATGCTAAGATACTGAATAAATTATCCTGACCTTGCGAATATTTGGAACATTGCTTGCGCTCTCCCATTCATCTGAAATTAAAACAAACACCAGAGGTATAGTTTATCGATCCAAAAAATACTATACTTTTAATGATCAGATCAGTGGAGCATAAAGCTTAATTAGCTATAAAAGGAACTGGATTATGTTGCTTGATGCTACATTGCACTTAAATAAAACCAAAGAGTATTCTAATATTTATTTGTTTATATATTTTAATACTTGAGACAATGAATAAAGTGATTACCTTAGTTTTGTTAATCCAAACTAACATTAAATTTGAAACAAGCTGCTATTATAAATATTAGATTTACCTACTCATTGGTCCTAGTTTTACGATTTCGTTACCTTCCCTGTGATGATAAATTCAAGCCTTCCTAATGTTATTATGTATTCTAAAAGTAAGAGAATTTTAATGTAAATTATTATATTTCAAGTTTGTTTACTAACTGCCTACTTACGGTAGTGAATATATATATATATTTATATATGTTATTTATTTATGTGTATATACATATATACGATTAATCGTAAACCCTTTCGTCACATTCACTAACCTCCCTATAATAACCCTGATTTCCTACTTCTTCTTCTTCTTCTTCTTCTTCTTCTTCCTGCGGTCTTGTTCCATCGCTAGGACGAGTCGGCCGCTCGACACAGTCTGCGCCACTTTCCGCGCTCCTTGCAGTCCTCCGGATTAGCTCCAACTTGCCTCATGCCTTCCCTTACAACATCTCTCCATCTCAGCTTCTGCCTGCCTCTGCTCCTTTTCCCCTGAACTGTCTGCTGCCATGCTTGCTTTATTGGGTTCTCCTGGTTCCTCCTCATTACATGCCCGTGCCACTTTAACCTTGCTTCCCTGGTCTTCCTGGATATGTTTGGCACACCGACAAACCTTCGAATGTCTTTGTTGGTCCGGTGTTCCAGAAGCGATATACCACATATCCACCTCAGCATTTTCATCTCTATCACTTCAAGGGCCTTTCCTCTGCCTTTCTTAACGCTGCTGTCTCTAATCCATACAGTAGCACAGGTTGTATGACTGCTGTGTAGATCTTGGTCTTTAGCTTCAGAGGCATCGTTCTGTCGCAAACTACCCCGCTAACGTCTCTCCACTTTCTCCAAGCTCTGCTAATCCTGGCATCTATTTCTTCCTGACATCCACCCTGCTCTGATAGAATTGAGCCGAGGTAGCAAAATCTTCCCACTTGGCTGATTTCCACATTCTTTATGTCCTTGATGCTCACAACTTGTCTTGCTTTGCTTGCCACCATCACTTCCGTATTCTTGCTGTTGACTTTCAGTCCCTTCTTTTCCAATTCCTCCTGCCACAGTTGAATCCTTCGCTCCAGCTCTTCCTTGCTCTTGGCTGTAATAACGAGATCATCAGCGTACAGTATTTCTTCGGGGATGCCGGTTCGTGCCGCTGCACTGACAGTATCCATGACCATCGCAAATAGGAAGGGGCTTAAGGCTGAACCTTGGTGGAGCCCAACTCCTATCTAAAATGGCTCTGTACTTTCGCCAGCGCATTGTACAGATGTAGTGCAGTTATGGTAGAGGCTTTGGACTGTGCGTATCATCTTCTCGGTTACTCCTCTCTTCCTCAAACACCAATAAACTACTTCTCTCGGTACTCTATCGTATGCCTTCTCCAGGTCAACAAAACAGAGANCCTTCTTTTCCAATTCCTCCTGCCACAGTTGAATCCTTCGCTCCAGCTCTTCCTTGCTCTTGGCTGTAATAACGAGATCATCAGCGTACAGTATTTCTTCGGGGATGCCGGTTCGTGCCGCTGCACTGACAGTATCCATGACCATCGCAAATAGGAAGGGGCTTAAGGCTGAACCTTGGTGGAGCCCAACTCCTATCTAAAATGGCTCTGTACTTTCGCCAGCGCATTGTACAGATGTAGTGCCGTAATGGTAGAGGTTTTGGACTGTGCGTATCATCTTCTCGGTTACTCCTCTCTTCCTCAAACACCAATATACTACTTCTCTCGGTACTCTATCATATGCCTTCTCCAGGTAAACCCTCATTTCTTACAACAAGATTCAAATACAGTAGGATAAGAATGTTGTATACAAAGGCATGGTACATAGCGTTAAATGCAGAGACAAAAAACCTTGAAAAGTAACTGAATAAGAAAGCCATTCCGATCACTTTGCACCACTTCATCCCCCTGGCCAACCACAGCTCTTTACCACAATCGTTATCTCTCTGTTTCATTCTCTTTACACCGTATTCATCATTCACTACTTTAAATGACTTTGCTTATCTTGTCTGTACCGTTAACAACTTGATTGCTTAACAGCCAAGCAGCGAGAATGTATCCCCAAGAGCTGTACAATGATTGCCTGACCCACAGGTCGCATTCCAGAAATCTGGACGATAGAACGTGTAGTAGGCCTGCCTCAGCCAGGCAAAAGTCTGGCCTCATCGAAAAGCTATAGACCAACCTCTTTGCTTTGTATGAGCTACAAAGTATACGAACATCTAATCCTCGAACGCCTCGCCCCTGGTATTGATCCAACCCTCAACCAAGACTAGGATGGCTTTCGTCCCGGCCAATCTTGTGCTGGTCAACTCCGAAACTTTACACAATTTATAGAAGATGGGTAGCGGAAAAAGCTAGTGACAGGAACAGCATTAGTGGATTCATCTGCTGCTTATGATACTATACAACGTCGTAGGCTCCTTCTCCATAATTTCTCTCTCAGAGCCTACATTTGACAAAATTCATCCAGTCACTCCTTACCGACAGACAGTTTTATGTTGAGTTAGACGGCAAGAGTAGTAAGTGGCGAAATCAAAAGATGGGACTTTCAAAAGGAAGCGTTCAGGCTCCCCATCTGTTCCATATATATACTGATGACCTATCTAAGCAACACGGATGCCACCGTTTCATTAACGCTGGAAACTTCTGCATTGATACCCAACAAACGAACTTCACAAAAGTTGAAGATATTCTATGCAATAAGTGAACAGAAGGACATGCGAGTGAAATCTGGAAATTTTGTAGACATGCTATTTTACACGTTTAAACACAGTGAGAAACTTGATTAAGAATGACGTTGCAAAATAGGTGGACTGGTTCTAGGGAACTGGAACTTTCCATGACCTTGCACAACTATGCCTATTGTTCATAATCTTTTGTTTTATAGAATTTTCTAGAATCTTGTCAAAACTAGTATAAAACGAGCAAAATTTAGTTCCCGAGAAAATCGTTAGATTAAGTTGAGTTGAAACAAGCAGAGAAAAGTGTAATCATTTTGTGGAAACTATAGATAGAAAATATTTTTAGAAGATAATATATCGTAACAATATCGTGTACATCATTCGTCTTATTCTTCATGGTCATCATCGGCACCAATGGGTTAATCCAACTATTATCCTATTATGAGGCAAATCACCTGAAACCAAATGCATCCAAGAGTCAGATTTTCACGAAACCGCAATGCAAATCAAGTCCTTAACATAACCTAGAATGGAAAAGAGTTTGAACATCAGTTTGAGCCAGTTTATCTGGGAGTAACGTTGGAGAGTTCGCTGACATGGATTAACTAGCTACTCGTAATAACATCCTACATAAACTTGCTACGTCCAGGTGGGGTGCTGATCCCAAAACTCTTCGAAGCACTGCCATCGCCCTATGGTTCTCAGTTGCAGAGTATGCCTGCTCTACATGGGACTGTTCATGTCATACAGGAAATGTTTACTCAATGAAACTTGCAGAATCATAGCGGGCTGCTTAAACCCAACACCAGTTCCCTGTCTCTATGCACTAAGCGGCATAGCACACCCTCGTATCCGATGAAAGGCTGCAACAGACAGAGAGCATGTTATCCAGAGTACTGATGAATGTCATCCCCTATATGGCCATGCAGAGACCATAAATTGGCTAACATCACGAAAGAGCTTCATCCATCCTAGAGATAGGTATACAACTAATAGAGAGGTACAGTGAATGTTTACAGTTTTTTCAGAAGGGTGAATGGAAGGAAAGAGGTATTGTTCCCCCATAATGCATGTCTGAAGGCAACGGGTAGAAATGGCTGGTATGACTCATTAAACAGGCCTATGGTTGGTGCTGGCCGCTGCAAGAGCTTGATGAAGCGGTGGAAGATAGCTGATACTGACGTATGCTCATGAATTACTTCCATCTTTTGATTCTTTGCGTAGTAAAGGCTTATCGTTCTATTGCTCCCTGGGTATAGCTAAAAACAATAAAGTTTAATGTTGATGATGATCACTTAAATATTGGTTTTTGAAATTTAGTGTTGGAATTTTGAGAAGTTATCCAAATTCGATATTTGCAGAGTACTAATTTTCTTAAAACTCACCTGAAGAGCCGACTTGTCTCTTCACTACTAAAGATCCTGAGGACTAAAATAAAAATAAGTAACCGAAATTTATAAGAAATGCATAATAATTAAAAAGACAATACATTATTCAATGACTGAAAATTCATTTCAGATTTATTACTTCCAGATGGTCTTACTTGTTAGGCAGGTGTGCAGACAATATTTTTTCCCAGTAATAAACAAAAAGATAAAATTAAAAGATATAAAGGTGGGCATGAAATAAAAATCTGTTCAACAATGCTAATTCATCTGACCTCTCCCTCAACAACAATCTAAAATGAAATTATGTTTCGAAGAAAATTGCACTCGAGTTCAGAGCAATTAATTATGAACTAAAAAAATCCATGTCTTTCAGGAAAGAGCAAAAAGTATGGTAGCATTTCTCTTTTATACCAATCAAATTCTAATAAATGAGTTCACGGTTTCTAGCGCCATTTTGGGTTTAGACAGGAAATTTGAAATGCCATATTTTCTTCTACAACTTTTTAGGAAACTTGTGCCATTAAATTTCTCCCTAATAAATAGTTTCGTATGGTGATTCCCCTATCCTCGCTGTTCTGATACAGCCAATCAGTCAAAAAAGGGGGATAGCATACTAAAAACGATTTCTCATGATTTTGTTAACTTCTCCTTTGCCTCGCTGGAGAGAAATATATTTTCGATCCGAAACGAAAATCCTTCTAAATGAGCCACCTTTGAGTCGGGAAACAGAATGTTCAGAATTTGTAAAACAATAGTTCAGAATGATAGATTGTGTTGGCCTTGTTTTTATAGCATTTTCTTTGATTCAAGCTTTGAAGAACTAAATTACTTTTTGATTTCACTGGATTTATCACAGTAAGATAACAAACTAGATTTAGCAGCCAGCAATTTAGTTGCTTATGACAGGCACACATTACTAATTGCCTTAGTAGTTTAAAGAAAGTGAAAGAGAGTTGAACGAAATATGTATTAATCTGCAAAGAGAATTTTAGATTGCTGACCCAAGTCAAATCAATCCCGAAGAGTGGAGCGTTGATTTAGTTTCACAGCCTTTATTGATCCTAGACAAACCTTTTCCTATGGGATCAACGAAAAATCATTTGATAAGGAATACATTGGACAATACACAGCCATAGACCATATTCGTACTTTGGGAATGGTTTTGTCTAAGAGCTCCATCTAACACTATTTCCAATAAGGTGGTAATCGTAAAGGGAAAGTAACAGTCACAATGAATTAGAGAAGATCCAAGAGGGACTTGAATTCTTTGCTAGAAAGATGGAAGAGACTTTAGTGGATATTGCTCGTGCACTACTTAACATGGCCAATATTGTAACTGTTTTTAGCCATTTGTACAAAATTGAATAGGCAAACTCTTATGGATACATTGACTCTGTCTGTATTGGAACAAAATCATTAAAAGGGAGGCTGAGCCTGCAAAGATCAAGAACGTCGTTATTCTAAAACAAGAAGCAAGTAACTGTGAAAAGAGGTGATATCAGACAAGAATATGACCTGCGTCAAGGCTATTTGCAGGGCAACAAAAACAATCCCATCAAGAATCCTTTTGAAAAGATGAGATTAACGTGTTCATAAAAATGATTTTTTCCCCCATTATTAATGATTGAAATCGTAGAAAAAGTAAGTTGTGGCAATCACAATCTTGATGTCAGTAAACAGACATTTGTTGGGTTTTTCACAAACGAGCTGTTCTGTAATGAAAGTCAGCTTGCTGAGTTTGAAAAGGCTACAAGATGGCAGGGAGGGTCTGATGTATGCATAAAACAGAGAAGTGGTTGCAAAGAAAGGATTAAATTCAGTGATGTTTATACAAAAATGAAAGAAAAACGGTAACATCATCTTGCCCAATCGATCAATCCCAAGACATTCCCTTTGCTTGCAAAAGGGTTTTGATATCGATTTCTTGCTGTTATAAACCATTGAAGGGAACATAAGGATACTAGTGCTTCATTTTATAAAAGAATTGTAAAACCTCATCAGAATAGAACATTTCCCAAACCTGGTCTATTGATCTATCAAATCATTTTCCTTTATTAGAGCGACAACAGACAATATATTTAAATGCAGGTGTGGTGATGGATCAGTACCCGTGAAGTAAAAATCCGTGTATAAAATCAGAGACAAATCAATCAACAAAGGAAAAAAGGACCTCGACTTCCTTAAAAAAACGGAAGGTAAATTTCTCCTTATAAAGGAGCACAAATCCTTGTGCCATTTGACAACCCAGATGGTTCGTCTTCGCTCTCTTCATGACTCTCTCCATGGTGCTCTTCATGGACATTTTGTAGTGATACTTATGATACTGGTGAACTAATTACATGAAAAAATATTACATGATGCTGATCAAAGGAAAGGATTGTAAAGAAGCGCAACTTTGTTTTACAGAAAAAATGAGCAATTTTTTCTGACCCGGAAGAAATAGAGAAGAACAAAGATAGTACCATACAATGCTTAACCTGCATCAAGTAGTATCATTTTCACTGAGAAAACATAACGAGAATACCAACAAACGATGGGGTTTTTCAGGGCTCTGTAGGAGTACATTTTGCCCTGACTGACTAAGATCATATTACATAACATTCATATTTATCAAATCTAACGTTAATTGCTTATACTAGAAATCCATGTTTACTACGTCATAATAATGAAGATAGATATAACAAATTTTAGGGTGTTGTGCTCCTTATTTATTGTTCTGATAATGGACGCTATAAATTTGTTACTGGGGTAGATATTGATGCAATACCAATAATCAGTGGCAGTCTTAATATCAGGAATTTTCCTTTGAAAATTCGAATCTCTTTGAACCGGAGTAAAGCTGTTTGAACATGAAATTCTAACATTAACAATAAATAACGCTATTGTATATCACTTTCTGACATCTGCATTCCATTTCTTGTGGATGCCAAAATTGCTAGATTATACTGTTAATATGTGAGTAAGTCATTTATTTTGAATTCCTGGTCTGCCATCACTTGATCCCGTGGAAGAAACTGTTTTACAATTGCCCAATCTTCAGTAATGTATCTATTAAATGCTCTGCCTCCACAAGAGTAAAAGATAATCAAGGCATTTGGTGATGTGTAGATTGCAATTTTTGTAGCGTAATAAAGTTTATAGTTACTTTAACGTATTCCAGCGAGTTTTAAACTTGATGGAGGGTCGATGCAACCTCTGTTCAATTAACTATTACCCTGCATTTAGGGTAATATTTTCCAAGACAACCTGTTAGATTCATTCTTATGGATTGGTGATCTGCAAGTACAATCAAGGCTTTTACCTCTGCAGCCATATTTACTCACTTTACAGTTATTGTTTTACAAAAATGTTAAAACCTCCCAGTTATGAGCCAACAAGTAATCCCAGAGGCAAACTCTTTATTACCAAAAACATTCTTGTTCCTGTCAAAAGGCTATCACGTTGTCAGCGTAGATCTCCATGAAAACTATATACCTACACAATGATTAGCTATCAAAAACAAAGTAATATGCTTTATTTTCAAAAGCACAAACAGGAGACTTGCAGATGTCACTTGCTCAGAAGAGCTTCACAATGTTTTGGTGGATATGAAAATAGTCGAGAATGGCGCCAGAAATCGTAAACTCATTTATTATAACGTTATCATCTGGACATATTACCTCACAAATGTTTACCGCCTTAGAGAAAAAAGGTTACTTATCTGCCACATCACCAAAAACATCTGGCTGATGTTGGGATATCTGAGCTAGTTCAATTTAGCGGTAAGGTGAATCATCAGGTAAGTTAAATCACCAGGTGACTAAAAAAAATAAGACCTACTACAAACAAAAGAAATTAAATAAAAAGAGAACGAAACATTGCATTGTTGCATTTAAATAGACTGATGATGTCTCAGCTTTCAAATAGATAATTTTTTTGAAAAGCAAGCTAAAGCTGGTGGTGGTTTCAGGCACATTATGTTAGGCATATATGGCTTACCATAGCTTCATATAGATAATGTCTTCTTTTCTCAGTTTGTTCACGTTTTCCTTTGCTTTATTGTCTACTTAGATTTAATTGGACCATTGTGGTGTGTAGACATGACAATGGTCAAATTTGACCATAGAGAGAAGGTGTGAACGTCTTGATAAGAAAATACAAAGTCTCTTCGATGACGATAAAAAATTGTTTATGAAACTAACAGGGGTCAGTCATTACTAATTCCTCTGTCTAACTAATGCAAGCTTTCATTCAAATCTTCTATGAGTAAGAAAAAGGATATTTATCTTCTTGTCATAGTATCCTATTCAAAGTACAGAACATAAATTTCAGCTTTAGATACGTTGCACACCCTTCAGAATTGGGTGATATGAATTTTGGCTGCAAGGACATTAACAAAAAGCAGATATATCTTAAAAACCAATTTCTACTAAGGTTACCGTCTTTTGTTTGGTCTTGTTAGATCTGTGAGGGACTTACGAAATTAACAACATTGTCAAGATAAATTATTGCCTTAATATTTAATCGGTCTTTGAACCAAAAGCAATTGTTTATCTTCCTCATACTTAAGGTAGCTTTGCTTTAAATATATTTTTCAAGTTCATGTACAATTAATATTTTTGCCAAGATAGAAATAAAATACTACCTGCTGCTGTTGGCAATGGTTTAAGAACATGTACATGGATGGCCGAAATAGGAAAAACAGAGAAATCTGAAAAGAATTTCACTACTCTAAAATACGAAACCTCTTCAGCCTTTTTTTGATCCGTTAAAGATAACAAAATTTGAAAGGAGTTAAAACATTGAATCAAATCAAATTGAGTATACAACTCCAAATTCTTTCCACCTTTTTGTTATGATATTGTAAGATATTTTAAGCACAGAGAACATGGAATATATATATATATATATATATATATATATATATATATGGTGACTTGCAATGGCAAATTTAGAAAATCGCAACTTTTTAATTAGTAATTTTTTTCCCAGTCACTGTAGTTTTTACCCTTCCGTGGTTTTAATTAATAATATTAAAAAATTTCTTCGCGGATTGTGATTGCAATGTCATTTAGGAAGAAACTTCAAGAAGGATATAATGAAAGACATTTTTAGAAAGAAACAGCCAATTAAGCAGCAAGTGAATCTGACTTCAAAATAACATTCATAGGGCACACTTCTTGCAGTTTGTATTCTACCTCAGGAATTAAAAAGTTTCTATTTTGGAAGCAGCTGGGTAGAATTAGGCCTGTAAACAAAAAAACAGACCTTGGAAATTGGTGTAACCAGGCCTGCGTTGCCACCTTGATTTAAAAATCCTTTTTCTGCAGCCGATTTCTGATTGGATATTTCTGATAAAAACACAGGCTTTAAAAAATAAAAGTATCAACTATTTTGTGAAAAACGTTTAGAAGACAATAGTTTCGTAGACAGACAATTTCCGAAATCTGGGGATACTATCTATTGCAATCAGGTAGATCCCTACATTTTCATCGTCAACTGCCTAAGGGACATTAAAAATTTTCTAAATACGTAAGTGGAAACTATTGCTTTATAATTTCAGAACAAGTAAAGTATTGAAGACGCCAATAATAAAATCTTACTCTGCTACTTACTTGTTTTGGTACGGTAGACTTGCCTCCCAGACTATTTGTCAAAGTATACTTTTTATGCATCAGTTGAAGTGCTGATCTTACTTCGGAATTTCCAACGCAATGCAACAAAAATATGAATATTCCCTTAAAAATACAATCAAAAACACTATCAAATACTTGTCAATTTGTCAAATCAGTGACAGAGAGGCTTTTTCTTCCTTGAAAGGGACAGGAAATTGTCTGTAAAAGATAAACAGTCAGTATACAGCTAAATCAAATTTTCCAAGGCGCTTCTTCACAGTCAATAATAAATTTTAACTATAAAGACAAAATTTGCTTTGATAATCAAGTTGGCGTCTTCAAAACTATTTCTACTACTTTGAAGGCACAAATTTGTTAGCACTAAGTAATAGACTTTTTGTTCCTGATAATTAAGTAACTATTTCAATTTCCCATGTCGACCAGACCCCAGATAAAAAAGCAAAAGCTTTTTCTACATTTCGATTTTCCAAAAAATACGAAGATATTTCAAACTTTCATTACAAAATTTTAAATCACATAAGGAATAATATCATCAATTTATAGCTATAGATGTACAGGATAAAATAAAAAGTAAATCTGAAGCAGTTGAGACGCCGCTATAGTAGGCAGACCTTAGAAGAGCCATGCATAATAAAAATTGTTAAATTGATGAATAATATTAAATTATGAATAGTGCATAAATCAGAAGTAGTTCACTATGCCAGATTTCCGTTTGTGATATTTGTCGCTTTCACGAATAAGCCCCCAGACGTAGTCTCCCATCATATTCTAATTGTATTGGCCTTGGTCTCTGCACTTGAAGTCCATTATATCCTGACAGAACCTTTCTCCCTATTTCTTGGAGCATGCTTGCATATTCTCTTTAAAATGCGTAAAATGGGCATGGAAAACATATACTTTAGCCACAATCTGCAGCCCATTTTCCTGTAGTTCTCGATGAAGTTCTTTGCAAGTTCTTCGCAATTGTTTGCTTTATTTTTTATAAAAACCCACAAAGAACCTCAACAAAGCTCTTCCATGGAGACTTTCTTCATGTTTCAGCATCCTATGAAATTCTGTTGATTTTTTAATTTGCTTTATTTGAGGCCAATCAAACACCCAAGCGCTGATTTTTGCTTCCGACAATCACGGGGAAAAAATCTTTAGAAAGTAAAAACCTCGAGATTTCTTGCCAAGAGTCTTGACAAATTGTTTCATAAGCTCCAACATAATGTGCAGTAGGGGTATAAAGATCTTATATTGGCTTAACAAGGGGTTTTTGTATGCTTTTTTCTTCTACAGATAAATCTTTTCGCTCTCTTTATTTTCGCTTGTGGTAGTGCAATGCAATTTCCCTGCTGTTCTAAAGGCATTAATAGCAAGGAAACTTGGTGAACCCACATTTAAGGCCCATGAACAAGTTCACCATCTCACTCCACCGATGACTTGCCAAATGTATTGCTCATAATTGGACCTGGTTAGGTAGCACTGGACTTGGTTAGGCCAAGATCAGTCATTACGTTCTTTAGGTTGTTGACTGTTGATTGGAATAGTACCTCTGGTCCTTAGACATTCCACAATCCATGGAGAAGGAATCATTGAGATCCTCTGTGCTACGGCTTGACAAGGTCTTAGCAGCTGAAGCATTCTTCACAGGTGGTGTTGGTTCTAGCATGTTGTATGGTTGGGAAACTAGAGAGAGTGAGGAGGGAATATTCTGGTACTGGATGTCAACTGCATTGTTTCCACCTGGTCGTGTTATTGGATCAGGTTTGCATAAAAAACCAATCATTATGAGGATAGATTGATTCTCTCCAAATGCATGGCACAGAAAACATCATGGCTCTTTTCTCCCCTCTGTACTATCCTGGAAACAGAAATGAGCATTTTATTACATACGTAAGACAACACATGACTTGGATCAGTTTGTCTCTCACTTGATAATGGTTGAGCTTCTAGCCCTAGGGTCTAGAGCTCATTCCTCATTCCTCTAATATTTGTTACGATTTCATGATTACATTTTCAAGGTTTCGGTATAAAAAAATATTAACCTTAATATCAAGTGTCCTTTGCAACGCTCACAGATGACGTGTTGTGCCTAAGATTTGTCCTGCTCACCAATCGAAATTTCAATATTAACATTGTAGCCTACGCCCACTTGAGTTGATGTTGCCAACGTATACGTTTTCCCACGGGTCCCGAAGAAAGTACCTTATATGTATCAAAAAGCATCTGCATATTTCTTACATTGCTGTGATGCCTTTTGGAAAAACTAATCAGGGACTCAAAGTTCCCTCAGTCCTATATGGCTTGAAGACAGAAAAACCTTTGCGCCCAGCTGAGTCGTCCATCTCACAAACAAATATGGTAGTCTATAGTTATTACATTCTTGACGCATTTCAATATTTACAAAAGTTTCCGTCCCAGCTGTTCATTTCCCAAAAGGACCCTAAAGAACTACTTTTTCTTGAAATCCTGTTTTCATAGTCAAATTTTTATTTATGAAAATAGCCAGAAATGTATAAAGATACGATATTCTTGAACTGTCTTGAAAACATTGCAAGAAAAAAAAGTTTAGCAAACATTATGTAACAAAACTAAAAAGAGTTTATTCCTGTGTTTCTAACATAGTTTTCCATCTTGATTGAAACACCAAAATGAGAGAAAATAAATTCTTTTATCTAAAGGTTTGGTTTTGGTGGTATAAAGCAGAAACTATATAATCAGTAAAATGGCAAATTAAAAACCTTACGAGATGTTCTTCTGTGTAAGCCTTGGTGCAGAACAAGCAAAGGAAATATTTCTACTATTTGAATAACAACTGTGAAGTATATATTTTCTAAACATAGGAATAGTAAAGAAAAGACTAGTAATACTAAAGGGGATAGACGGAACATTAATTTGCAATTACATCATAAGATGGAAGGGAGCATCATATCTAATGAGTCGAGAAACTTAGTACCCGTATCGAGGAAAAAATTCACTCTGACATATGGACAGGCTCATCTGCGAATAGAAAAAAGAGCATCTATCTTTATATACCTCTAAAGCGAAAGAGAACATTTACATGATTGTAAAACTGATAGAGGTATTCTTTCGATGTATAGCCAAATTTTACTTATTACATTTTTAATGGATAATGTTGTGAACAGAGATCTTTGTTCTCCTTAACGCCAGTTGTTCGAGTTACAACCCAGGAATCAACACAGTAATTTGAGAATATAGAGTAGAGCTTTCTTGACTAAAGTACAAACGTAGTTATATTAACGCAAGGTTCATCCACTCGATTACCGTAAGGGTAGCGAGGAAAAAATGTAAACAAAAATGGTAGAACAAACATGGTAGCCTTAGTGGCTTACAGAACGGAATGTCAATGTAGTGGCGTAATTTATTTATTTTCCCTCTGCATATGGTACCAAGCCAAAGTAGAGTGGCAAATCAGTTTGTGTCTGTTTATATATTTTTCTGGATCTTGGGTAAATGTTCATGATTTTCTACATTTATTTTTTCTTACTGTTTTTTTAAATGGATCCATAGTTAGAAATACGTGATGCCTTGCAAATATTTTTTCACAGTGAAAGTTTTGATAGTATACCCTTCTAATGGGAAGCCTGTGAAACACATGTAGTAAGTAAAACCCACAAATAAAGTGAACGGATGTACCTCGTTCTAAGCTGGACACCCCATATATATATATATATATATGTATTAATGGGGGATTTGAAGTAGAGTACATATGGACTTGGACTAACGTTGTCATATTGCATTTAAATATATGGTTTATTGTATTAGTCCTAAAATAACTTAAATATTTTTTACTATTCGAATTAGGGAGGGGCGGTTATGGGTTTATCATTTACTTTCATTGTTGTCTGAAATTTTGGTTCTTTGGTGAATGTGTTAGTTATGTTTTCTTGAGATTATTTAAAGTTGATTTAAGAAACTTACCTGAAAAGAGTTGAAAATGCAGAATATGTACTGAAAAGCTATTGTTTTTTTATTTACTGCTAGAATACCAAGGATCCATGTTATGCCAAGGATTGGAATTAAAATAGCAATTGCTTTTATACCAGATCTAGATAACAAAAACGTATTGAATAAATAACAACTGACAGTTATGAACAAATTAAACACTTTGCGTAAATGTTTTGAAAAGCAGTTAAACAAAATCATCAATGGTAGCCAATCCTTGCCAACTTTATTTTCCAAAGAACAGAAAATGATAATCAAAATTTCAGAATTTTCTTGATTTTCCAATGAAATTAAATAAAAGCAGAAGCAAAAGGATATTCATTTCTTCTGTTTGGGTTTGGTTGAAGTATTCAGTTTTTACAATGCTGATATTTGTTACTATATGTGCCTTGTTATAAACCCATGTCACTTATGCTTATGGTAAAGCAGTGAATATCACAATTAAATGAGAATTAATATATTGAACACTCAGTCCATCATCATCATTATCATCATCATCATAATTATTATTAGCTGTTCAATGTGTCCGATAATAACTTACCAAAAACCATTTGTCTTCACTGCAATTCGTATCTCGACAGAGATGGACAGCAGCCAACAACAATTCCTTTATCTTTTAGGTTCTACTTGAGGGTAGCCTTGAACCTCAATCTAAGCCAAAATATACCTGCACCCCTTTTTTTAGCTGAAAGAACATAATTTTTTAGTTGGTCTGCTGTTTTCCATTCTATTCACATGTCCTGCCCATTTAAGGTTACGTTGCACAAGAATTTTGTACATGTTTGATAGGTGAGCTTGTTTGAAAATGTCTTTGCTGGAGAAAAAAGAGACATTACTTCACATTCAGAATTTGTTCCAGATTCTAAATAATTAAAGTGCTACGTTTGTGACCTTCAGCCTTATAAACAGACCATGCCTCTGCTCCGTGTAGCCAATAATTCAAAATATCTGAAAGACTTCTTTTGTTGTTATAATAGAAAGTATTTTGGTGTATGAACAAGTTGGGTTTTTTTTCAATCTGAAGGATAGCTATTAAAACAAACCTTCAAAACATTTCCCAACTCTAAGTGAATATCTTCCTGTAACAAAAAAGTCTTCCAAGTACGGTGTATGTAAATAAGCTATCTTTAATACCAGGTTGGAATATAACTTAGAAAACAAACAAGGGGAAAGAACTGACTTTAGAAATTCAAAAACTACCTACCGTATTTGAGTAATACGTCTCTCTTCTTCAGCATTGACTGTAGCAATAGACACCATTAGTATTCGTACCACACATACTAAGATAGCAAAGTTAACCTGGAACAAAGAGACATTATTCATTTGACACAAAATATCTCTTATCCCTTGAACAACTGCTAAATACCCTGAGTGTGCAAATAATGTTTAAAAATGATCAGAAAGAATTTATATCAACAGTCTCAAAATCTAGCAATCGTTAATCAACCCTTAAATATGGGTTTAAATTACCAGGTAATTTCACAGGAAAGTAAATGTTGCTCAAAAGAAAAATCTCCATAGTAGTAGTTTGTATTTCACTTGTGTCCAAAAATAGATGCGATCCTGGTAAATTTGAAACTAAATATCACGACCTAAATTTTAGAGGAAGGACCAAACATTAGTTAGAATAAAAAATGCATATTAATAAAATTAATTAAGGTATTGAAATAACTATCCATTTTCCAGTAGTGCAATTTTTTTCCTTTAAATGATAATCTTTTCATTGTCTATCATAACTTATGTAAACTTATAGATTTTAAACTGATTACTTACTGGAATCATAATTTATTTCATACTATATGCCATTACTAACTTTCTTTCTCCTCAGACAGTTTTTTTGACACCAATGAGAATATTATAAGTAGAATTGCATCTCTTACTATTCAAAGTGACGAAGGTTTTACTACTTACAAAATAGTTGTCACTTGTAGACACAAAGATCAATTTTTTAGCACTTGTCAAGTATGGTATTATATCGTCATGCGACAAAATAAATTAACATATTGGTTCATAAAAAAATGTTTATTGTTAAATTCTACGCAAATTCAATAATCCTTAGCAATATAATATTACTTTATCTGACAAATGGTATTTACAAAATAATCAGTAGGAATTTCCAAAAGCTCCAGATTGTGGATAATAGGGGTTCACTAATAAAAGGCAACTTACAGATTCCAATTATTAAGTGACCGCAGTCTCTGGACTCGACAATTGCACAGTTCCTTTTAGCAAATGTGTTTCTGAGTAAAATGTCTTAAACTTTCAATACCGTTTGTATTAATACCTGCCTCAACTTACCACCACAACCAAAATAATAGGAAGCACAAATGCCCAGATAAGCCCATCGTCCATTGAAATCCAGCATCTGATAAAAAAGTTAAACCTTTGAAACTTTTTACTTACGAATAATGTGTTCACAAACCAAGAAACACAGAGAAAAATTGAAAGTACTAAGCAGAAAGAGAGAAGGGAAAAGGCTGTTCTTATCTATAAACGACAGTAAAGGCCACACACACACACACACACACACACACACATATATATATATATATATTTGACACAGGAAATGACTAAAGAAAGTATGCCAACATTTACTTGAGTAAATCAAATATTTATTTATTATTTCAAATTTTCGTCTGTCTACAACAGACTTTATCAAGAAACTATATATAAGAAATATATATATATATATATATATATATATATATTAAGTAAGGTAAAGCAAAAAAGTGAAACTACATAATATTTGTAATCAAAAGTCATTTCTTGACGAAATTTACAATTGATTGTTGAAATGAATTGATGGGAGGTATTCAGAGAAAGCATTTATACAACAATTGCGGTTTTAACAATGGCAACAACAAGTTAATNCACACACACACACATATATATATATATATATATTAAGTAAGGTAAAGCAAAAAAGTGAAACTACATAATATTTGTAATCAAAAGTCATTTCTTGACGAAATTTACAATTGATTGTTGAAATGAATTGATGGGAGGTATTCAGAGAAAGCATTTATACAACAATTGCGGTTTTAACAATGGCAACAACAAGTTAATAGAAAGTTCGATTTTAATGTTTTTGGCATAAATTTGTTTTTATGTCGGGGGTTGCTTAATAATAGATAATATTATATATAATATACAAATGATATATATATATAAATATATATAACAAGAAAATGTGGTATATATGGTATAAAATAAAATATGGGATATAACAAACTATACCATAATGAAATAAAATATTATAAGATTTCATGTAAAACAATATACATCAAAATTTTATTGATATGATCCCAAACAAAATTAAAAAACTAAAGTGACATATTTTAATGTCTAAAGTTTATTTTTTATTTAATTCCTTTAAGATTATTCCAATTTTCCGGAAGCAAACAAAATAAAATGTTAAATGACTTACACTTCTCTTCTGCCGTATCCATCAGGTCTTATGCTGCCAGAGATAACAACCAGGAATACTGGAAGTCCTGATAGAAAAATGGAAAAGTAGGGCAAAGGCTATATTTTTGCCCTGTTTTAACATTTCGTGTGAGCAACTAATTTGGAATGCACTCCTGTGAATACAGGTGATTGGTATTTCCACTTTAATACATAACAAAATTAGTATGAAAATTCATTGTACTTGTATTAGATAACAATGTAACATGCCCAAGTCAAGTCAAAAGCTTTCTTATGACTCAAATTACTTCCAATAGATTTTTGGCAACTTTTTACTTATCAGAAATTGTTATACGTTTTGCTAATTAAAGAATTAAATTACAATCAAAAGCAGTGAAACACACAACCAGTGAAACACTGATACTATCTTGATACTATCTTGAAGAATCTAAACGATCTTAGAGAATCTTGTAAGTTATCTAGTTACTTGTACTTTTTGTACGATGAACTTCTGCTTTATCTTTATATTTTCTCATGTAATACTAGTTTTTGGCTCCTTTGGTAGTCTGAGAGAATTCTCAAGAAAAAAAAGGATTCTAAGATATCGAAGAATGAATAATAATCAGTGTAATACTTCTGACAATCACATAAGGAGTTGAGATACAAAGCCTGTAAAATCAGACAAAAACCATCTAGTTTGCTATTGCAGAACGAGTTATGATAAGGTCTACACTAAATACAAGAAGAAAAGAAAAAAGAGGAGTAGGGAGATACGTACACAGACAAAAGTATTTAATATTGTCCGAAAAATAAACAAAAATATTAAAATGGAAGAACAGTGAGCAGATACTTGAAAGTACCACAAAGAGACCCATTGGTTCCTTGGGAACTGGGAAACCAAAAGCTGATGGAGCTAAAAAGATGGTAAAGATTGATATCGACAGTTTCTTAGGGATTAATTGTATACAAATCTTTTACAGAGACGGAAACTGACAATTCTAGGCAATAATTGAAACCAATAACTGAAAGGAAGCTTCTGTGTTTTGTTTCAATTGTTCAAGATCCCAGGCTCTTCAAAGAGGCTAGACCATTTTACACTTTTTTTTAGTGAAGAGGTTGCTCTTCATTATTAATGAAGATGAGACACAATTCTTTCTTATGATGTTTGAGATTAAGCATACAGGTTTTATGCCATTCATAAGTTACGCTGTTAAAATGCAAGTATCATAAAACTTAACATTAAATAAAATTAAACTTAAAGGTAGTGATCTTTTCTTGCTGAAATCAGATCAGTAATTTACACCCAAATTTTGCTGAATTGCAGATAGAATTTTGACTTGGAAAATTCATTAATTCTTGCTTTGACAAATTTTTACATTTAGTTGTAGAGGATCAGAAAAAGTACATACTACTGTCATATTTTGAAAATTTAATCAGAAGAATATTTCTTTCTCACTTGTCTTTCTCTATACTTCATCCATTGAATTGAGGGACAAAGTGAACTTACCCCATCCAAGAAAATAGTAAAATCGAATTTTATTTCCATGTGTGAAGACAGATACAACTTTTCTGTAAAGGTGAATACCCTCGGCAAACATCCACGAAAATGCAGCAGCAAAGAAATAATGCAGCAAAATTGCAACAGCGACACAACCAACCTGCACGATAATTTCAAAAGAATAAACGTCATGTAACTCTATAATGCCCCATGTTACCTTTTCTGCCCGTAAACACCAATAGAAACTTAATATCTGTCTTAAATCTTTATAACATTTTTTACATTACGTTTATTTTAAATCTATTCATACAGTTTTCTTGTCCTAGCTTTTGATCTTTGTAGTGTTGGTAAGACATGTCCTGTGGTTTTTGTAGTCGATGGTGAGCCAGTCCTTTGACTTTGAATGAAAGAGAAAAGTTTAACGTGACTTGCGTGGTTTGGTGGTAATGACTTTTGGGTTCAACCTTGGTGTTCCGGTTGCTGTTACCGGAACTAAAATTTATTTTTTCTCTTTTATAATCAAACACTAAACTCCGCAGCCTAAGAATATGACTTTAAATAGCTTAGTGATGATAAGATTTCATCTACTTTGAAAAGCGATAATGATACTTCTGAGTTTGAAATTTCTTATAATAGAACATTGCCAAAAATCTCAAAATATGAATGTAATGGATCTTATTTTTTCACACATTTAACCTCCTTATTATGTTGGATTACACAATGAATGTCACAGTACGGTCGGATTAGCTTTGGATATTTATTTTCATTTTTTCCCTTTTTTCCAAACAAACACTTATTTATAACAATCTTTATTATTTATGTGCAGACTGCGATGAAATATTTTCAAAACAATGGTTACACAACAGTTTCCTGCTTCTCTTTATTTCTTCTTTCATGTAAACAAACTTTACACTTCAAAAATCATTTGGCTTGAAAAAAACGACTCGACCACCCATTAAAGGTCATGAATTGAATGAAAGCCTTTGTTTTATAAATGAGGGTGCCTCATAATTAAATAGAGCATATGAGAGGTGTTCATTTTATTGCAGATGGTAGGGTTTTTTCAAACACAAATTATGTCTATAAAGAACTTTTGTAAATGTAATTTCAACTTAACAAAGCCTGGAACGCCATCCCTGATCAAACATTTGAGTATTGTTTCAAGAAATCTGGCATTTCAGATGGATCAGTTGAGAAAGCCTTGAATGATAGCGATGATCCATTCCAGAGCCTTGATGTCGAGGTTGAAGAAAACACAATCAGCGCTCTACAGAGTGATCTGCAAAAGTTAAGCGAAAAGTTCAATGTCAGTGTTGACATTAAAGCAGACGAATTAGTTGATTTGGATTCGGATGTTTCTGTTTCTGGAGTTCTGTCTGACGCAGACATCATCAATGACGTCATTGGGTGCGTCGAGATCGAAGATGATGAAGCAGAGAATGAGGATGTTCCCGAAGAAGATATCAGATTGAGTAAGCCTTCCTATGCGGAAGTCGTGAAAGCCATTTCGATTGTCGAGAGTTACAGCGTTTTTACGACCTTTGGTGATGATCTCCGGAAAACACTTTGTGATGCCACACGGATTGTGGAAAGGGCTCACATCGCGAACACAAAACAATCAAATATTGATCAATTTTTCCAATAGATTTTCCAATTTTTGTCTACAGAAAAGATATTACTGATACTCCTGAAATCATTTTTGTCACTTTTTGATCTTTCTAATTTCTCTCCGTAATTCGATTTTTAGCTAGCTTAAGTCGATAATTCGAATTAGAGCGACTTTCTATAATTCGAATCTCTCTGTAATTCGAATAAATTATTTTCCCCCTTGAAATTCGAATTAGCGAGAGTCTACTGTATTTATTTATCCATCTATCCATCTATCTATCCATCTATCTATCCATCTATCGATCGATCTATCTATGTATCTATCCATCAATCTGTCTATTTATCTATCCATCTATCCACCCATTTAACGTGACCTGTTTTGATCTTAAAATCAGCATATACTAACCTTATTATGAGTAGCATCTATTCCAGCCAAAAATATAATTTGAGCTAGTCCAAGTGCAACCACCAGATTAGTATGTATAGTTGTTCTTTCGGGGTCTAGACCACTAATAATAAAGGAAGAAATGAAGATAGGTAGAAAAAGGGGGAAAGAGATAGAAATAGAGAGAGAGAGAGAGAGAGAGAGAGAGAGAGAGAGAGAGAGAGCGACGAAATTAATCAAAGGAAAAAAGATAATGGAAAATATTAAAATATTATTTCGTAATCATTTAACAGCTTGCAAGGTATGTTTTAAAACAATGTTCATATCAAACGATGTGCAAGCGAAACAAAATTACTCAAAAATTTATTGCCAGTCATTTTGATGTACTTTTTCAGCTGAAATAATAAAGCAAAGTTATTTACCGAATTGTGAATAGGATGAAAATCTACGAATTAAACAGTCAGAAGTAGTTGCTAGAGGCAGATCTATTCCTTACTTGGAGCAGGAGTGGCTGGGTATATTATTCAGTTTATTAAGCTGATACTATTTTTTCAAAGAAAGTGTGTAACAAAAAACAAATTAAAAAACCCCAAATTGAATTCAATTTCTACCAGACAAATGTGCCTTGATTGTCGTTATTGTCATCAATTATCCAATATTCCATTCATATGGCACTTCTGTAGACAAATTCTCAATAGCTTGATAACATCAACTATTCTGTCAACACACGTGAGGTTGTTAACCTCTCAATAATAAATACAATTTTGAAATTCCTCATCTGATTCATACAGGTGCTCGGCCCCTTTGTCACCAATCTATTGTATTTGGTCTGTGACTAAATTTGGTCCAAAATTTCTTTGTGGCATTTTGTCCTGTATGACGTCAAGGACTATTATGCTGATCGCTAAAAACTTATTTCCTTCGCAGCGTATGTCTTAAATTTTAATTTCTGATACACTGGACAGGGGCTGAAAATGAATCACCTTGTGGAAACTGGTTACCATTGGGGTGTATAATTTCATTTTTGTCAACTGAAAAATCTTTAAAGTCACGAGCAATGACTGTAGGTAAAAAGGGACGGCAGGCCTTGCCCAAAGGTTACATTGAAAACCAGAACTTATAAGTCGGTACACGGAACTTTTTCGTGGATATGTGAAGTTAAAGGGAAAAAAGGCTAGTTTCTGTTGTCCATGCCTAGTTATGGGTGATCTAGCAACTGTAAGTAAATGATAAATTTGAAATATTTGATAACTTTCGCTGTAAAAAAAACAAAACAAAGCAAAAAACATGACATTCCTTTTTACTTGGGACCAGCAGGGTATAGGAATTGAAATAATTGATTTTTCGTGGAAAGAAGCTAGTGGCGTAAAAGAAAAAAATATTGACCCCAAAAAGGATCTTAGGAACTTGTAATTGGCACGAACACACAAGACATTCATTAAGACAATATTACAGACTGGATTTTATAATTACTCTCATTGAACAGTAGTTAAGGGATAAAATAATTTCAAGCCAATCCTTACACAATAAGAAAAACACTCTACAAACTGATAGTCTTGCTAGTGTTTGTGGTCATGACTGTGGTTTCGATGCCTAAGCCGATGTTCGAAACCAGTCACAGACAGATAATTGTTATGTGAGAGCTTTATCATGTCATGAGTCGTAAGCTTTTACCGGGCTCGGAAAAAGCTTACGACTCATGACATGATGAAGCTCTTACATCTATGGCTTCCTCTGAGTCCATAAAGTTCAGAATTTTCAAGTTAATTAGGGAGTTAATTGTTATCTTTTGATTTTATTATTTCTCTGGTTAGCCAAGCAAATCACCAGGCCTATACTTAGAGGAAGTTTAGAAAAAAGTAGGCCTCTCACCCATAAAAATCTATTTTCTATCCAATATTAGATGGGAATTCATTCATCCTTAAAAATTCAGGCATTGTTTTTGAAGATTGTGATAATTTGCTAACAGGATGCTTTTGTCAACTTGTTATGCATATTCGCCCGATAACATACTCAGTTGTATTTAAGTAAAATTGCATACATTGCCGTAACCTTGCATCTGAAGAAGTTGCTAAAAAACAGTGAAACCTTTTTAACACAGTTTTGATCGATCAGTCTACCTATCGATCGATCTATCCATCGATCGATCTATCCATCGATCTATCTATCGATGGATCTATCTATCGACCAATCGACCTACCTACCTATCTATCTATCTATCTATCTATCTANTCATCCTTAAAAATTCAGGCATTGTTTTTGAAGATTGTGATAATTTGCTAACAGGATGCTTTTGTCAACTTGTTATGCATATTCGCCCGATAACATACTCAGTTGTATTTAAGTAAAATTGCATACATTGCCGTAACCTTGCATCTGAAGAAGTTGCTAAAAAACAGTGAAACCTTTTTAACACAGTTTTGATCGATCAGTCTACCTATCGATCGATCTATCCATCGATCGATCTATCCATCGATCTATCTATCGATGGATCTATCTATCGACCAATCGACCTACCTACCTATCTATCTATCTATCTATCTATCTATCTATCTATCTATCTATCTATCTATCTATCTATCTATTTATCTATCTATCTATCTATCTATCTATCTATCTATCTATCTATCTATCTATCTATCTATTTATCTATCTATCCATCTATTCATCAGTCTATCCATCTATCTGTCCATCCACTTATATATGTACATATAAGTGAATGTTACGAGGTCAATAAGATGAAGGAGAATTGCAGGCCTTTAAGTACAAATTATATCATTTGTCTTCAGTACAATAAATCGGACAGTAACACTTACTTTAGCGAAATGAAAGTCCCAAATGTTAATAGAAGCCCAAGCAATGAAATTCCACAGCCGATGTAAGTTATAGTATCCAAGGCAACTGCATCGGCACGTGAAACCTTTAATTATACAAAAACAAGAAAAGATGTAAGCTTTTATGAAATAAAAATAAAAATTTATCCAAATATGTGTTAAGAAATTTTAGTTGTGTATCTGATATAGATTTTTTATTCCATCAAAAGAGAAAGCAATATAATTTAACAATCGGTCTATTTATCGATTAGGATTGTGTTATTTGTTAGAAAAAGCTGAAACTACATACTTCTTCATTCAACTTTTTGCTCTTGAGTCTCTTAGATCTGTGACGCTCATGTCATGAGACTATACACTTATGGCACAAATCAAACAATTAGTGGAAAAGAGTAATGTTTCCGGGTAGCGCGAGGCAGGGTAAGGATAATGTGTGTGCAAATGAATTTGTAGTAGAATAGCCACTACTGTAGCAACAAATTACATTTGTTGTTATTTACAACCTGTCATCAGGTGTCTAAGGATTATTAAATCCAAAGATAAATGAAACATCTACTCATAACTTTCTTTTCATTTATGTATACATTAGAAGCCGATCCTTGACATCTCACAAGGCTTGTGTGACAATCAACTTTTCAAAAGAAAAAAGAAAGATTTTGGTTCGAGATGTGTTTTCAGAACCTATATAATTGTGTGTGTAATTTTTAAAAAGTTAGTTTATCACCAAGTTTATGGTTATGATCCAGAACATTTCGAGTCAACTTTCTAGGCCTCGGCTAAGCCTTTTCTACCCTTAGTACCTCTTGTGCTTTCCAAACTACAAATTTTTGACAAAACTTTTGTACGAAGGTCAAACTGAGAAGATGCAATTTGTAATAAATTTTGTGAAAAGGTCAGGTGATATACGCTATTTTGTGATTATTGCTGGAACCAATTCTGGTGCAAATCTAAAATTATCCTTGCGTCTTTAGATTGAATTGATATTTAAACTCATTAATGATACTGAATATAGAAACTGTGTAAGGGCAGAGATTGTAAAATTGAAATAACTATAATGTGCCAAAGTAAAGATACAACAATACTAGTTGTCATAGAAGCTCTTCGCCTCATCAAAAAAGGGTAATTTTTTTGATAAAAAAACCAGACAATCTGAAGTTACTTGCACTTCTTACAGAAAAAATAGTTCCACATAGCAATGTTTTAAAAAATAAAATGTGTTGTTACTTAAATAAGGTTTTGCATGAGTTTCCAGTGTACGTTGGCGTACAATTACAAAAGGAAGTGGAATAGAAGGGGAGTAAAAAGAACATGAAAAAGAAAAGTTATCATAACACCATTGTTTTCCTTAGGTTTCTTGTTTGATGAATTGATATAACCTGTGCAAAAAGACATACTAAAAATTCCAATCCATTACTACTGTTCCTTCTCCTCATCGTACTATTATCACTTCTTTTTCTTCTTCTTCTTCTTCTTCTACTACTGCTACTACTATTTGTAATAATAATAATAATAATAATAATAATAATAATAATAATAATAGATTGCAAAAACTCTTAACTATAGCATTCCACACGCATGATAATTGAAAATTCAGAAAAATATGTTTTAACACTGGTAGTAAGCCTGGTATTGAAGCTTTGAATTTAGACTGAATTTGTAACTTCTGTGGCTTTTTGCTGGGCTCTGATTCCTAGATTTTTTAACCATCCATCATTACATGATGTATACAGATTTGGTTTTGATAATCATCAAAATCAAATCTTTTCCTTTAGAGCTTGGAGGAGGCAACAGCCTTGTCGATTACAGCTTATACTTTCAGGTATGTTTTAACAAAATATAGATTTAAGACCAGGACATCCTCAAGTTATTTTTAGAGTCTTCTTGTTTATTTGCTTTCAAATCAAATTACCAATGAATTAAAATTCGATCTCTAAAAGTAGAAGTTATTTTCTTTAGATAGAAGTAGTAGTAGTAGAAGTAGTAGTAGTAGTAGTAGTAGTAGTAGTAGTAGTAGCAGCAATAATAATAATAATAATAATAATAATAATAGATATTGAAGTAGGTGTTGGGGTGGTACAAAAAACAGCCTTGTTGGGAACAGCCAGGATACTTCGAAAAGTATTGGAGATGTAAGGTGAAAGAAACCTCTTGGCCATTGGCTGCTAGTTGTGGTTCGCCCAAGAGATGTTATTCGGCAAAAAGAACAGCCTGTGCAAAATGCAAAATGAAGATATTANTCGATCTCTAAAAGTAGAAGTTATTTTCTTTAGATAGAAGTAGTAGTAGTAGAAGTAGTAGTAGTAGTAGTAGTAGTAGTAGTAGTAGCAGCAATAATAATAATAATAATAATAATAATAATAGATATTGAAGTAGGTGTTGGGGTGGTACAAAAAACAGCCTTGTTGGGAACAGCCAGGATACTTCGAAAAGTATTGGAGATGTAAGGTGAAAGAAACCTCTTGGCCATTGGCTGCTAGTTGTGGTTCGCCCAAGAGATGTTATTCGGCAAAAAGAACAGCCTGTGCAAAATGCAAAATGAAGATATTAATCACATTAATAATAATAATCAAAATAACAATAACAATAATAATGCTAACAGACTCTCCAAATTATGGAGGAATCTGTGAAGGCTGTTGGACAAAAGTGCAATTCTTTCTTTTAAAGTTATCGATGTCGTTGGATTAATTTCCTTTAAGTTAGAGTGATGCCTGAAACCGATTAATATTATACTACAGTTTGAAATATCACGAGCATCTGAATTGCTTGGTTCTGCAAAAAATTCTAAAAAATTCATTTTATCCAGCCACACATGACAATAAATTTGACGTACAGAGACGAGATGAAAGGATGGCAGTGACAAAAGACAACTGTGACAAGAAGATGATTTTTTTTTCATTTGTTTTTTGGCTGACATTTCGTATTTACAGATGCATCATTTTGTTTTTGTTTTCTAAGAATGCTTATTAAAATATATGTTGTCTTCTAATTTTAAAGAATTATTTAAAAAGCCCTCCGACTTTTGAAATCTCTATATTGGTAGCATGATTTGAAATTTTCTGAAACTTGACTTTTTGATATATGGTTAAAGTGAAGAAACAATAGTTAAGAGAAGAAGCAAGTGTAAAATATATTGATGACATTGCCTATTTGTAAAATTTTAATTCTGTGTCCATGTGTGTGTGTGTGTGTGTGTGTGTGTGTGTGTTTGGTGTGTGCTTGTGATAATGTGTATTTTGTCTAAATGATATCGTACACCAGAGAGAGTAAAACGTTCAGTTTAGGTTTCAGGTTATGTTGCAGACCTAAGCTAAATACAGACCCAGTTAGTTTTCCACAGGGCAGCGGGAGAGACCACCAGGGCTAAAAAAATGGATCATGTGGGTCTGTTCTCGAAGAGAACAATTTACCCAGGTTCTGTAGAAACTCCAAATTTTGCGTCAGGATACAATGGATCATTGCGTTATATAAAAAAAACATGTTTTTTTTGTTGATATTTTCTTCAAGACGACAACCAGGCCAAAATAAGGCGTCATTTGGGCCCTAAGAAAGATAAAGAGCTACAATCAGGAACTAAAATAAAATTTAACAACAGAACGTAGAACGCTCAGATTTCGTGACAAAGTAATTTCCAGCCCTTTCAGGCTTTACTATTTTTCAAAAAAAATGCAGAATTGCACTCTAGCGTTAAAGAAGTGGGCCAAGCTGCCCCATACTGAAATATTGATGCCTGCAATCTAGTAAAAGGATTACAATCAAAGAACGTAGAAAGTTAATATTTGGTGTTATGGTACTTGGCAACCCTATCATGAATAAGTGCTTTGTTAGCTTTTGATATCATCCCTAGCAAGCCGAAAAAGCAGGTTTTGTTGGCCGGTTCTCAAAGATAACAATGTAAATCTAGAAACGAATTTAATCCGGTTATGTAGAAAGCGTAAATTGTCTACTATGAAATCTACCATCGTTTAGATGGCTCAAATAGAATGTAATATGCTCATATTTTGAATACATGCAGTTAACATGTTAATCAGATGACGTCAGATTCTTATTGAAAAATTTTAATCTTCACTTGCATACATTTTATCCAAAGCAACATACCTTGTAATCAGCAACTTGTACCAAGACTGCAAAACCAGTCATGTGATTACATGTCGCACTCACAATTCCATCCATTACTTTTGTCACGCAGCCATCGGAAGACCAGCCTTTAGAGCTATGTAAAACGTAAATATAATCTTTACATTTGAAAATGAAAAACACACCAACCAAAAAACAAAATTGGCTATAAAATGGGCAATGATGCTTTAAGCACTGTGGTTTTACAAAACGATAACAGATATTTTTTTTAAACTAGTAATAAGTGTTTTGTTGTTAATTAGTTTTTTCAATAAACTGAAAGTGATTAGGTCTACAAAAGCCAGGAATATTTTTCAGAGAAAAAATAGTTTGCAAAAAATAGAATTATCTTCTAATATTTTTGTAAAGGGAAAGGGGAAAAGTGGTCTTTGAGACTCTATCTAAATGGATTTGTCATTTAACAAATCATAGGTGCACAGAAAAATTTGTTAACTTTACTTAAAGTAAAATTATCATATTTGATATTTAATTTAAATGGTATAGGACCCTGCTAAATTGGAAGGAGATGCTTTAATTTATCCAAGTAATATCTTTACATACACCAGACGAGGCTTCACGTGTTACCTGTATGAAGAAAAGCTATTGCATGATTAACTGAAGACATAAAGAAATTTTTCCTACTCTTTACTGTCTTTTCGTATACATTCTTAGTATAAAAATTGTATTTTTGCTTTCTGTTATCTTTACGTAACCATTCTGCACAATGGCTAATTCAGAACTTGTTCTGTATCGTGACTGGTACCTATTGTAATGAAAATTTCTAAAATTAATTTAGTAATCTGGTTTATTCATTAACAGTATAAATTTGTGTGTAAGTTAAATTTTTTTACCCAAAATTTACCTAAGGGCTTCAGATTTCAGGTTATGCAGGAATCTGTTTACTGCATCACTCGGTGGAATCATTAATCCTTCAGTTGAATTGCTTAAATCAAACAGGAGGATATTTATGGAATTATTTCATCTTGGCCAAATAGAAACCACTTTTCTGAATTGGTTCCTGATGTCACGTCACCTTTGGCAAAGATTCCGATACAACATATTTTGGTGCTAACTTTAATTTTTCAAATATTGCCCATTTTTCATGGAATTAAGAGGATATCAGCTGCAGTAAGGTTTCGGGTCAAAAGAAGTCGGGAAATAGTCGGGAAATAGTCGGGAAATAGTCGGGAAAAGCCCAAATTAGTTTTAAGAATGATGTCACTTGCTTTCCTTATCCTTGCCTTAACCTCCCTGAAAAAATTATTTTATGTATTTCCAACATAAATTCCTTAGGGCTTCATCATCTTGTTTCCCGCTGACTAGTAATAGTTACCTCATATAACTTTATTTCTTTTTTCAGACTGGTTAGTTTGCCAGAACAACATAAAGTTCTTATATTGCATTGTTAACATTCCCCTGTTGTAGAATAATTGGAAGCCGTTTCAGAATTCAAAGTGTAGATTTACTGATCTAAACATTTTGAAAAAAAAATGTTTTAAGATTAGTTTTCCAACATTCATCTGTTGGAGATATTCCTGAAAAAACTACTCATGTTATTTTTCATTTATTGTTGTTCTTGCTTAACTTTATCCTATTGACAGTGTTATATAGTACTTTCGATTCTATCAACATTATATATTTTATTTGTGTGACATTTTCTGTGTGGTTTCTGTTTAATCAAGCTATATCATTACAGTGGATTAGGTCTAAAAGCAAACCATTGTAGAAAATCGTTATTAATCCTTAATGATAAAAATTATTGAAGTATTTTAGGGATTGTGACTCGGTGAAGGCCTTCTAGATTGTTTTCGATTGATTCCCTGAGTACAATTAAGATATGTCCTTTCAGCGTCACGCATTGTGGAATTTTTTGTCTGTAGGCTCACATCAGGTAGCTTCATATCCCTGTATTTTTATGCTGTATTTTTATTGCATAGTTAAATATATTTTTATCGGGAGAAATAGTCTCTTCAAATAAATTTGTATTGGTTAGACACTTTTATTACACATGGATTAAGAAGCCTGCGTTTTCAATATAATTCATTTTAATGAAATAAAACAGCATTTAGATGCTCCTTAAAATAAACTACCTAAGCAATTTAGATTAGTGAAAGAATTTTAGAGAAAACCCCCCACCTAAATGTAAATTATTTATACTTTCCGATTTACATTTTTATATAATTAAGGTGTTCAACACTGAATATCCTGAGAATAGGGTGAAAGTGAGTAAAGAAAAATTTCCAGATTTTGAAAAATGAATATAATTGTAACTTACCCAGATTTGTCTGACCAGAATCTGACTTCTCCATCATCATTTTTATTTATCTGGAGAAAAGTATTCATAAATGTAGGAGTAACCAGTCGCTGCTATAATGCTTTAACTTGAGTGTATTGAAGGCGGTTAAAAAAAGGTTTGGAACCACAGACATATGCTTACACAGCCCCTATACCTCCTGTTACTACACATTGCACTTGTCAAGTTTCAATGCATATCTGCAGTGGTCCGGAGATTTTGAACTGGTTATGCGAAGACAGATAAAAACAATATGGGTTGTATCCAACGGTTTGCTTCATGTTTTAACAGAAACACTAGAGTCCCACTAAAACCTGGTAAGCCTTATGACAAAAAAAAATGCCGAAAAGAGACAAAGCAAAGGAAATTTTCTGTGTGTCACCCGCCCACAACTCTTCGTTGAAGGCCTATTTTTTTTCCAAAAGAGTCCCTCTTCTCATTACACTATCCCCAACGAAAGGTTCGTCCTTAGAGACTAGCTGGTTAATATAGCAAATACCTAACTATAAAGAAACTACATGGTTAGAAAGCGAAAAATTCCTCAACCAATAATTTGGTTACTTTGTTCTCCTCATTTACTACACGTTATTGGTGTGCTTTAAGAATCAATAGTTCCATAATTAATTTCCTTTGGAATTAAAGTGGATATGACCTATTAATGATAAATCAGGACCATTACATCGGAAGGTAATAGTATATTTTTAGCATCTGGTCTATAATATACTAGAAGTAAATTACAAGCAAACAATAAGGCTGGTTAATAATTCACTTTTATGCTATCGTAGGTCTCCATATCTCTGTGTGTTTGTGTTTGTGTTTGTATGTGTGTGTAAAGTTAAACACACAGAAAATATACAAAATTATCTTAGTTTTCTGGATTTTCATTTTCCAAGAGAAGTACTTATATTCTCAAAGCCAGTTAAACACTTTGAATAAGTCCGTCCCTCATGAGGCAACTGATTTTAACAACGCTAGAACGCTATTAATAAGAATGATTAACCACGGTGTTGCTGATATGAAGGTAGCTAAATACCTATGTCAAATTGATGAAAAACAGTATGGATGTTAATAAACTCCGATTAAGTAGAAAAAAATTTAGTCATATTTTAATTGAATGACAAATAGAATTCGTTTCGATATTAACTTGAATATTTCATTCATTTTTTTAAATTATACATCTTGTTCTGTCTATTGCACAGCTTTACACATTCTTTTTTTATTGTTCATGTTGACGTCTCTATTTTGTCATATGTATGATTGTATTGATATCCGTTACTGTGACTGTCTGTGCCAGTGACTGTCTGTGTTCCCATAGTGCATTTTTGTCGATATAAAGTTGGTTTTGCTGCTTGTGCAGTGGACAAATGGTATGCAAGATTCACCAGTAGCTGTTACGGCCTTAAATGAATGTGGTCCAGCTTGGTTCTCTTTGTTTTAATACATTCAGTAAGATCTCATTAGAATCTAAAGTTTGTTTTCAAATTTTATTTTCTTTCGATTGTCTATCTCACTGTTCAAAATCACCAGTAGCTATTTTAAGCAGCAAACATTTCACGTATAAAATTGTAAGTATCAAAGAAATATTTCATTTAACTCAACAAACACTCTGAGTTTTTTATTTACTTTTCCTCATTAAAAATAGTTCAATCACCAGACACATGTTTTGCTGTCCAACAGCTCATCAGTGCAGATTGGAAAATCAATGTTTGGGTTCCGTACAAAGAGCCCCGTCAATTGCTCATATATTGTTACTCAAAAAAACTTCAACGTGTTCAGAGATTAAACTTCTGCCTTTGAAAGCTTTTGTCAGTTCGTCAAATTACTGACAAAGACAAGAGTAAGACCATTTAACAAGTTAGGTATTTTTATAAGTAGCTATAGATTATTTTAAAAAATTTAGGTACTCAGTAAAAATCTTCATAAAGTGAATAGAATTTCCTTTTTGCAGCCATCTTTACTGGTACGTATATCCTTGGTTATCAAATTCGTCAGTGCATTTTTCAAATGTATTGCGTTCGGTTCCATTTAAGCAATATCTTCTTCTTTTTTTCCTCCGACTTTTCCTTTGTCAGAGGTCATCGTGGCGAATAGGGCATCTCCACCTTGTACTATCCTGCCCACCCTCCCTCTCGAGCCCCGTCTTTGCCATGTCTTCTCTGATGTTGTCCTTCCATCTACGCCTCGGTCTTCCTCGTTTTCTTCCTCCTGGTATTTCCATCTACATGCATCTCTTTTCCCCATTACTATTCATCTCTTTTTTCGACATGCCCAAATCATCGTAGCTGATTTTCCTGCAGCTTCTTGCAGGCTTCTGCAACGCCCAAGTTTTTTCTGATCTCTTCCTTTCTGAACTTATCTTTTCTGGTTACTTCCTTTGTCCAGCGCATCATTTGCATCTCCCCCGCGTCAAACTGCCTTTCTTCTCGTTTGGTGAGAGGCACAGTTTCCATCCCGTACAACACTGCCGATCGAACCAAGGTTTTGCACACTTTGCCCTTTAGTTTAACCCTCACGTGTTTGTTACATAAAACACAGGTCGCTTTTCCCCAGTTGCTCCACATAGCTTGGATACACCTCTTAATTTCCTTCTCGCTCCCTTTATCACTCTCCATTTCAGCATTATGAAATACCTAAATACTTATTTAATTTATTTGTAAATATGCAGTTAATATACTAAAAACCGTTTCATCTTTAAAAGAGGCAATTAATGTATATTTTGACTTACTTTTTCGGTCAGATTATAGCGAAGTAAGAGAGGTTTCTTTAGAGGGATCTTGACTTTAGCAGGTATGAATACAGCTAAGACACTGGAAACAATTTTTACTTGTTTTTTGTCTACAGTATTGCTGTAAAAAGAAAACAAGGTGCATTAAGAAAAGAGACTGTGAACTTCAAGTAACCTTTGTTTAGTAAGGATTGTTCAAATATTAACGAACAGAACAGGTAATAACACTGAATTGACAGATACAAAAACAGTTAGCCTAACCATCGAAAGGTACCTGTTAGTCAATACTACATTTACTCAAGAGTAGGGGTAACTGTTCTCTAACATTACCATTTATTGTATCGATCCCCTTGCTGTTAAGTAGAAGATGCCTAACAGAAGCTTAGGGGACTTTTCAAAATTTCTAATGAGAACCTGAAGCATCTTCCGACACCAGTAATGAAAGGGCCAGTTTTCCATACAGAACACACTTAAAAAATCTCATTAAGCCTATGGCGTGACGAACAATTTCATATCAATATGAGGTTTACTCAACTAATTGGACTATATTCATGTGCTTCTTTTTTCCAAAAGCCTTGAAACCTTTTTATATTATCTGTTGCCATTATCAAATTCAAGCCTTTTAAAGGTGGAGCCCGTGATACAGCTGAAGAAATGTTTTACAAAACTAATTGCCTATGATTTTGACCTAATTTTGAAGAAACGATTTGGGGAAAAAATAAGGAAAAAATAAACTACAGAGGGGGTGAAATACAAAAAGGTTATACACATGTTGGTAGTCTTCTGTGAGCAAGATTATGTGAATTAGTAAAGGTCAGTAAAATATAATGTCAATGTCATCAAACTATAGTGAACACCGTCTAATAAAGGTCAGTGATAAGAAAATATAGGAGCACTACAAAAAGTATGAAAAATGATTGAGAGGAAGTGAGGATATAAAATAAATGGAGCCTTTCTGTAATATACAAAGACATACTGGGACTACCGGGAATATTTGTCTTGACATGTTTGTCTCAACTATATGATCTATGCAGTCAGTAATAATCTAAAATTTATTTAACCTCATTTTCTGTATTCAGTGACAAATTACGTGACGTACACTTCAATTTCTATTGTTTGGAGATACACCCTTGCTTTCAACCCTATCTGTAGGACAGCTAAAACCATTTACTTTCATCCTATTTACCTAAACAATTCCATCGTGAAGGATATCTCAATTTTGACCGAATTTTAATGCGACTACGGTAAATTTTATACAATAGAAGCATACTAAAAATAGCTTTTAAAGTCTTTTAAAAGCGCTTGAAAGATATAGTTATGTCCTCTAAAAAAACAAAAAGGTTCTTGAGAAGTTATTTCTCTCCATTTCTAGATTTATTGTAATTTAGAGATGAGTATCCTAGCTTACCTTTTCTCGTATAGCTGTGAGGTGTTCATGATAACTGAAATTACGGGAACACGTCTTCCATCTTTTGAGAAAAAAAAACACCCAGAGATACCCAGCATTCCAATATCAACAAGTAATAAAAGCAGAACTTTGAAAAGGCTATTGACAATATAGTGTAGTAGTATGAGTATAGTATACAAATGTACATGGGGAACGTGGAAGATTGCTAGGTAAGAAACTTTTTTAGGTACATTTATTTAATTTACTTTAAAAAGCGACGCTAAGGAAACTCACCTTTGATATGCAAGGGTAAAAAGAATGCCTGCCTGGAAAGTAGTAAGTATAAGTTGTTTACCTTTCCACTTTTAATTCCTTATAATCTATGTTAGATTATTTTTCCTTGGCTTAAAAGTTTTTCCATTCAATCATGAATTTGAAAGTCTGTTAAAGTTATAATGTACTTTTACGGTAATTCGTTTTGTCCATGCTCCTGACTGGCATGATCAAGTTTTATTCATACATCACAAATGAGTGGGTAGAAATAACTTTAATGTTGCTCTTAATGTTAAGACGCAGGTGTATCACGTGTAATCCATGTCATTCAAGTAACATTTTTTACAATGTTTTCTACATGTAATAGTGATACCTTTATGGCAGTTGAAATTCCACAAAAAATGTCTTTCTTCCTAAATAATTTAATATCTCAGAAAAACTAAGGTGGTTTAATTTGTTTTCAGATTTTCATAGCTTAGAATGCACTTCAATGAGAAACTGAAATGGTACAAAAGGTTCGTTGAGAAATACTACTTTTTCCTCTGACTATGAATCATCTATACAAAAAACGCAGTGGCAGAATAAGGAGGGGGATCAAGGGAAGACAGAAAAGTATGCTGAGCCAAGAGAGGAGAGTTGGTCATTGACTTTCAACACATTCAAGTCATATAATGAAGCAAAATATACTGAAGACAAAAAGTTTTCCACTCAAACTCTCCAAGGAAAGAAACTACATTCAAAGAAGGAATTTATTTAATTTATTTCTGGAGGTTTTCAAAATTAATTTAGAATATAAAATTAGTTTTAAGGAGTTTATTATAACAAAGTACAACAACTGCATAAGGAATAAGTCGTTGTGAGAAACAAATCACACGGGAGGTAATAAACCGAATCGGTAGTAGCTAGGAAAACGTAACAGAACCCTGAGGCTAAGACAAGCAATATTTTGTCGATAAGGGAAATGTTGAGGAGTAGCAGCAAGACCTGAACCTATTATGTTTCTCGCATGTCTCTGAACTCGATCTAAGCCACGAAGATGAGAGGAGGGAACACTTTTCCAGATGTGACAACAACACTATAGTGAAAATTACTATTTATGAGAGAGTAAACATTTTGTGTAACAGAAGATATGTTGCAGTTAATTAAAGAATTATCTTATAATAAAAGTATATCATAATAAAATATTATAATAAAAGTTTATTATAATAATATATTTTAATAAAAGTATATTATAATAAAATATTAAAATAAAAGCATAGGCTGGAAGAGACAAGCCTACACGAAGAAATTCATTTTGACTCTGCTGTTAAAAAATTTATTACTAGGCACTACTGTAATCAAACTAAAAAATTTAAGCAGTTTACAAATCATATATTAAGCTAGGTCTTGAATTCTAATCAACTGACCTTTGCCATTTATACCTAGTTAATTACCTCTGTTTGATAGACAAAGCATCTATATTCTGCCTTGATTATTTCAGACAATTAATTTACATAAAGAGATGTAAAGTCTTTGATTTTCTTTTTTGTCTACACTGGTCATATTATTTCGTTTTTTGGTTGTCACATGTTAAGGGTTCAAAAAGAATAGGAGAGGATGAATAAAACAGAACTTTAAATTAAAATAGCTCAGTCATCATTTTTGTCGTCAAATAATCATTCGTCTTTTAATTGCTCTTATGTATCGGAGAATCTCAAAGAGGTTCTGCGTACTTTAGAGAAACACAGAAATGCAAGTGAAATTTCTTTCACCTAACCCTCTTTTCCTGGTCTGTGCACGGAAATATCTGTGCTACTGCCAATCTCCTGGAAGGGGCAAGCATTTCTTAGATTAGTTTGGTTTGCTTAACCCTAATTGTTACGGTAAATGCGATCTTTTTTATTTCCATTGTCCCTGACTGTCTTACTACATTTAAAAAGAGCAGACTACCATGTACCAAACATTTGATGGATGCTGACTTTACCTGTACTTCAGAAGTATGGAATTATATTAACTGTTGCTTAAAGAACATATAAACATCAATCTTTTGAACAAATCGTTAATCGGATAAACAATTGTATTCACTTGTAACACATAAATTCTTTGCTAGGTGATCAGATATTTGGAATATATTTTCCTATTAACTTAATTTGGAGATATTTCAAGGCTATGTAGAAAGACACTCGCACGGTTCATTGCGCATAAAAAGAGGTCAATAGTATCTTCCAATTAACTTCCAATAAAATTTGAAATGGCAATTGAAGATCAGGTAAATTACCTTTACTACTTGCAATGATGTCTTTTGGAATAAAAATAGTCTCCGCTGCTTTCTGTTTTGAATTTTGTTTTCTTCTGCTCACAGTTATGTCCTCTGGATTTTGAATATCGGCTATCTTAACATCCAACTCTAATATACAAAATATTAAATAAATAAACGTAAAGACTGAAAAAAAATTTGCAGGTTATTAACTTCTGTACATCTACCAGCGTCTATTTTTTCTTCCTTTATCAGTTTAATTTTTTTTGAGTTGAAAAGATTGTTTTCTTCGGCATTGAAAACAACCAAATATATTTAGAAGAGACTTCTTCTGCTTAATCAAAACATTGAACAATTTTGATGTGTGCGTTCAAAGATTGCAATGCTACCATTTTTCAAACTTTTTATTTTTCAGAAATAAATTGTAATAAAAGCAACTATAACCAAGCCTTTATATTTGGCATCCTATATCAGCCAAATCGTCTTTCTTTATGATTGCCAAGGAAGATTTTCATTCCCTACTTTTAAATAATTGTTTGTCATTTTAATTGTAATAGTTGATCAAAAGTAAAAATTCCATATTTGTTGGCTAAAAAGTATGTAACTTTTAAGTTTTTAAATCAAGTAAATTCAGATATTTTCAAAAGTTTGTAAATCAAGTCAATTAACATTTCTAGTAACTATTAGCTTTCATTTACCAACACTGTCACTACATTAAATAGCCTAAACGTCATTCATTTAAAAAACAGTGCCTGGACCAAATGTCAAAATAAACGATGAGAAATTGTTGAAACGAATTAGTTAATTTTGGAAATGAGTATAGATTTTAAAACAAAAGCTGAAAAAAGTTTAAATTTTACTGGTTTTTATGCAAAGACTAACGTTTGGTACAATTTTCATGGGAAATCCATGAATCCTGCTGTCTTAGTTTTCAGTTTTCGGAGGTTCTTTACAATTGCCTTACCTTCCTGGGTGCCGTCTCCGGTCCAGATGTTGGCAACAATGGATCTCCAGCCCGCTCTGTCCTGTGCTTGACGCCTAAGCTACTTCTGCGTGAGACCTGTTACTCTTGTCATGTTGTCTGATTACTTGAAGCACTATCGACGTCTCCCTCTTCTGCCTTGAATTCTTCCATCTAGAATATCTCGTTAGGTAGTGTTGTGTCTTATTATACGTCAAAATTATGTCAATTATTTCTTCCACATTCCAAATAGCTGGCATTTCCTTCTTCCCATCATCCTCATAACATCTTCATCTGTTCTTATTTCCAGCTGACACGTAAAAGTATTGGCTTAACAATACGAAATAGAAATTGGGAGAATGGTTGTACATGTCTAGTAAAATTTGTAATGCCTGTGCCTGCAACATCTCTATGCTAATTTACTTTCAGTATGATTGGTATATACATATATATATATATCCACCACAGAAATTACATGTCGAGAGGTTAAACTAAAACTTACCTAAACTTCTATACCCAAGGTGCACAGATTTAGTTATATTTATGGAATCTGCCATCAAGCTGCCATAGCGTTCAAGCAAAGTAACACATTCCATTGAAACATCCTGAAAGAAAGAAAAGTATACTACCATTAAAACGAATTTCCCTCAAATGATTTGGTTTTGTTAGTTTAGTAATTTTATGTATTTTTAAAACTTCAAGTTCGACAATTTTTGAAAAGAAAAAAGAATAGGACAATCCTAATGGATTTTTCTCCACAGAGGAGCAAATCGAGTGAAACAGATAGTGAAAGAGATAGATAGACAGAGAGTGATAGACAAAGACAGGCATACATACACACATACATAAGTACATAATGATTGCTCCTTTTTGACAGAAGTTTTCCATCTCTTTAATTTGGTACCATGTTTCCTTGCGCACGCAGGAGACTCTTCAACCCAGATTCTGTCTTGCAAGAACGATCACAGACATGACAAATGAACTTTCCCACTTTTGGAGCTGCATGCAGATGGGCTTTATTATGAACCTTGGAATGTCTCATTAGACCACTTCCTGATTTGCAGACCAGACCACAGGTAGAGCAACTATGCATAGATGGACCAGGTGGCAAGGTTTTCTCATAAAATTGTTGATCTTGCATTTGAATGTGTGAGTTAAGATGCTTCGTTAGTCCAACTTTTGATAAAAGAAATCTACCACACACAGTGTACTCCCTTTCCTCCTGAATATTAACAGGCACTGCTCTTTCATCATACCATCTTAGAGCACGTTTTAATGCAGCATGACCTACACCCCTCTCTTCAAACTCTTTACATCCTTCCCTACTTTTTTTCGATCGGACACGGTCTGCACTTATCACTTCCCAGTTATTTACATCAATCTCTAGTAGTTTCAAATTGCTCTTCAACACATCCTTAAACCCTTTTTTTTGGCTTGTGTTGTGTTTTGTTTTCCTTTTGAAAAGTCACCATAAAACAAATGTTTAGGGAGTCCTTTATCTTCCATCCTGACAAGGTGTCCGGTCCATTGTATCTGATTCTGGATGATACACATCTCAGTGCTGCTGCTGTTGGATCGTTCAAGGACTGCAGTATCAGATGTGAAAGTATTCCAACTGATGTTAAGGATTCTCCTGAAATAATTTTGATGAAACCTTTCCAAAAGCTTGAGATGTTGCCTATATGTAATATAAATATAATAAAGTAGAATGTGTGGTTCAGGATGTGGGACTCCAACTGGAGGTAAGAACATGACGTAAGTCTTCTTGAGACTGATAGTGAGGTCAAAAGTTTGCAAGCACTTAATCAGCTCCATTTCCTCATCTGAATGTGCAACAAGATCAGCATCATCTGCATAAAAAAACTCACGAACTGGGAATTGAAAAGTTTTAAATCTAGTTTTAGAATTGAGACACCGAAGATTGAAAAACTTGCCTGATGTTCGTAATTGAATGCCTACCCCTACATCACAATACTTAAAAGCATGAAAAAGCATCACAGCAAAGTAGATTGAGAAAAGAGTAGCAGCTAGAATGTCACCCTGTTTTACACCATTCTCAACTGATGTTGGTTCTGATAGTGAACCACTGAAGCTTACTCGGACCTTCATTTTGTGGTATAACTGTTTAACCATCTCTACAAAACTCTTAGGATATCCACGTTTCATAAAAATCTTCTGAGTGCACTACGGTAGATGGTATCAAAAGCTTTGGTCAGATCAATGAAGACTTGATATAATGGTACCTGCTCCCCCATACATTTCTCCATACGTTGGTGAGCAGTGACTATTATATCCATTGCCCCACTTCCAGCTCGGTAATCACACTGAGTCTCTTTGAGTCTCTTAAATGATAGTAGGGCAGATCCAAACTATCGACCGATTTGACAGAATCTTTGAAAGAACTTTTCCCACCGCTTCAAATAGGCTGATACCTCTACAGTGACCACACTCAGACTTCAATCCCTTCACTTTATAAATAGAAAGCATTATCGCGTCCACCTAATCTTAAGAAATAGTCCTGTCATGCCATACAGGAAGAATGAGCATATGAATTACATTAGCAAGTTTATCTCCTCCGAACCGTAACAATTCGATTGGTATCCCATCTGGTCCTGGTGCTTTCCCAGTGTTTACTTCTTTCATGGAGTTTTTTGTCTCATTAGTACTGTGATCTGTCATCACCTCCTCAATTATGTCCTTTTCAGGTAGACCATCAATAACTAATTCATCTATTTCTGATGGATTAGCAAACAGGTCAGTAAAATGTTCTGTCCAACGTGTCATAATGCTTTTAGCATCTTTGAGCAGCGCAGAACCATCTTTGGATCTCATGGACATCATTCTTGTAGGTTGTGGTCCAAACCATTGTCTAATTTTACTGTACAAAGCTTTGAATCTTTCAAGTTATATGCTCTCTGAATGTCAACTGACACTCGGGACCAGCATCTGTTCTTTATGTGTCTAATGTCATGCTGCAGATTCGATTTTGCTTCCTTAAAATCTCTTTCAATACATGCTGCAGTTGAAAATTTTTCATGAAGCCTAGTTTTCTCATCCAGGAGACTGGTAATTGCAACATCATTCATTCAACATCATCAGCACCTGTGGTGTACACTTGTGATTTGAAATGCTCCTTTAGTCTTCAGCTTGAAAGCAGCTCAAGCCTTAATTCTCCTCCTCTTATGTTCAGATGTATTGATTGAATCGCAAGGCTTCAAAAATAGGGAAATAAGCTGTGGACATGTTAATTGGAAATGAGCAATACAAAATCTCAAATTGGTAACTAAAATTTAACACTACAGGATGCAAAAGAGAAAATTGGGAAACAGAGATACAACTTCAAGATTACGCTATCTTCATTGGAAAATCAATTCCTGAATACTCTTCATTACTTTGTTTAAATATCTCCAATTTTAAATGTATCAAGGTACAAAGGTAATATTTATATTTTGTGTATCGTCAATTAGCTCTTCAGTAGTCTTACGGTTGAATAGAATTGTTTCCTTTCTCGTACACTTCTTGCTAAGGTTTCGAACCAGTTTAGATTCTTCTTCCCTCAAAATAATGATTTATGAACTATGAAACACAAAGGGATACTGAAGACTCCAATAACAAAAAGGATTGTGAGCGGCTGCGTAAGCTTTTTTTTTTACAGGGAATTATGAAACATATTGCAGAGGTTTCACCACCAAATATTGATATATATCATCTATGCGGCCCTGTGAATACCTAAAGACAAAATAAATCTGGAAATAAGACTGGTATAACTCATGTTGTAACATAAATGGAAAAGATAGGGCTTTAAAAGAGCAAAGTAGCTGTCTCTGGTTGGCTATTTGACCTAGTTTTCAATGGGAAAACAAGTTGATAAGACATCGTAAACAGTACTAGCTAAAAGGAAAATATACACTCCTTTACTGATTAAAATCCTGCCAATAGCTTTTTTTATCATCTACCTACGATGTAGTTATCGCTTTTGTAAACCAAACTAAACAATAAAGCCACTATAGAAGCTACATGTCAAAGTAATTACATTACATTTATTGATTTCAGAAAGGGTTGTGATGAAAAGATCTACATGCTCTTTTAGCAAAATTTTGGGTCAGTTTAACTTTTGATGAGAGATGATGATGACAGCTGTATCTCTGGAGCTGTAAGCAAGCATAAATCGTCAGGTAAAAATTACAGTGATTAATATAATAGTTACCATTCGTAACTGACATGGTGAGAACTTCATCAGAGTTACTAAGTTATCATACTGAGAATGACGTACGTTCATTTTGAAAACCGGCAAGTACGTTGTCATTGTTTTTTGCTGGAAGACTAATTCTACCCATGTTCAAATAAAAACACAGCTAGAATTCTCCACAAGTAATTAAAACTTTATAAATAGTTTACGGTTGTTGAAATCGATTTCTAATACCTACGCAATTACGGAAAATCTGACTGTAAAGGAACGAAGTGCATGGATTGTTGTTTTATTACTTTAGCTTTTTAGCTTGTTGATTCACGTACAGGTGTGTATGCAGGTGACTCAGAGCTGGCTAGATAGTTATCCAAAATAAAGGGTCATTTAAATTCAAATCCTTCACAAAAAAACTGTATGAACAATGACATGAATATTAGAAGAATCGGAAAGAAATATTTCTTGATTATGTCTCCATTTTGGATAATCAAATGTCGGTACATCTTTGTGAAAAGGTATTCTGATTTTACGCTTAACTAGTATGAAATACTCATCATATTTCATTGCTCGCTGGTCAGATTATCCCTTTCAGAACTACTTTAGAAAATTAGAACTTCCAGCAAAATATAATATACACATTTACACAAAATATCTTAGTCTAAATTTGTTAAGATATTATTGCGGAAGAGTCATTTTAATTGATTGTAGGGTTTATGCAAAAAGCTGGGCATGCATTTAAGTTTAATTTTTATAAAACAATTCAAAAAACGGAGGTTAAGAAACCGCTACCTGAAACACATTTTCCGACTGCAAAGCAATTTTTTTTTCCGCTTTTGATTTAATTATTTCATCCATGCATTCCAGTATCAACTGTCAAAGGGAGAAAAAAACGAAAACAGGTATGTGTTTAAACAGGCATATGTCAAAAGTAAAGGTTAAACAACATCCGTTAGGAACAGTCTTTGGGGTCATTTGGGGCCAAAGGAACTAAAACAGTTAAAGTAGTAGTGTTACACAACCGCAAATATCTATTTATACTATGTACCCACTATTTCTATGATTTAGTTTCGAAGTTATAAAATAACACTGTGAAAAGCTTTTACTCTTTGGCTCCCCTTCCTATCTCAAAGGGTAGGGCTCCTTGACTGAAACGCAGATGGTTTGCAGCTCATGCAAATCAGAATGTCTATTTCACTATAGACAAACCTGAGCGGTGTGGTAGTTATCAAATAAAGAAAACAAACACCACAGCATTAACATAAATGAAATTATGAATTGAAGTTACTACTTACCATACCAGTTTTGTTACTTTCTTTAATTGACATTGGATTGTATATGGTTTTGTTCGTTACTGACATTATGAGGCCTAAAGAAATAGTAATGTCAGCTTGCGTTACATGTCCACTCGCTTTAAATGCTTTCTTAACGTTGGACAATACATCCATAGCATTTGTTTGGTTGACAGAAACATTGCTCAGGTGCTGAAACTATGGGAAAAAAAAGGAACTATTAAAATTTCTTATACCTCGATTTGATTTCTGATTTCTAAATTTTTTTAAAGACCCTAAGATATATTCCTGCCCCATTTCCTTGGTGCAATGAAAGGAGGTATAACAAAGTTGTGAGATGGTAAAGATGGCAAAGATCAAGTAATAAATATATACAGACACAAAGGTATCACGGTAATTTCCTTGGCCATGATTTCCTCACAACAAAAATTCTCAATAGCTGGGTGATTGGGAAAGGTTGGGGAGGGAGAATAAAAACCTTTTATCGTATAATAAAAAGTACAGATGAGATATGGCTGACAAAACATTGTAAAATATAAAATTTACAGATAATCATCTATACATAGCAAAGCCCTGAATAACAATGATGATGATACAGGCACAAAGCTGTAGAGGACATGAGGTCAATGCTCTCTTTAAGGAAAAACATCTGTCACCCTCCACACCATTATTGACTTGAAGATTAAAGAGTAGGTTTTTGAAAAAGATATCTAAGTTATTGGCTTGGACTTCAGTTATTGATCTTGGGATCCAAAAACCTCGTTTCAAGCAAAAAAGTTTAGAGCTTAACTACTCTATTAAGTATCAATCAAATAGGATACAGTGGGTTCCTTACTTCCTTTTTCTTATAATTATCATCCTGCAGCTATATATTGCTATTCCTTTCTAACTGTATCTTTTCTTGTCGCTTGTCTACCTCTAGCGAAAAAGCCATACTGACACTCTCTTGCCACTTACGTAATATCCTTAGATTTATAGACATGACTAGTTTTGCTGTAATTTTGAAAGGAGTTTTGTTAGAACATTAGCAGAATTAGGCTACAGTGTATATTTACGAAAAACAGGCTTGTTATATATCTGGTTAGGATTTTGAGATACTTATTACCTACTTTTAAAATGTACTCGGCTGGTGTGTTTTCTTCATCCGTATAATTATAATAATAAAATAAATTTTGAAAAATAGGTTTGAAAAGCGAGACCCAATCAAACGAAACACAGTTTATCACCACAAGAAGCCTTAGCCTAAACTTCACTTTCTCATACCGAAAGAAAAATGTGTATGGAGAAAAGTATAGGGGGCTTAAACTGAAGAGGCTTTCAGATACACGTTGGCCAGATCACTTTGACTGTGTCAAGATAATAAAAAACGAATTGAAGCAAGTAATTGATTTCTTGAAATGGTGCAGTACAGCAAAATTGGTGAAAGGTGTGCATAGAGTTATTTGGAAGAAATTAAATGATTAGGTTTGTAAATCATTTTTCTTCTATTGAGCAAATTTTTAACCGAATTTTTAGGAGCAGTAAATAAATATTACAATCCCAAGATTCCAGTCTTCAACTAGTAGTATGTCAAATCTTAAGAAGGTAATTAATGAATGTAGCAGAAGTGTTCTTAATATACGAAATATATATTCTTCACATCCTTCACAAAAGATTTCAATGGATTTGCAAACTCTGGATGATAGATATGGGAAAGAGTGGAGGTCTCAAAGAGACACAGGCGTACTATCTCCATTTAATGATTTCGTGGTAAATTTTAAAAGTCAATCCAAAATTTTTAAAAATTGAATCCGATAAGAACAAAAGTTGAATCATTTTTTACTTGCTTAGCATAAAGAATAATTTGATCAATAATATTTCTAATTATCTCATTCGTAAAAAGTCCAACCCCAAAGTTCAAGAAGTTACTTTAACATTTTTCCTGATGTATATCTTGCAAATTTGATAAAGCTCCTGATGGAAGTTCCTTAAACATTTTCATTCTTTTTCACAGTGAAGTATTTTTTCTTGACCATTTTCAGGAACCAGAGTGAGACGAGCCATTTAATTCCTCGTTTTCGCTATTGCTACTGCTAAGGTCAGCTTCTAGTTATCCAGCAGGCTCAACTAAAGAACGTTTGCCATCATGCAAGTTCACTGGAATATCTTCCCTGTCGCTTTGAGACTTGTTTCCTGACAAAAGTGGTAGAATCAGAATGTTGTTTGCTCTGTGGGTCTCTTCATGAGACCTGGCCTCAAACATTCGTGTAAACCTGCATGTTTTCTTATTCGAGTAGAACTTTACCAAGGGAATCATGATGAAAATAAAAAATAAGCATATCTCACAACAAATTGTAGTTTAAATTCCCTGAATGCAACTCTTGTAATAACAAAGCTATTGTCTTGTTCAAATAAAAAAAGAGAGGATAATATTTTCAAAGTACTCAAAAACCAGTTAAAATTTGACAATTGCAAAGGTCTTATAAATATAAGTAACATGGGTACTATATTATCCAATTGTCTTATATAGAGCAACGCATAAAATGGCAATATAGTGACCAGGACAAAGTTGCAACATTGACGCAGTTAGACTCCTGTGGCAATTTTCTATTTTATAACAAGCAAAGCAGGTTAATAATAATTAGTGATTCCGGCAACGTTCCCAAATGTAAACATTAATTTTTAAACGTATCATAAGATTTTAATCTGGCTAGTGAAATAAAGGTTTTTAATTGCTTTTACTTTAGGAATCATTGAATGGAACATTACAAAAATATGAAATATTTAAAATTTTAGTTTCGCCAGTTTAAGATAGCATTTCTGGAATGTTTCACGGGTTCTGCTATTCTTTTCGTCTAGATCATATCTGATCCAAAAAAACGTTTTTAAAGCTTTAAATCTATACAATAAGCATTTTAGATTTAATCCTTTTTTATAGTATCCCTGCTGAAAAAGCTTCCATTTTGTTGTATATTCCTATATTGAAACTTTGTCAGCTAAAAGATTGAATTGCATTGAAATATTAAAGTCCCATTGTAGTTGTTGTTTGGTGAAGTTTCCAGGGTGAAAACACAGAGGAAAAGAACAAGGGGAACAGTAAATTTGTTCCATTTAATAGAAAACAGAAACAATTGATAGACATGGTTAATATTAATCATGAATTTATTACTCTATTGTTGGTCTTTATAAATAAGACAAGTGTCGTCGGGAAGTCTATGATATATAAGAATATTTGTATTTTGCGTAAACTTAATTTTTACAATAAAATAGAAAAACATTATCTATTTCTAGAACCTGTAGCGTAGCTTTTGCTACACAATCAGATTGTTGTTGCATAACATTTTGAAATCTTGGTTTAATTGCTGTAGTCTCCAGATTCAACTTCAGAAGTGGAACAGAGTGGTGATGATTCACTCCGTCGGGACATTTTCCTTGTATATTTTCGTGAAAGTATATGATTCCAGAGGTGTGAAGCTTTCTACTCATCCTGCACTATAGCTTGTTTATATGGAGCATTAGTAGTTGAATGGCTCTGGAGTGGGTCGTTATGTTAGGAGCTGAAGGTCAATTTTCATTGCTTTCTTTAATCTGAAATATTTGTCAATTATGGTTAAACATGTGGTAAAAGCATATTTTGAACCTAATTAAATATATTAAGATATAATTTTGTAATATTGTGTAAAAACGTAGAGAAATCTTTTAGTATGTCAAAAATGAACAAATAATGGCCTTTCAGCAAGCATAATGAGCTCATGAGACAAAGAAAAAGAGCAAAGTAAAGAAAACAAGAAGCAGCCGGAAGGAGCTACCCCAAACAAAATCCATAAACTTTATTAATCTTTTTAAGTGATTGCCTACATCAATAAAGATAAACATTCTACATTATCTATTACTGTTGAAAGCTAAATTAAGAAAGAAATTGCAGCAAGGAAGACATGAGGGTCAAAAAAAATAAAAGGAAAGTGCAAAGTCCAAAGAACTTACTTGTTTAGACAGGGCTCTTGGATTTATTTTTGAGGACATGAGAGGTGTTGCTTTAGTTGAGCTAAATTGATTCCGCTTTTTACCTAGAAGCAAAATGACATGTTACTCAGCATGCAAGTTGAGAATAATGCATATTGAAGTATTGAAATTCGCTAAAAATATTCTTTTCTTCATTATTCTATCTTCATAAACGCCAAAAAAAAATCAAATCTTCACTGTGCCGCAATAAGATAGACATCCTTGTCTACTTCAATAACAACAATATTTAGAAGGCAACGATTAGAATTGCTACTATTTCAACAAATTTGTTTCTATAAAATACACGAGGCATTATACTTGGAGCAGAATGTTTAAGAGTTAGAAAATATTTTCTCTTAAGGTAAATGTGATCAGTTAATCACTTACTTGACTTTAGCTCTGTCTTTGGTTTTTCACTTCCTTTGGTGTCTTTTGTTGGATTAGGGGTGACACGTTTGCTTTCTTTTAGTCAAAAAAGAAAACGCTTATGTTGTCTTATTAACCCATAATTTGAAATAATTATAAGAAACAGAAAACAGAAGTAAATATTGAAGGAAAGAACCTTGGAGCTATGTATAACATAAGAAACAATAAGAAAAAATACGTCATATTGATGAATAAAAGGCAATAGAACAATGGAAAAAGCATACAAAGTCATTGAAAAAAAAGACATTTACAATGCAGATTAATTGTACTATGACAAGTAAGGAAAACAATGGGTGGCACAAATAGTTGGAACTTGAATCTTGTGATTTTTTTGTTCCTCTGCTGAAGCTACATTAAAGTATTTAACTCTTACTTCAAGGTCCAAACTGGACTACAGGTAAACAATTGTACAGCTTTTTTAGCCTTTTTGACAACAGGCCAAGTTAATTATTATCAAATAAACTATTAATTTACTATATAATTGATTAACTACTACTACCATTACTACTTAACAACCAAAATGTCAAGATCATATTTGGTAGATTATCTGATTAAAAATCATTTTCTCCTTTCTTTTACAATGTCAGTTTGTCAATAAATTTCTTTTCTTTTATTCTTCTTCAGTTGTCAGGGCAAATGGAACAAATTAGTAATTATCTCTTTCACTTTTCGCTTTCACAAGTCATAGCTCATATCATTGTTAATACCCCCCGGAAAATTATGTTTCATTTCATAGAAAGATCTTTTGCTTGCAATCGTCTGGGCTAAGATATCAAAAAGGGAAAACAATAGTAAAGAGGCATGTAATGCATTTGGAAAACAAAGAGAGAATCAAGGAAAGTCCACACTATTGATTGATTGGCTTTTTGAAATAGGTAAAGGCTTTATAAATTTTTGTTTAGTCTTTAAAGAAGATACGATAAACTGCTTAATCACAACATTTTCACTACATTTGGCTTCGAGAGCAAAACCAATAGCACTGTAGCCTAATTAACAATAAAAAGTTGACGAATGGCCTTTTACTGCTGTTGATGCTAAGCTCAGTACGGGTTTTTGTCTGTTAATACTGAACAAGTGCTACTTTTCCCCTAGCGACTAATGCAGATGGCTTACCGCCCACTTACCTGGTATCACGCTAACTCATAAATTCTTGGTACCTGGCATCACACAGTCAATTGTTCGGATATAATTGTATCAACATGCATCGTCCATAAAAGCTTATTTAAAGTCTTATCTTATTTTGCAACAAGAACTATTGAACATTTTTAGTACTGACATTTTTTATCCTTGTATAGACTTGTAGTTAGAAAGATGTTTTATAACATTTAGTTGTTACTTGTACGAACAGTGAGCTCACTATTGGTGTGAATGAAAATAAAACAATATTGGAGAGAGTTACAATTGACATAAATTTATGTAAAGTTATTTAATTAATTCCTGAAAAGTTTGTACGTAGATTGGTTTTCTTACCTATTATACTTCCATTTCTACCTTTGGGTCCGCCCGATAGATCAAACTGCGATGGTAAAATCTCTCCTATTTTTGACTCTTTTTCTAAGTAAATCACACCCCCATCTCCTTCGCAAGTATTTCCATCAACTCCCCTAGCACTCAGCTTGCCATTTGGACCAATGAGTATCTAGGCAATGTATTTAAGAAAATATTCAATTCCATTCAAGAAGAGATATATTAATGGTTAAATTTGTTAAATGCACAGAAAAAATATTTTTAACTCGTATATGAAGATTTTATCTAAGAAATTTAAAGCATTTATTTTCATAGAAGTTTTAGTAAGTAAGAGATATTTTTTATAGTCGGGGATTTATAGAAATCACTAAAATTTTTAGTGGTTATGGTGGATTTGAAAATGTTGAAATGTTGAAATGTTGACAATTACTTTACCTGCAAGAGCGCACCGTGAGAAAATAAAAGGGGGATGTCGAATCATACTGAAATTACCATCTAAAGGATGCCCCATCATGGTTGGGCCAACAGCCCCAAAAAAGTTTTGAAATTTATGTGCCCTGGATTCCTTAAAATCGACTCCAAATTTTAAGTTTTCTTGAAAAAAGAACCTGTTTTAAACCTCTTAAAACTCCCAAACGATAAAAAAACTAATGAGAAATAACTATAACAATACATGTTTCACTAAATTTGAACAAAAGATATTCATTCAAAAACCAAGCTAGTTGAATTAATTTTTCTTGGATACAGCTTGAAAAACAACTTCGCTGCACCTTGTAATTAACCTCTACATTTTTGTGTGTCTTCATGATCGCTAAAGCAGTCAGACGATTCGATGTCATGCTAGTCCGTAACCATGAACTCACTCTTCTCATAACGGAAAAGCTCTGCTTGCTATGAAATCAGCACACTCAGCTGATTTCACAGGAAATGTACACCCAATCTTCAGCGAAATGAGTACATTTGGAAATCTAAGCCAGTTGCATTTTTAGTGGCTTTAGCAAGGCTATCTGGGCGGTCCTCTACTTCACAAGTTGCCATCTCCTTTTCTATGAGATTATCTCCTGATGTAGAACCTCAGAATTGGGCAAATCATCGCTACATTACTGTTTCAAATTATCAGTAGAAAAGCTGTCGACGTCAGGAATACAAATAATGGAGGGGACAAGTAGAAACAATCTTGACGCTGTGACAGTGAATTTTTTTAATCGAAATGTCATTTCAGTAATGATTTTGTCAATTAAGGGTACCGCTATCGTACGACAGTAGTATTCCTTTGGATTCTCTGCTGGAACGTTATTACGATGAACTTGTCTTGCTCCAGTTCGAGGGATTGACAATTTCACACTCAAACTTACTGCCATTCTTGTTGATTGTTGATGGATCACATCAAAGTCTTTGTCACTACACTCCCTATATGCTTTAACTCGTCAATGCAGCTTGGCACGTCATATATGCTTTCACAACGTCGATCGGTCTGCCCTGTAATTTTTTGGTAATGTCAGCAAGAGGATGCAGAAACCGGTAAAGAGATACCAAATCAATGATAAACTGAACTTTTGTGAAAGCGCGCAAATAGCTGTTTGTATCTTGTTTGTTCTTCCGATCACAGCCATGTATAAAAATACTATCAAAATCATCAATCTTAGGATGCGTTCCACAAATTATCTCAAATGCCTCTAGAATGAAATGCATTGCCAGATAGAAATGTTCATATGAAATGTCACGCTCAGACCAACGAGGTTTTGCATAAATCTATCAACACTCTTCATTTTCCGCAACGAAGTTGAACAATGTGCTCCAGTAATTTCTCGCGTTTTGGAGAGAGAATGAAAAAATTGTTACTGCTTTGTATGTTTCTACAATATTATTGATGGTTGAATTTTTACGTGACATTGCAAGTGACAAATTCAGATTATGGCTACAGCAGTGGTTGAGAATTGCTGATGGGGTTACCTTGAAAATAAAAGAGGCAGCACCTTCCTTCTCAGATTGCATAATGACTGCACCATCATAACATTGTCATTTGAATTCCTTAATGTTTACACCAACATCCTCATAAAACTTCAAAAGCGCTTTACCAATACATTGTCCCGTAATCCGCTCGAGCTCAACGAACTGCATGAATGTCTCACAAATTTCCCTTTCATTATTGACATATCTCATGAAATTGACAATATTTCATCATTGCTTGATGTAACTTCATCAGCTGAAATAGAGTGCATCCCAGACTCGAAGGTTTCTTTGACCAATTGTTTTTGGATCATCTGTGTACCAATTTTGTTTATAATTTTTGTTTTGACTTTTAGGACCAAGATACTTAACGTCTTAACGCTGCAGATCTTCTAAATGTTTTTTCAGCAAAGGATGGAAATGCGCTATCTTCTGAACCCAAAATAAAACGTTACATTGATTCTTATCATCAGATCCTTCTCTGTGGCCTCGAGGTGCAAGTCCTTGTTTCCCAAGGAGATGAACTACTCGGCCAAATGCTTCCACGATCTGAGGATATTCTGTGTTCCTTTCTTTCAATGTCTCATTTATCAATGAAGGGATTATACTTGAGGCATTTTCGAATCTTTCAATGATTCTGTAACCCTCCTGAACTGCTTTTTGATGGCAAATGATGCCTGAATGCCTTGATTCCTTCCCCTTTATATTATGGCAATGATTGTGACCTCTGTTCACGAATGCTCCCAAGGAATTTCTCTTATCAGCATATAAAAATAGAGCAAAATTGATACAGAAACCGTCATCATCGATAGGGCTGTAAACAAAACAATCTGATAAATGTTCCTTTTCACATGATCGGTAGCATCCATGCTTGAGTGTTTTTTAGAAGTTGTATTGCTTGGTAGGCTTAAAGTGGCTTCTCAGTATAAGGTACCTTTGATGATTCGTCACCGTTGATAATCCTCCTTTCATTACCTCACCAATGTCGTACACTTTTTGAGTCGATATGGCGCCATCAGCTGAAACAAAAAGAAAGAAACCTTTAATATTTTTGACAAGTAACTTTCAAATGTTTTGAAGGAGAGACATTTGCAGTCATTTTTCAACTGCTAGATACGGCGGTGCCATTCTGTGAGTGAGTCATTTTTCATACTAACAGTTTCAGAATGCTAATAAAATCACTAATATTGTATAAACTAAGGCTGCGTAGCCAAAACTTTTAGAATAGGTTAAGTGAACACATAAGGCTTGAAAACTAAATTTTAGTGAAGACTTGCTCTCTAATTATTTCGATTTTATAAAAAACGCATGAAGACACCTAAAATATCCTGCAATATCTGAGGTAGATGAATTGCTTTCTATCGTTGTTTCGTTGACTGTTGCTGTTGGCTGATCTGCGCTCGTGGAAGTGGACTCATTGGAAGTTTGACTTGACTCTTTTTTTTCTGGTGTATCACTATTGGTCCTGTACGTGAAAAAATGGAATCATTGTCAGCTGGGAAAGATAACGGATGCTGGGTCCAACCGAAGCTTTTCATTGTATACATAGGTCGAATGGCATTGTATATGTTTTTTAAATCTACTAGATCCGTTTCAATATGATTATTTATAAACATACAGTACGCATGAAAAATACCCAACCCCTTGAAAAAAAACCAGTTTCATAATTACCTGAAATAATTGGTCAACGTTTTACAGCACTTTGAAGCTTCATTTTGTTCTTTTTCTTGTAATTTTCTTCTTCTGTCTTTCTTTGGCATTTTGAAGTTATCACAACTCAAAAATCAAATACATACAAAACTTTACACACAAAATTTCCAAATGATACGAAAAAGAATTTGAGTAACCACGTGCATGCAAAAATTGTCATCGAGTTTATTTGTAGACTACCGCAAAGTTTTTGCCTTTATTTATGTGACTTTTTACAAGGGAAAATTTTTACAATAGGGGGTCGGTCGCACACAACGGCCCCTTCCACGGTTGACATAACTTAATGTACATTTCGCATTTACAATTTCTGTATTTTGTTGGTTCTAAACAAATTAAGTGTCTGATATGACTAGTGATATGACTAATACATCAGTAAAAAAGTTTGACATAGATTATTGGGCACCCTTTCCACCATCCCTAACAAAAATGTCTTTAACTTGACAAATTACAACGGTTACTATCATTTTACAATCTTAAAGATCAGAAAATATAATTCAAAGAGTAATGGGACATGCAATTATAACTTGACAGGATGGCATATTTATGCCGTTATTAAGGAAAATATCAGATATATGGTAGTCAGAAATCATTTTGCTTAAAACATAAAAGGTTAATTTTGTCCATTTTATAAATAACATTTGAAATCGAAATACAAATATTTTCGACTTGAAGAAATCCTGATGAAAAACATGTCATTTTCAAGCACCACTAGCGTATTCATAGATAGTAGTGATGTGTTGGCAATTTTGTTGAAATCCAGCCGTCTTTTGTTCCAATAGTCTGCGTTGTTGAACATCAAATAAATAAAAGAAACCGATGAGATACAATAATATGCCAAGCTGATTTACTGAACAAAACATAAAAACTCCTGGATGTAGCATATACTAATTTCTGCAATGTGCATAAAAGTAGATTTACCACCATCAGATGAACTTCTAATTATTTTTTTATTTATTTTTATTTATACATTTATACATTTACTTATTTGTTTTTAATCCTTAAATCCTCGAAATCTAAAAATAATGAATTATTTTTAATTGAATATATTCATAGTTACGATATCGATCAAAAGATGAAAACAGTCAGCATTGTTACATGAAGTGACCTAACATAAAGAGAATGTAACATAAAATAGGGATGCTACAAACGTGTTGTAAAAATATTCTACTTTTAGTTTTGTGCACTTAATTTCTTTTCTAATGTATGTTGATAATTCGTTAGAATTTTTTGAACCGAGAGATACAATATATCCTTTTTCGATACAATTGTTTCTTGTGTTGTTTTTTGTGTTTTGCTAAGCAGTATCTCTTCTTGGTATTTTGAGTCTATACTTTTCGTTTTCACTATTTTAGTGCTACCACAATACTATAAATTTAAAAAACTACCTGTTTTGCAACCAGCCAGATTGTTCCTCCACTTGCACCTCCTGTGCCATTTGTGCACCCGTCAGCTTCAATAACACCATCTATATGGAGAAAAAGAAAGGGTGAGATACTGAAGTATCTCCACTACTAGTTTCATTAAACTATGAAAAGAGAAGCAGTTATTAATGTGATATCATGTTATTGCCAGATGGTTTACACTGGAACAAATTTTGAGAATAGTGGAGACATTGATTTCAAAACGATTCTGTTGTTTCAAATTTGACTGGTCTTAACTCATTTTAATTTTTAAAATTTGCAGACAACAATCTCATTGCCATTACACCAATATAACAAAGGAAACCTTTTAATACCAAAGATTGGTAATGCCCTATAAACTAATGTAAAATGATTTTTGATGTTGGTTATGGGTAGACTTTGGTTAAAAAGTGATTCAAGAAAATCACGACTGATGTGAAGTTCTAGGCAATTACAATTTGTGTACGCAAGCAATTCTGATTGCCAGAAGTTGAAAGAGGCTAAATTCTCAGTTCTTAATAATGTCCTGAATATTTTTGAAATTAAATAATTAATTTTTGTGCTAGTTAAGAAGAAACAAAATGACCTTCAAATGAATAAAGAGCAATGCACTCGGCATAAATCAACGGCTGTTGATTAACAGCTTTCTGATATTTTTAAAAATATTTTCTGAACGCTTAATTAGATTATGAAAGCACACCACTGAAGTCGATGGCTCTAACTGTTGTAGCTTTGTTTGGTATTTCCCCCAAATACATACATGTTCCTTTTATCATTAGATCACATTATTTCTATCTGAAATACTTCATTTTCAATTGCTTATATTTTACGTTTGATATTATTAAACTGCAGCAGTTACTGAGACCTGATAATTGGCGCCCGGTGTGAAGTAATGTAATTAAGTATAAATGGATTAAAACATTTTTATTGCTTGGCTATTATTTGCTAAAACGATTGCTCTGCATACTTAATGATCCCTGGGACGTAGCTCCCTTGTATGGTAGGGAAGAAATTGAGGTTATGATTCGAAACTAATTTGTAGGGCACTTTCTATCTCCACTATAAACAAAACGTTTAGCTAATATTTCTAACATGTTAACATATTAAAAATCATTCCTAACTATTTAAAATAGCAGAAGAAATGACAAACGTAAGATAAAACAAAGAAAAACAATTCCATATTTGTCTTACCCCGGGTAAACGTATTCTAAGAAAAGTAATAGGCATTAGTAAAAAATCTCAATTGAATTTATCATGAACATCGATAGGGCATAACAACAAGGACACTACAAACTTCAACTTCAGCACTTTGACTGTTGGTAAACAGATAGTGAAGTCCTTGTATTTGCATTTCAATTATACATGTTTGTTTATTTACCATGTGCTTATTTCTTTTACATTTTTTGTTACAAATTTAAGCTTTTTATATTTTGTGAAGAACATTTGAAAAATATCCTGGCTAATCGCAATAGGAATGCCATAATATTTTGAAAATATTAGCAACAGTATTTCTCTACATATAAAGAAATATATAAGAAGAATACGTGTAGAAAAGCTCTGAGCAAAGAATTTAAATTATGAAAGAGTATGATAGAGTAAGAGAGTAATTGTTTAACTTAACGTTGCATAATATAAATACTAGAAAACTATGGCATGCAGAATACCTTACCTTTGTTATCGGTAAGCTATTTTGGATGGCATTTTTAAAGCTTGTAGCAAAGGGGCGATTAAATAATTCTGTTCTTTAAATATCAAGTTTGTTTTTGGTTTATAATTTTAATGCCTTGCTTTTGGTTTATAGTTTTAATGTCTAATTTTAATGCCTTTGGTTTCTTGTAAGATATTTTTAATAAAATAGTGGACTAGCTAATTGCTAGGATCTTGATCTTGCCACATCTGCTTAGATGGAAGAAAAAGATGCTTTCATGATTTTCAATTAAGGGATAATCTAATCGTATTCCATGCACAAATCTGAGTTGCCTGTACCTTTGAAATATAATAACATTTATCTTCAAGGCTTTTTTAATTCAACTTTTAGCAAATATAATAAACTAATCTTGATACAGAAAGTGACTTTGACAAAGATAACGAGCACAACTATTTAAATTATTTACAAAAAAGCTACAAGAGGCATTTAAATATAATAACAACTACAAATTCGACCCTTAAATGACATAGCATACAAACTAATGCTGCTGTATTATTTTTACTATTGTATTTAATCTTTATTGTATGCAATTCTTGTCAGTACATATTGGTTAATTTCTAAATACAGCACTGCATTTCAATCAACATTATTGTCACTTTAGGTATATTACGAATATATATAATTTTAACTTTAAATTTGAGGTATAAAAATATACATGAAATGTGTTTTAGTTATTGTTTTATTTGTTATCATTTTGTTCGACAAAGCCTTGAAATAAATGTAATAAGTTGTATCTACTTACCAATAGTCAAAATCCCATTAGAAATTAATTGAACCGTACCACCACCAAAAGCTTTGGCTAGTCCTGATGGTCCCTTGCCTAAATACGATACATTTTACAAATAAGGCACTTGGAAATATGAAGCGATAAATGTACTTTTTTAACTGTTGAATATAATCCACAATTCAAACACACACCCACACCCACACCCACAAATATATATATACATTGTCGTACAAACTCGAAACCTTTGGTAGTAAAACGTCATGAACTAAACACAAAACAAAAGGTTAGAGATACATCTAATTTGCATTTCAGTACTCCACACATGAAACGTCCTCGCGAAAATCTCATAAAAGCCCTTCATGGAATCATCGATTTCTTCTTTGTAGAAAGGAGAAAGACTTTCTATGGGAACAGAAGGTATTTAAACATTTACAGGAAGCATTGTTTCTTTTCAAAAACAAAAAAGAGAGCAGTTACTACACTGCAATTTAAATAAGGATAATGACAAGTCCTCTGAAATCTCAGACCTTTATTCTTGGTTGGCAGCATTTTTTTCGCCAAAGCATAAGAACTCCAACGGGTAGCAACCCAGCTCCTTTTAAGGACAACTTGTACCTATACCATTACAAAACTCTATTTGTTAACAATTTGACTCAAAACAATCGGTACAAAGGTTAATAACTTCAAGATATATTTCCTTTTAATTGATGACGCTTGTAACGTTGATGATGCTGGAGAGTTTCTGTAATCTCACATGTAAAGTTATCCCAAGGAGCTGGAACTAGAACGAGAATATCAGGAAATACATGCAGCCTTTCATAAAATTTACATTACTAGGAAGTATATTATTTTGTTTATAAGCTTTTGAACCAGCCTGACAATTTTCCTTTTTTAAGGTGAGGATGCTGAATTAAAAATATATTGGTACACATATTCCTTATGGTTTAATTATATCATAGACCTTTTGAATTGACCAGGAAAATGCTTTTGTATTATGATATTGTTACTAAACTGAAACGAAACGTTTTTTAGAACGAATGTTAAATAACGCTTTAAAGTGCTTATTGCTTAGGCAAATTAGAAACGTACATTTCAACCATCCTAGATCTTTCGAGTCTTTTTATAAGCATCTAAAAAGACTCTTTGTAAACAATAAAGAAATGAGGTTTCAATAACACTGCTGGAGAGCCAAATCTATAAGGCTAATTTGATCTTAAATACCCGAAAAAGTGGATAGTTGTAAACTGATCATCTAATATTTTTATGAAGATTTCTAATCTGCCGGAGTCTGTCCTTTGTTTTTTCTCAACTTTTTCCATATCTTTTTATCCTTTGTGTAGAGTTTTTGTTTTCTGTAGTGTCTCTATGTTTATCTCCCTGAGTTGTCTCCAAAAGGTTATAAAAACACCTCACAGCCTAGAAGAGTCTTAAAGTTGCCTATATTATATAACCGAACCAAAATAGTAAACTTGAGGAGTAAATACGTTTATATAAAGTTTCACCTACTTAGATTACTCTTTTAAGAATTGTGGAAATTCTGACTTAGTATAGAATTGTTCTGTATTTAACTATTCCTTGTAAGCCTGGTGATCGTTAAATACGTGAAACTTTTGAGTTGAAGAAATGTATATATAAAAAATACAGTTATTTCTCATGTTTATCATATGTATTTATGAATGTGTATATATATATATATATATATATATATATAGCGATATTTGCATTGAAGTATAAGAAGTTGGGATATGGCAGGTCACAATTTTGAAAAATGGTTGAGGTAAAAGATAAATTGTAATAACCTAGTAATAGCAAAAATGAAAAAAGTATAATAAACAGATGAACTGGATAATAAGCAGATGAATAATTTGCGCCGAATATTTAGTCAGAATGTTTAAGCTTGCTGGTGGAAAGAGTTTATGACAAAGAAATAAGAGGATACAGAAATAATAAATAAGCCTTTGGGGAGAAAATCTTAGGGAAGAGCAAAAGCAGTTATTAAGGGAGAGTATAGTTTATAGAAGCAATAAAAAAAAGAAGAAAATACTATTTTCTCTTAAAACATAAGGACACAAAGAGAGATTTGCTACATTACAAAGAAGAGAGAGAGAAACAGACAGACAGATAGACAGAGCGACAGAGAGAGAGACACACACACACACACACACACACACAGAGGGGAAGAGAGAGAAGGGAAGTATTCAATTATGAAACTAGGAAAACAGACATATGTGAACAATGCGATTAATAATTTTTTGCAAGTGGGAACCAAAATATACACTCATCTAAAAATATCTTAATACGCATAATTTAAAATATAATAAATTGAAAATAATATACTATTGATGCAGAAGATTTGGAATTGTAGATTTGATAGACCAAACAAATAGAGCGACCTCAAGAAGAAAGGTGTCATTGAGGATGTCAAATATAAGGTCCTTTTGGTTGCTATGTTGCAGTATGACAAATAGATTGAAGCCCTCTAAGGGGAACTTGCTGTATTAGACGAGAGAAATGTCAGTATGCAAGAGAGAGAGAGAGAGAGAGAGAGAGAGAGATAGAGAGAGAGAGAGAGACCTAGCTAATGAATGCAAACCATGGAATGACGAGATTGCACCCTTCTTGCAAATGCGGAGAGTAACTGTGATTCCAGATGTCGCCAGAGCACTGGGAGGGATAACAACTTAGCTTGACTGCTTTAGCAAGGAAGTTGGGTTACACATAGGTGTTGATGCTTTTTTCATAAATTTGGCAGCTGCTTTGTGCCAGCATTTTACGGTGATTGTTTCAAAGCAACTAAGATATATTGCCTTAAGTTGAGAACTAACAATCATAATAGTAATGATGTCAATTTTGCAAGGTTAAGTTGGCACTTATATAAGAAATACGAACTAAAAAGAGAGGGACAATGGTACGAGAAGGTAAAACTACTCTATCGGATATAGACATCCAATGGTACTATTTAACTGTAGTTGGTAGACCTGGAATGTTTGCTTTGAATAAAACTGTATAGAACCACATAATAGTTGACATTGCTGTACGATTTAAAGAGGGAAACCAAGTGATCTTGTGCAGGTTTGTTACTAAACATGACAGCCATTGAAATAAGGTCTTTGATCATTTTCGCCTGATTAAGTAGTGCTTGCTTAGAATGCTCAATAATAAAGCCATTCTTGTCTCTTTTATTACAAAAAGTAAGAGTAACTTCTTATAGCAATATTTAAATTTTACTATAAAGAGATGGATATGAAACATGTGAAACAAACAAATGATATGCAACAAGAGGTAAACAGGAAGGGAAAAATAAACACACACAGAGAGGATGAAGACATAAAAACAATATTATTTTATTTTAGTTCTCATTAATTAGTGTTTCATAGCTTTCACTTTGTTTTAATTTCTTAAATACAATAATAGTATTGTATTATTTTCTAATTCTTAGCACAGTGATTTGTGGTATGGTAAACGCAGGGTTGATTTCTAAAAAACTCAGCAAAGGGGTCTCCTCCATATTTATGTAGATGCAAATATAATAGCCATTGCTTAGGTAAGCCAAAGTGTGTAGACTACAATCAGAAAAGTCGCAATAGCTATGAAAATATGCAAAATATCAACGCAACAAAACTAAAAAACAATACATGGTGAAACAAAGAGAATGGAACATTTTCACTTACTTCTGTGAGAGTGATGTGAACGTGAGCTCAAAAGAATTTAATTCTTCCTTTTCTATTTTGTAAAACACTGATACCGAGCACACAGTTTTCTTGAAATATACAGGGGTAAGATAGTAACTGCCTTGTAGACATGATCTTGGAATTTTTGTTTGATTTTCAAGATGATGAAAAAATTGCTAGACTGAAAATGATTACTTTTTCTCCTCCAATATTTCCTCAACAGTTTGAAAGGGTATGATGATATGTGACTTACATGTTTTCTCTGTTGAATAAAATAAAAACTTCCCTCCAAGCAAGAAGCATGGATATCAGTACACATGAAATATTGTCCTTTTACAAATATTTGATTCCACTTTCTTTCTGAGAGACGCTTAGAAAAGAAGTTTTGACAGAATTTAGTTTTTCAAAGAAGTGGCTAAAAAGAATGTCACTACTTTGAAATGCTATTACAATTTACAAGAGCTTTAGTAGCTGCAATAAGTCTTTGATGGATATTTCTGCTAGTTAAAGGTGTCTCGGTGTCACCGACAGCAACTTTCTCAATCAGGTCCATAAAGATTACTTAAGAGCATTTATTACATGCACAATAATATACCCTTATAAAGAATGGTTTTATATTTCTTACAAGAAAACAAATTGCCAAACCCTAGCAATGCTCAGCATGACAGGGGCTTAAAAATATGTGGTTTTTATTCACGGACTGAATTTATAAAAAACTCTATCTAAATAGTTAATTAGTTGACCTGAATGTTTAAATTACTTTGTCTTATGTACCAGGACCAATGCAGTGGGATTTAAATTTAAAACTCTAATATGCCCAGCGATAGGAAAAGGGTATTTTTCTTGAAAATTGCCTTGGATTTTTCTGAAATTCAGACGCTGTCTTCAGGACTTTAGTAAATTGGATACTGAATAAGAATATAAAAAATGGGAATGGTTGAGGAACAAAATTTGAGTTTGCACATCAAAACAATCAAAACAAGTTTTTTAATAGATGCCCTGACAACACCTAGTGAGTTCGTATAGTACGAAATGCACTCACCCTTACAAGCACTTCCACCAAGGTACAGTTTTTCTAAGACTCCATAATGTTCTAGCCTTGTTTTGTTGCCATGAGCAGCATACGAATGTGTTGATCCTGGACCTGAAAATATAGAATGTATGAGAAAAATAGTTAAGTTGAATTAATACCATATATGTAAAAGTGTTTCAGTGGAAGATTTTGCATCATGAAGAAAATCAGGTAAAAATATATTGTACCGTAATGCATTTTACCTAATGCCTATTATTTTAGATCATCTTTTCATGTAACTTTTCACTTGAACAGAATATTCCTTTCTCGCATGTTTTCTGATACAGCAGCAAATAGTATTCTTCGACAAGTAAGGGATTTCATATTTCGTTCAAAATTTCTTGTCTACTCATGCAATGAGGATGCAGTATTTATAAGCATTTTATTTTCTGAGGAGCAACGCAGATTGTTAGAAAAAATAAAATACGAAAGAAAACAATGGAATTAATGGAAGAAGTTTCTGCCCCAAAAAAACACAATTAAGGTAGTATATTACAGCTATTGTAGTCAGTTGCCTTTAAGCTATGGGAACGGCAACAAAATTCTAATTTGCATAGTCGAGTACCAAAAAAAATAATCCTGCAGTGGAAATTTGTAAATAGAGAGGAGCGAGAATAGCTTGAAAGACAAAATTTCATTACTGTGCAGTTAAGTGACAATATGCTTGTATTGTTATGAAACAAGTGAAACTGTAATTGCCGAAAATGTAATTTTCAAAGAAGGGAACATTGAATTCGCTTTTTTGAACAAGTTTAATACGGATAATAAAAAGATAAAAATTACATAAAATCCCAACTTCTTAACTGGAAATATAAATATTTTTTTGCTAACATACTGTTTAAGATATTATTTTGGTCTTGTAGTTTTTAAAAAAATGTCAACATTCCCAGGTATTTTTGAAATCTATTTTTGCACTAGGAGATTGAGTACCAGTAAAAACCTTTTCCAGACATTGCGTACCTTTTAAAAACGTCTCTAGAGTGATTGTTATTCAAAAAATTATGAAAATGATTCCAATGGGCAATAGCAATTGCACATTATACAGTAAACTAGTAGAAGAGACATCGATATCTTAAAAGTTCTATTGACAATAAATGTATTATGTTTAATCTGAAACGACCCAGTTAATTCAGCTAGATCGGAAAGCAAAAATATAGTGTGCAATAACATAACTGCCAAAAACTTTAGTTAAATAATCAAAACTTGGGCTAGAGAAAATTTATTGCAAACGTCTTTGGTTTGTTTTTTTAGTTTTTTGGGAAGGATGTTACCTGCTGCTATGGTGAGAACTGAAATCACCATACACAAATATACTAGAAGAGGTATCCAAGCTCCATTAAACGTTATCAGATGAAGTATTGATGATCGACCAAGAGCTATAGAAAGGAAATATGCTCAAAAAGAACACGTATCAAGTTGTCTAGAGGAGAAAGACATGAAAATAAGTAACAGATATATCCCCACAGCTTTAAGAAGAGGCACTATGACTTTGAAAAATTGGTACTTCTCCAGACTGCCAACCCATGGCGTTGGGTGTCAGAATCACCAGATTTTTTGATTGGCATTGATCAATCTTGTTTACAGAATCATTAAAATTAGTCTTACTGAGTGCAAGAACCTATAGAGACTTTGAATAAAGAAAATATTGGGAACTAAAAAACAAAAATAAATGGACCTGTGCAAAATCCAGCAAAACCTAAATGGAAAATCAAATTTAGCAACTTTGATAAAACCAATGTTGTTTATAAATAGCTAAAAGAAAAATCAGGACGAGACGAACCAAAGTCTCTTTCGAATTAATTTCTGTAGTCTCCAGATAAAAAGGACAGACAAAAAAGACAGTAATTTATGACAGTAACTAAAAGCAAACTGTTTTTGTAAGAAGAAAAGTGTTTGAGTCAAACGTTTTAGATTAGAAGTACCGAATTTTTCCAATTTATCGCCAAATTCCGATTAGCTGACAAAATTTATCAGTGATGCACATTAGCTAACTTCAATTAAGGCTATCAAACAGGCTCTGGAACAGGTTCACTAAATCAAACATAAATGGATATTAAGTGTCTATTTAGGACTAATAAGTTTCCTGCTTGTTAGACAAGGTAGCTACATAAAATTCTGATGCTTTTTATATATGTAATATAGTGGAGCAAAAGTGGAGCTCTCGAAAAGGCAATATTGGCCATCTGGAAATTTTAAGGTTCAGAAAGATCAATCATCTTCCCTCCTTTGCTGTTCAAATTAGGGTTAATAAAACTATAGGTAAAATCACTTGACAAAGTAAATAAATGTTTAAGGATATATATAAGTCGTTTTCAGAACTTAGCCAAGTCCTTCTAAACTCCAAAGGCCTCCCATACAATTTGTGACGTCATCATGAGTGGTGCTAGTTCTCGCTTGTCATCAACCTCTCTAAGGCATAACTTTAAAAGCTACCTGTGTGTTGTTGTGCCCTCTTGTATTTTATTTCATATTTCGTTTGAATGTTGTATGTTTTGTTCAAATTGAAGAAGGGAAATTTATCTGTGAATGCCTCATACATGTTGTGTTCCAAATTGCAAAGGGAAATACTGAACCGGGTTTAAAAGTCTTTATGTTCAAATTACCAAGTAAAAAGGTTTTTAAAAAATGCATAAATGCTATCAAATGGGAAAATTGGAAACCAAGTTTTACAAGCAGGGTGAGTTGTCGTTTTCTTTCTCTTTAACGAAGTTAATTCTCTATAGAATAAGATGTTATTATTGTTTAATGATAAAGGCTTAAGACCAAAAATATTTATATATGTATGCCTATGGTCCTATGAACCCTTGAGGCGTAGGACAGAGAATTTTTAATGAAGATTAGTAGGCAGCAATCACTACTTCTTCTTGCATGTTCTACGATAAAAACGGACAGGCTGTATATTATTGCTTTTCTACGCCAGAATCTTCACAAGATGAAATATAATTCAAGAAATTTGTGTAGATTTGAAAAGTTGCAACAAAATCAAAGTGGATTTATATTTTGTAAGAACTTAGATTAAACTCTTAATTCTGTTTCAACAATAGTATTCTGTCAAGACCTTGGTGCCAATCGTCAGAGACGTAACATATCTTCGTTCGTCAAGTGTGCCTACAAGGCATATTTTAAAGTTCATCTTGGTGATCAAGACAAGCAATGGGCTACTCATGTTGTGTGCCACAATTGTGAGGAAATGCCTCGAGACTGGACCAATGGGAAAACGCAAAGGTCTGCCTTTGGAGTTCCAATAATTTGGCCTGAACGCACCAACCATGGAACTGACTGTTATTTCGGCATGGTAAACACAACGGGTGTTGGGAAGAAAAAACGATATAAAATTACGTATCCGAACATCCCCTCTGCTATTCGGCCTTCTCCATACTCTGAAGAAGTTCCTGTCCCAGTTTTCAAAGACTGGTCTTCATTGGACGATAAACACATTCGGCATGATACAATCGAGCAAGACAGTTGTAACAGTGAATTGTCAGAAAAGTGTTCACAATCGGAGAACTGTTCTTCATACACTGAAGATCATCTTTCCTCCTCTTCACATAAAATTTGGTTTGATTAAGCAGGCAAATGGAAACCGAATGTGAATGTTTCCAACACATCATCACAGCTTTACCAGGTTTATCATCTGAGAAGATCAAAGTAGGCGTGTTTGATGGCCTTGAGATTCAAACCCTAATTCGTGATTGTGGCATATTGCTAGCTTGTTTGTGACAAAATTTTACAGTGACTTAACTCATCCTGTTGTCAACAACTGATTGCAATTACCCCAGTAGGATTTCTGTCATAAGCACATGCTTATTAACGATCCTTGGTGATATTCTTTTATATGCATATGCTGATGCAACTGCCCTCAGAGACATTCTTATAGAATGCTATTACATTTTAATGTGTTTTGCACGCAGTTAATTATGTTGTTTGTCACACTCTGTATGGTATAAATAGACTCCGTGCAGAAGTAAAAGTCAGTCAGCAAGAGAGATTAGATGTACACAACTTGTCTACTCTCTCTCTGCCTCTCTCTCTGCCTTTCTGTCTTTCTGTCTCTCTGTGTCTCTCTGTGTCTCTCTCTCTGTCTCTCTCTGTGTGTCTCTCTCTGTCTCTCTCTATGTCTCTCTCTGTGTGTCTCTCTCTGTCTCTCTCTCTGTCTCTGTGTGTGTGTGTCTCTCTCTGACTCTCTCTGTGTGTGTGTCTCTCTCTCTGTGTCTCTGTCTCTGTCTCTCTGTGTCTCTGTCTCTCTCTCTGTGTCTCTCTCTTTTCTGCAAGCTTAATAACCTTGACAGAAGCAAATACTACGATGATGATCAGTTTGTTGCTAAGACGACTGCTTTAGAAAAGGCAGCGTGGTTCTTCTTTGTGGCAGTCGTTCAGAACTTCCTTGGAAACAATAAGGGGAGAACTACACTGAACTTGTGAACATAATGCTCCTCGCTTTTCATGACCTCGGATGCAACATGAGCGTCAAGCTTCATTTTTTATACAGCCACCTTGATAAGTTCCCTGACAACCTGGAGGCTGTGAGTGACGAGCAAGGAAAACGATNGTGTCTCTCTCTTTTCTGCAAGCTTAATAACCTTGACAGAAGCAAATACTACGATGATGATCAGTTTGTTGCTAAGACGACTGCTTTAGAAAAGGCAGCGTGGTTCTTCTTTGTGGCAGTCGTTCAGAACTTCCTTGGAAACAATAAGGGGAGAACTACACTGAACTTGTGAACATAATGCTCCTCGCTTTTCATGACCTCGGATGCAACATGAGCGTCAAGCTTCATTTTTTATACAGCCACCTTGATAAGTTCCCTGACAACCTGGAGGCTGTGAGTGACGAGCAAGGAAAACGATTTCATCAAGGCCTAAAGATCATGGAAGAACGCTACCAAGGGCGCTGGGACAGAAGTATAATGGCTGACTACTGCTGGAGTATTAAAAGAGATTGACTAGATAAAGAATATAAACGAAAATTCCTGCCTGAATAAAATACACAAAGAAATTGATAAGCTCCCATCATCTATGGTGATGTTCTGAAGGATGCTAATCTAACTTTGCGATAGAGACTGATGTTTTCTAAGAAACGCTGTCAGAAAATATGGCACAACCAACAATAGTATAATTTACTCTATAATAACATTTTAATGTTTTGTTTCTTTTGCCTTGGTAAATATACATAAATGACTTCCATGCCGTTTTAAGATTCAATTGCATAAAATCTGTAGCTTGCAGACAAAACCGACTTCAGATTTGAAATCTACACACTCAAATTGACTATTGAAAAGTGTTTTTTTAATACAACGAAATGAGTGTTCCCCGGTGTTATTAATTAGTACCTGTATTTAGTAAAGAAATTATCACAGTTTGCTCATTCCAATCACTAACAACTTTACTCAGCTGAAACGTAGCAACGCTCTCGATGACGTCAACGTTTCTCTGTCTGCCTGTGACAGGCCTTAAGAATTTAGAAGGTCTTGACTGGGCATTAAAAACTCAACTCAGGAATGTTTGATCATTCTGTTATCAGAAAACTCATTAAGGATGATGAATTTGTTAGTTCTCTGGATGAAAAACTAAGAATTATGTGTTTGAAAACAGTTCGTTGACTTGGTGAAAAACTTCTAAGGCAATAGCAAAACAAAGTATGAGGGATTAATAGAGTCGAATCCAGAGCATCAAAAAGGTCGCACATGCGACATTCGATTTCTGAACTAAAAAAAGAATTATACGTGAGTTGTTTTTTCAAAACCCATAAAGCTGAGTGTGTGAATAACAAAATTTTTGTTTTTCGCCCTATTATAAGGATTGTGACCGAGACAATTTCCAACTAAGGTGGGATTTTTTACCCTCAGATGAAAAAGTCGACCTAGCCCAAACAACACATTTAAAAAATAAACTTTTTGCGAAGCTTCATCTCTTTAAATGCAATGCGTAATAATTTTGTGCAAAGATTATCTAAATGTCTGATTGGATTTTAAATAGTCATAAATTTTATGCGAAGAATATAGCGCTGTTTATTGGACAGAAGAATTTTCTGGAAGAATTTCTGGAAAAATTTCTATTCAGATAAATATGTTCCTATTAATTGCTGATTCTGAAGTTTTATTGTAAAGCGCAGATGATGAGATAAAATATACTTTTTTATTTAATATTTATGCAGTCCACTTCTTATTTATGGTGATTTTATCTGCTTTTTCAAGCCTTTCAAAATAAATACTCTCCAAAAGCCTTAGTATATAAAATTAAGCCATAGAAGCTGGCTTTCTACTGCAATTAAGAAATAAAATTCTAAAGGAGATTTGAAATGCAGTTATTACTGTCTTCCCTTATTAATTCTAGAGAACTTGAATTGTATATCATCAAGTAGTTTTTTAAATATAAGCATGCAGATGACATTTCAAGCATTCTATTTTCTTTAGGAATGGAAAGTGAAAGGAACCAATACCAGGATCTTGGGAGGTAAAGGAGTTTGTTAATGGTTTTCAAAATTGTTTCCATAAAAACACATTGTAATTGTTTAGTGTGGTTGGTTTCCATGTTAAATCTGTTGATATAGCTTAAGAGCAGTGAGAACTTTGAGATTAACCAACATCGAGTCATAAAATTTTTCATGCAACCCTTTCATTAAGAAATATCTGCTGATTTTTACACCCATTCTCCTCAGCTTGAAAAACTTGAAAACTACGACAATCTGAAAGCACCGACAATATATCAGGGTAGAAAAAGTAACTGATAAGCCATACGTTGAGCATTACACCATTTTATTAGATTAACCTTTAATTCAAATTGTAGAGTTTGTCATTAACATCCCTGAAAATAGTAAACATAGTGCTTCTTTGCTTGACCTTTGCTCTGTTTCCAGTCCTAATATATTCTTTGCCTTTTCTGGGTTTCCTTTTGATAATTCCAACCACAGAATGATCTCTATATCTCTCTCATGTCGGGCAGCTTCTTCATGGAATTCTTCTCAATTCAATTTTTAAACTGAGTGTGAAAGTGATTAAGAGTCTTTTATGATCTGTGTACAGGAATTATATTTTTTACTTTCTGCTGAATAATGTACTTCTGAAGCCATGTCCAGGGTTCAGCTTGATATAAATACATTGGTACCTCATTATCAATGGAAGGCAAAGTTTCATTTTTACTTTCTCTTTATCACATGCAATTGCTAGTGCTGCAGCTATAGAACATAGTAATCTTTTTCCATCAGTGTAATTATGGTGACACTCCTACTTATAATTTTTTTAAATAATTTTTTCACTGTAAACAAGGTCTTAGCTAAAACTAAAAGTCATTATGCTAAAACTACGTAGGCTCATATTTCCACCTAAAAGCTGGCTTTAAAATGTTTTGAATAAAGGAAAACTAACTAGTCCTCCTCTTGTTTATTGTTTCCCAGTGTTGACTTCTGCAAAAGATAATACAAATTTTGTGGCTCGACCCTTTGCTAATAACGGTTCCCTTCGTGATCCTAATTTGACCCAAAATGTTAACCATGTTTCCTTAATAAAGTCACTAAAGTTTGTTGCTGCAATCACTTCTTTTCCTGGTGTTTTCACTTCAACTTACCTTGAAAACATACCTCTGTATGTCCTTCAGACGTATTCTCCAGAACTTTCTTAAATCCTTTCAAAATTCTTCAGCAAATATTTATATAAATTTTGCTTACCTTTTTCCTGTTTATACCAATTATCCTTTTACAAAACATTTAGTCACTAAACCAAATATCATAAGTATTGCTTTATTAGTTCATTCCAACTCTGCAAGTAGGTTTTTGAAAGGCTGATAAATGATCTTACTGTCTTGTACTTAGAGGTCTACTTTTTTATTAAACGTCTCACTATCAATAGCCATTGATCAGCCAACCTGTTTTTTGTTTCTCTTATTACCAATTTTACCAATTTCTAAGTCTGTAGAAATGAAAAATCTACAATTTACATACCAATAAGGATATTGTCAGACCTTCCACTAACTAATTTTGACATCTTAGAGCTTGAGCTCCTGCCGTTTCTCTTGACCACTTTAATACTATTCAACGTCGTCTTGAAAATCTCATCGAACCTTCTCTTGCTGTTCAATTCCATTCTCTTCCTCCTTGCCTGAAAGTGCAAGGTATTCCAGACGTCTTGAATTAGTCTGCAAACACGTTTGCTATTCTATTAGCTCTATTAAAAAACATCCAATCTTTGCAACTCTCTTTCATCTTCTTGCTTTGTAGATCAGTTTGATAGCTCGATCTTTCTTCATATATATATGCATAAGGTAAAACACGAAAAATCAGAACTGTGATTGCAACTAATAGTTACACGATATTTCGATCATCAGACAATAATGCTACAAATACTGTACAAGCTTTTACAAACAAATAAAGTAGGCGGCTCATCAAAAATAATAAAAATTACAGGTGGTAACGTGTTACAATGCGTTAATGTTCTGAGAAAGGAAGAAGGAAAGGAAGTCCCATGTGGATACGGTTTAAAATTACTAAAGAGTGATTTACTTTCAAATTGGGTAGATAGGTGTTCGGCTGTTTGATCAGGAAAGGAGGTCCCACGACGTTAGTCATTAGGTATGAAGTTGCGGAGGAGGAATTTGTTTTCGTGTCGGCATTTTGAAATAAGTTCTGATCTTTTGTTGAGAAGTTGTTTCTTGATGTTGTATATTATAATTGACATTTTATTAGTGAGAAAAAAGGAAGCATCTTTTTGTGCTGTTGTTGTAATGGGGGGCTAATTTTAGGATAGATCAAGATATTTCGGGTGATTTACCGGTATTTTCCTTTGCTTCCTATACGAAACTGGATAGTGTTGTGCTGTGTTTGTATTTACTGTGGATGTATGATAATTTATGTTGAGAGTATCTGAGTTTTCATGGCCTTTCGGTTAATCCTATGTATGCCTTTTCGATTAGGTGTTGTTGGTGTTCCTGTGAATGGTGCCAATGATACTGTTGCCTTCTAGATGACGTTTGGTGTAGTACATTTTCCTGGAAAAGGGCATTGACTTTTTGTTCTGCAGTTACAGGATTGGTTTGTTGTTATTGTTTTGGGGCTGATGATGTTGTTATTGTGCTTTTTGATGATTTGTGACATATTTTCTGTGCAGCTATAGCTTAATTTCAAGGTGCTTCTGTTAAATATATTGTGGAATTTGCTGGACGTAGGGAAATGTTTGTGGATGAGGCGTAGGAAGGCTTTTCCAATGTTTGTCTGTACGGTTTTGTTAAAAGGAGGACCTCCTTTCCTGACCAAACAGCCGAACACCTATCTACCCAATTTGAAAGTAAATCACTCTTTAGTAATTTTAAACTGTATCCACATGGGACTTCCTTTCCTTCTTCCTTTCTCAGAACATTAACGCATTGTAATACGTTACCACCTGTAATTTTTATTATTTTTGATAAGCCGCCTACTTTATTTGTTTGTAAAAGCTTGTACAGTATTTGTAGCATTATTGCCTAATAATCGAAATATCGTGTAACTATTAGTTGCAATCACAGTTCTTATTTTTCGTGTTTTACCTTATATATATATATATATAAAAGATATAATAAGTTGGAAAGAATGAAAAAACTACACTATCCATTTCTGAAATGGATAGTGTAGTTTTTTTATTCTTTCCAACTTATTATATCTTTTATTACGCTCTGCATTTATGTATCGAGCACTCTTATACGGTTAACCGAATCGAATGTATCATATATAACGGCAACATGGCCTGAGAGTTATGTCTCAGAAACTCTGTGCTGCACTGATGAACCCACAAAAGGCGAAACAGTACTGTCTGTAGCTTGAGTATTACGCTCCCTTACGAATGTTTGGTTGAACACTCTATCTGAGATGGGAACCTGTCGTTTGCGTAATGCGGAGCTCACTGCGCATGCGTAGTTTGAGCACTCTGACAGGATCACACAATAACTTCTTAAGCTGTGCTTGCTCCGGCAGCATGGCCTGAGAGTTATGTCTCAGAAACTCTGTGCTGCATTGATGAACCCACAAAGGGCGAAACAGTACTGTCTGTAGCTTGAGTATATATACTTCAACTGTCAGGCTAACTGTACTACATATTTAAGTTCTACTCTACATAAAGCTCGAAAAGGAAAATTCCGAAGCCCCACACGCCCAGAAGGCAAAGATAAACCACCTGTGTATGCTGCCAAAGGAATTAATATTACAGCAGAAATCTTATCTTTAAACAATAGAATGCGGAATGTAAGCCTTAAAGTCTTACAGTATCAAAATAATCTCTTGGAAGAGTGACGACAGGTAGTAGAAAAAAATCAACAGATTAGAAAATTGTTAGCTAATGTAAGCTGTAGCTTAAATGAGACGGTAGCCTCCTTCTCTAACCTTTAAAAGATTGCATTTCGGGATATAAAAAGCGAGAGCAAAGGTAAAGTGAATGTATTAAGTAAGAGTTGCAGCATAAAAATATTAGCTTTCAAGATATCAGTAAAGCCAGTTTGACTGGAGCAAAACACTTTAAAGTATAACTTAGAAGCCATATTATCAGAGCTTGACAACATTGGAGAGTAAAAGAGAAACTGTCTGTGACGATAATGACCTTGTTTTTCATTAGTTTGTCATTAGAAAACACCTAATCAGCGAGAAATATCTCTGAAAATCTAACTCTCTGGACTATTCTATTAAGATGACATTGAGTCATATGTGTGTGCCTACTCCTGCAGCAGATTAAAAAGACATAATTTCTCTCTCTGGTGCTTTCCAAGGTTTGTTTAAGATGACGCCCACATGTGATCAAACAGTGATCACAGGAAAACATAAGGAGAATATTAAGGGACTACCATCAGCAGAGTATCATTACAGTTTAAATCACAAGTTAAACATGATGTAAGAAATAGTCCAGAAAAATGATGAGTGGAAAATAAGCTTGTGACAAGGAACACAGGCTATTTTCAGGGCATATAACAGTTTATCTCAAAGACACTAATATTCAAAAAGACCTAAGTCTTTTCTAAACGGACTAAACAACGTACGGGGGAAAAAAAGATTGCCAGGCTCTTGCTACAGCATTTACCATAAACTAGCAAATTTTCTGTGAAGCCACATTTTTCAAAAGATCCAATCCTTTGATAGTTATTGAGTTGGATCAGATTTTCTCAGTCAACAAGAAGACTTTTAAAAGCAAAAACCAAAAATTGAAATCAAGCAGCAGTTCAGAAATAATAAAGTAAAGTACAGCAAATAGTTAAACAATGAAATTGATAATCAAATGGGAAAATAAACATATATTTAACGTGATAAAGAATTTTATCACCAACTCCAAATCCGAGACAAACAAAAATCTCAATGAAAATCTTTGATAAAATATAAGGAAGAGAGTGAGCTGATATGACGACGGAATGAAGTGCGGTTTAGTAACACCTTAACAACCATATGTATATTTTCGTAAAGCTCAGATCTTGATGAAATGATTGCAGAACATTATTTGCGGCTAGCAGAAAAGCATTTGTTTGCGAAAATAACAAATAAAAGTAGTTTTATAAAAAATGGCATAACCTCCAAGATATCAGTTATAATTCTTTCCTTGCAAAAGTTCAGCTCAATAAACTAAAGTGCATTTTCCAAATAATGTAGCTTACTTACTTACTTATCCTCTGTGTTCTGCTTCTTTGGTAGTCGAGGACATTCCATAGATGCAATCAGTCCTTCGTTGAAACATTTCCAGCTCTTCTTCTCTCTTGCTTTTTCCCTTAGGCTCTGGAGCTGTTTTCTGGTACGGAGTTGCCCAAGTCCGGAGTTTTTGATGTCTTCACGGATGGTGCTGAGAAGATTTGTAGAGTGGCGTCCTATTCTGGCTTTATACATTGTTGCTCCTGATATGGCGAATTCAAGGGCTTTCTGGGTGGGGGTGTTGATGTNGGTAGTCGAGGACATTCCATAGATGCAATCAGTCCTTCGTTGAAACATTTCCAGCTCTTCTTCTCTCTTGCTTTTTCCCTTAGGCTCTGGAGCTGTTTTCTGGTACGGAGTTGCCCAAGTCCGGAGTTTTTGATGTCTTCACGGATGGTGCTGAGAAGATTTGTAGAGTGGCGTCCTATTCTGGCTTTATACATTGTTGCTCCTGATATGGCGAATTCAAGGGCTTTCTGGGTGGGGGAGTTGATGTCCATGCGTAGGACATGACCTAGGATAGACCATCTTCGCTTACGTTGGTAAAGTAAAAGACCTATAATTGTTATTAACCATTTATAACTACTTGCAAACTACGGTAGGTAACTTCTTTTAAATCAAGCATAACTATTAAAAGAGTATATGGAGTCTGATAGTTATCTACATGAAATCAAAGATTATGACAGACAGCAAAAAGCTAAATAACCCCAATAAACTTTCCACGGCAAATGTGAGGGTGTCTAATTGAAAATAGGTCGCTAAAATGTAATCGTCTTCTCCTACAAATTATACTTTAAGCGGATTGCATTTTAAAGGAAAAACACCAATTACCATCAAATCTACAACTTGTTCTCAAAGTTGTCATTCTGTTTCTGTATATAGCTACACTTATTAAAATAACATGTGTTATTCATACAATATGAGATTATTCTGTATTTAGCAACAATATAGCCTTGTTTTGTTTTTTAATGTCATATTTTTCAGTTCATATTTTAGTTTTATGTTTGCATAGACAACAGTAAACTAATTTGAAAACCTCAGTAAGAGTTTTAGGATAACAATTAAGGGTAAAATGGGTATATATATATATATATATATATATATTAAATGTTAAATACCATAGTACTAAAAATGATGTAACATGTATTAAAAAACGTATTGGCTCGTAAGTGAGTTTTTGTGTTGCTTCTTAATGTTTACGATTGAGAACATTACTACGTTAAAGGAATAATATCTGTATGAACAATTACCAATAATTTAAATATGCCATTTTGTTGGCTTTGTATATTTTTCTGTACCTTTTCCTAAAAACAAGTTTAAATGATAGCTTTTTGCTATTTCTTTCAGTATTTATGTATTCAGAAAACAAAGTATTAACGGAATTGACTTTCGAAGAATAGAAGGAGGAAGCAAAGATATCATCTAAATTATAGGCTTTTATTTACCGTCCGGAATAAAATCCATTAACTTTTTAGAAAATGGAAGGTCCACTTTTAATTCAACTTTTGACAGTGGAATTGGCTGCTGTTGCAATGCACTACTCCTGCACCAATGTTCCGTTCTCAGATCTTCCAGTCAAAAAATGTAGGAAAAATGTTATTTCCAATAGGTTTTTATTGTCTTCAGCTGCAATGAGGTAGAGCCAATTTAGTGCAGCGGGCTGGACAGTATTTACTTTCCATACTTTTCTGGAACGAAGATAAATTACCTTTAAAATAAGAAACTGCATTATGATTAGCAATACAAAAGACTAAATTTTAAAACATGTGCAGTATATCTTACCTGGTGGTCCATAGTCACTAATAAATCCATTCAAGCATGTAATTAAATGACTTTCCATACAGACTTTACATGACTGGAGTAATATGTTTGAGTTTATTATCATATCACTCTCCGACATGATAATTAATCCACGACTCCCGGATACAGTTACATTTACTTCTGATGATATCCTCATTTTAGCTCCAAAATAAAATTTACAAGTGTTATTCTGTTCCTCAATAACTCCTTTCAAAACAGCTGGAAAGTCAGATGCTTCAAAGATGCATTGTGAAGTATTGATGTTTATAGTCCCAACAAGAAAGTTTGCTGTTAAGTGAATAAAGTAGAAAAGGAATAAAATCTATCTTTTAATGGGGATTCCTAATATTGTTATTCTGTTGTTCTCACTATTAATAATTAATAATTATTGTTATTATTATTATTATTATTATCATTATTATTAGCAGTAGTATTAGTATTAGTATTAGTAGTAGTAGTAGTAGTAGCAGTAGTAGTAGTATTGAAACAACAAATAAGAAAAACATATTTCGAAATTGCTTCTTTCTACATTTGCCAATTTAGAATCTTCAAGGCTGATCCATGCTCTGACATTAGGCGTTGTCATTGTACCAAGGAATGACTATTTTTTCCATTCCTTCCTTTCCTCGTTTGCCTTTTTTGGACCTTGTTGAGCCTAAAGAGCAGCATCAGACTCTTATATTGAATTTATTTATTCTGCTCAGTCTTCATCTATATCAATATTTAATTTCTTCTTCATTGAATCCTTTTTGAATGTACCTTTTTATAACTTTTATTTACATCTAATTTTTTCTCTTGTTCCTCTTATCTCATTTTCCTACCCTCTTCAAACTCGGTTGCTTTTCTACTTCCTGTATATACGAAAGAAACACGTTAGCCTACTTCCTCTTACCTTTACTTCTGTGTTTTTCCCCCTAATCTAGTTGTGATTATTTTACTTCAGGTATAATCTTCCAGCAATACTGTAGCAATTCAAACCAACATTTTTCTCTCTGTTCTTTCATTATGAATTTTTACAACTTCCAACAGCAAGGCATACATTTCCGTGCAATAGCACTACTCTAACCATCAGTTGATACAGTCTTATCCCTAATTTGGTCAGTACGCTTTAGTCATTGGTATTCAAAGAGCTCTTACTCTTACTGCGTGCTATTATCACTCTTGGTATGATTGCTGCCATAAAGAAACTCTATTTCTCTATTCCTGAGTCCAATTGTATTAATTGTATGATTTCTTTTAATTCGACTTCTTTGGGATGTAGGACGATACAATTTTTTAAAAAAACTGTCATTATTTCAGTTTGATGAATTCATTTTAGCCCGCTTTTCCCTTACCAACTCCTTTTTATCTATTTTGATAATTCTGTCCTCTCAGCAATACTGGGAACCTTGTTAAAAAGCATATATTTCCATTATCACTCAAGGGTAAACAAAGAGAGAGGGACAGAGAGAATTGTCATAATTCCTTCGAAACGTTCTCATAGTTTCTTCAAATAATGGTTTGAGAACCTAAATCTGTTCCAAGAATATTCTACAAAAGTCTCGTTGGTCTTTTTCTACACGGAATATTTAACACCAGTGACATTTCTGTTACAAGATATACATGATATAACAGCATTTCTATAATACTTACCAAATGAGAGCCAAGTCAAAGTATCAAAAACCATAAAAACCAACAAAGCTACAAACATAGCCATGAAAACAAATTGTTACAAGATAGGAACTTTAACGCTCATGCTTTTTGATTAAAATATATTTCTAATTAGTAGAAGCTTTACTTCACAAGTAACAAACTAAACATGAAAGGGAAGAAAAGTTTTATTTCACAATGCTCTAAAAATGCAAAAAAGGGAACAGCTGTCTTTTATATTTAACTATGGCGTTAATTATTTAAATATTGTGCAGCACAATTTTATGCTAAAAAAGTCGCTATCAGTATTATTATCAAAGTTTTTAGATTTTGAGGCGTATTCTTTTCTAAAACATGCTTCAATGAAGAAATAAAGTAACATATCTTTTGCTCAACTCTATTAGAAGTATCATATAAATTCAAAGTAAATTTTTTACTGTTTTCAAATTGGAAAAATCCAGCATATAGGTCCTGCAGAACCAAATACTAAATTCTAGAAAAGAGATAAATTAGCAGTTTAAAAATATTCTTCCAATAAAAAGAACAAAAATTATGAAAAAATAAACAATAAAGTAGTGATGACAAAGCTAAATTTTAATAACAAAGGTAGTTTGGCTTTAATCTTAAACAAGAATACTACTTTGCTAACGTCTGCTAAATTTTAATCTTAGATTGTTTTGTTATAGTTAATTGATATCAATGTGCAATTATCCATAGCCTAAATTAATGACGTTAATCAATGATTGCCAAAATATATATTGTTTTATCACGAGAGTTGTGTACAAGTAACGCCTTGTTGACTTTTTGCCAACTGAATTTCTTTTTCCTTAAATTAATTTACTGTGTTTTTACTAGAGGAAAAATCAACCATATTTTAAATTAATTTTTTTTTCTAGACTAGATCTTTTGCTTTCTCTACAAAACCACTTATCAATTTTGCCTATCAAACCTGGTTGCTGAAAGAAATTAGAATGTTAAATTAGATTATCGCAATTAAAACCACTTTCATTTTGGCCGATAGCTACTTCGCCAGTACTGGACTAGACCAAGACCCCAGAGTAGGAATACTAAAGTCAAGTTTGTTCTTATCAATACTTGAAAACAGAGAAAGAATTAGGAAAACGCGTCTCTTTTTGTACTTGGCTGAACGAAAGCAAAAAGCAAAATCAAACAGGATGGTTAAAAGACCAACACTTTTTGTGACCGGCTGTCTAAAACATTTGAAGATAATGTACCAATTTTTTCGACTGTAAAGAGCAGGTGATGCAAGTTGAATATGAATTGACTTCAATGTTCCTAAATGAAAGACAGACCCAGATCTGCAAATTACCTTAAACATTTTTAGTTTGAAGCTTTTACTAGATTCACAGTTTATCAGTAGATGCGGTTCTGTCAAAGATTTAATGAAAATTGAACTGAAAATTTCGTGCTAAAATTGTTCAAAGTGATTGACAGAACTAGGTAAAAAGATGCAATATTTATTCAATCTCTTCGAGTTATTAAAAAAAGAGCAACGTATTACTACCAGTGTTTACGTAGAAGACTTTAGATAAAATTCAGTTCATATATTAATATCAAAACAACCTACATTTAAATTTCGAGATTTTAAGGTCTATATAGTTATAATAATAAAATTTCTGTAAAGTCAGTTTATGCTTCTCATCAAGTTTTTTTTGTAAAAATAATGGGATTTTCTGCTCGAAGTTCCAGATTTTGAATGTTTTATATCTCATAACTCGTTTGCACCATAAAATATCGAAAAATACGAATATCGATTCTGGAGCGTGTAGAAATGATTTTTGGGAGTAAAATTTGGCAAAAAGTTTGATTGGACAAAGGAAATTTATTTCAAAGTATAAAAATGAATCATTCAGATTAACTGATGTATGAGTTCGAAAATTAAAAAGAATTTAATTCAGGCCTACACAACCATGGTAAAATGATAAATAGTATTATCATAAGAGTGAAAGGACCAGGAATGAAGGAAAATGACTTCAAACAAGCCTTTGAGCTTATCTTATTTTTTGAAACAGAAAAAGAGCAGATTTACTATAGGATTTAAGTCTAAAATGTTTATGTACCTGGCTAAAACTATTGCTTCCCTAACAAGCAATATTAACTGTAGTCCAATTCCGTGTCATCAAGATCCAGAGTTTTACCAATCGATGTTTGGCTACTCCTTGTTTATGAAAATAAAGATTTACAGGGAAGTATTGACAAAATATGCCTTAACAAACCAATTAATCAGTTGAAAGGTAAATAATGCAGGCATTTTTTCAATACTAACCATATATTTTATAAACCAGTTAAGACTGACGCTCAGCCTATTACCACCAGTGGTGATTCAGTATAGTTCTGCAGCAAAAATGTATTGTTAATCAATGTTTTTAGATCACAGACCCAAAAACAAGTCACACAACAAGGTGCATCACTGCAGCTTTAAGAAATTAATAATGTACACACGATTGTTGACTAATGTCGACTTCAGCTTAGAGAGTGGTCTTAACATAGACAAGCACTATATCATATGTTTCGGGTAAAAGTATCTCAGAGTGAACACTATTTATTCTGTTGCGAATACATTAATTACAAGTAAACTTATCCATTGCAATTTTCTGTCCTGTTGCATACTTTAATGCTTTGTACTGGGTTAAATCGCAGACAAAATACTGTTATACATGAAGTCATTTGCTTCCAAAATTCCACCGGATAACACCAGTTATGAAAAACAAGTATTGTCTCTCTGGAGAGCATTGACTAGTGTTTACATATTTTTACTGATTTTTAAATGTTCAAAAAAAACCTTGTCTACCTACTTGTGAAGACAGGGTGATAAAGCTAAGGATGACTTACTATTTAATCTTTTAAGATACCAGTGTAAAACAGTGAGTATTTGCTCTTCTTTTTATGTAGGGCCGATTTTGACACATAAATTGCCATTAAATTTCTTTAACCGCAAAAGACATATTAGTGTTTTTAATTTCTATCGAGAATCCACATTTTTGAGGACGTTATTGACTGTTTGTATAAACTGCAACATTTAATTGGTATTAATTGTAGTAATTTTTATTGAAACAGTTTGTGTGTAAGTTATGGTGCTCATTGTTAGGTCTTCAGAATATGGCAAAATATTTGCGGATGTCAGTAAATATCTCAATAAAACTGAGCTTACTTTTACAATCTTAAACTATGAAAATTATGGAGGGCACATGTATTTTCAATTTTGAAATGTTTTCTTTAAATTATCTGCACTTCAACTCAACCTTTTAATTCTTTTTTTTCAGTACATACAATTTCAATATTAAAATATTGTGTTTCTTAATGTGAGGCATTTTGACCAGGATTTTCTTATTAGAATGTTTTTTTAGTTGGCAACCTCAGCCGGTTCTTTGCTCGTGAGAATTTGTGCATAGGTGCACCGTAAAGGAACGTGAATAAATTTAAATAATGTTTTTTTCTCAAGTTAGTAGTCAGTAATTAGTTGAGCTAAGAAGTTGCTGAAATTAAACAAACGTCCTTTAGAAAATGTGTACTTTTTTTCTAAAGTGCTTTGCATCCTTATCCAAAAAGGCTATATTCTATTAACTGACCCCATTTTATTTCCCTTTATCCTGAAGTGGGTTTAATTTTCCAGTTGGCTAATTAACTATTAAATGCAGCTTTTGAATATTTCATTGTCCTATATGCAATTGGAAACTTTCATTGACAAGTTTCCAATTGCATATAGGGCAATCGATGAGACATAGCATTGATCAATTGCGATTCCTTAGCTTTCAGTAGATCTCTCATGGTAAAGAAATTGTAGCTTCTCATATCTCTTTGTTGTCAAAATCTTCTATCTGCTATATCATAGGTTGAAATTTTTCTTTCAAGGTATTTGTCTTTTTACCTCTTTTAGTATTCATTCAGCTAAAATTAACGCACCTCTTGACAACATAGCACTCCTGCCTACCAGTCCTTGTCCTTTTTGTATCTGAAATACATTTTTGCCAATTTTCATCCTTCTGAAAACTTCTACACTTCAGTATAAAGCTTTCTCTGATAATTCTTTCAAATCTGTAACATAGTCTTATTTTCCGTTTGCAGTTTTATACATTTTCAAAAATTAATTAACATTCCACTGGCGGAGCAGACTAAATTTAGGTTTGAAATAAAGACCTAATACGATTTGAAAAATTATTTCAATTGAAATTAAACTTGGTTTTACACTTCAAAGAAGACAGCATGGTTATATTTTTAAAAGTTCATTTCTAATAGTTTATTATTGAACTTCTCTCTTAAATCAAGTAACTGTAGTTAACTAATTAAACAGAGAAAACTGAATGGGAAAACAAGTGGATTGAAAACTAAAAAGATTAAATTAGAGGTCTTTGTGGAGTGGGGAAGGTTTAAACCATTTACTGATCTTTTCCCCTTGATATATAAAAATATTTGTTGCTATTAAAGGATCCAATCTGAAGCGTTTTTAAGTCAGAAGGCATTGAGTTTACAATCTAGTGGGGTTTAATCTGTAATTTCAATAAAGAACAATAAATCTCTGTTTTACGTCATAAAAAAGTGGCTATAGGTTTAGTAGATTACTTAAAATACTGTGGAGTAGACAATTATTAAATGTAGAAAATTGTTGGAAGCTATTAATTACACTAGTTGCAAGAAAAATAGAATTAAAAACTTCCACTGCAGTACCACAACATCATTTTTGAGGAAATCCTGCTACAATAATGAAAAAGCGCAACAGTTAAATTTAACCCATATTCTTTTACCTCCAATAGTGATATGTCCATTACCACCCTGTTCTATGCCATATCCTCCAACAACACTTGAATTCCATTTGTCCAAGGTTATATTGTACCCATGAATGTAGATAATACCACCTCCCCCACCATCACCACAGTAGTAAGAATAGTTTGAACTGATACCACTGCTTCCTCCATTAGCCTCAATTTTGCCAGATATTGATACCTGAAACCAATCGTGTAAAGTTTCATTCCATTAACAATAAGATAATTTCTTATGGTATTGAATACAAGTACAAATGTATGGAACCATTGTCCTACCTAACGGACTCTCCAAATTAGAATACAGGTTTGTAACAATTCTTTTCTTCAGTATTTATAACAAAAAATATTTTACAATTTTGAAACCAATTAACAGACAACTGCATTTAACAACAGGAAAATTAGAAAGAGATTAACTGTTCTTTTCAAATACCTCTCTAAATAATGGACGCAACAGGAAGTTATTAAGAAAAAAATTCAAAACTATAAAGACTAAAAAAGCTATAAAAATGGTGAAGCATCTTGTTACCTTTATTAATAATAATCAAAAATGACGGTGAGCATTTTCTCGTCTCGTCAATTGTGATATTGAGGTTAATTTTTATTCTGACGTTAATCAAATCTGAGTCCTCTGCTTACCAAACACTTTGATACCTTCCAGACTTGGTCACTGCTCTTTTTACAATAGGTTGCCTACATATCCGATTGATCGTAGCCACTCTCTATCGGAAACTGTATCTCATGTTATTAAACCTACAAACATCAGCTATGTATCACTTGAAGCTTTCTACAGGAGTAATCCACTGGTCTTTAGTATGAAAATAGTGGACATTAAACCATTTGTTGCATTGAATGAGGGACGTATTGACGTATGACGTGCTTCTGTAAATTTGCTGTAGTTAAAGACGTTTATTCTTTAAGGCGGTTTAGCATCCATAAGAGAGGCTATGGGGATTGAGAACTAAAAGCTCAGGCCTAGGCATCTTACACATGTATAGTGTTGTAAATTGTCACTATTCCTAACCCATATCTGGTTCCTTTCTAGCGGGAAAAAGACAAGGAAATAGGTTTTACAGTCCAGTCTCTGAATTCGCTTATGTTGACATAATTTATAACGAATCACAATATTATTAAAATCTTTGGAAATGATAACATTTTGAATATATTTACATAGATTAAATTAATATACTTAAAATATACCTCTTTTGCTTTCAGTACGATTTTACCTCCAGCACTTCCTCCGGAACAGGCTGGATATGAAGTGTCCTTAACTGTGTATCCATTTGCGCTGATTGTAACACCTGAAGCTATACAAAGGTGAAACGAATAAACAATCGTGGAATAAATAGCAAGACTGGTACGAGGATGGTAGTGCAAGAGGTAGCTACACTTCTAACAATAAGCAAAAAAGAACAATTGACAGAAAATAGTAAGAGACAACAGAAAGAAAAGGAAACGACAGAGGTTAATATCTAGAATACTAGAGGTACAGGTAAGAAGAATCTCTTAGATTAACTTATTCGACGAAATTTCCTAGCTGAAAGCCTCTCAAAGATACCCAAGAATAAGCCATTTTGTACATCCAGTTAGATTCCCCAAAGCAAACTTTTATGGCAATTTTCATAGAAAGTAATTTCTTTCATCTTTGAATTAGAATTAACGAACAAAAAGGGAAAATTTGGTTTCTCTAAATGGCAACAAAATATTGAACCATGCCATTTAGGAGCCGGAAGGAAAAGCAGTTATCATGATGGCTTTTTGAAAGAGCAATAAAAGAAAAGGTCAGCTGGAAAATAGGGGTATTAGAATAGAGTGTATTACATTGAAGGTTGTAGAAATACAAAAATGAAAAAAAGCATCCTGTGAAATACCAAAATTGATATTCAGTGGTGGAAAAAATATAGAGAAAGAGTTCTGTACAGATCTAAATATGGAATTAAGGGTGACGAATCAAACGTCTTGGTTTAGTTTGGCAGTTATTAGAGGACAGCCCACAACGTATCCCTCTTTTTATGTCTGTAATCATGCACGAGCAGTAACAAACCGCTTTTATCATTGTTATCAATTCTTAATCCTTGATATCACCATTGATATATCTCACGTGTCCAATCGCTTTCAAAGACACGTTGAATTAAAAACGAACACTTAGACAAATTTTTCTCTTTAAAGTGGCAATATATTAAGACCCTTGTGGGATTTTCTTCTGGAAGATAGGTTGAAAAACATTGATGTTATCTAAGTTGAAAACTATAAATACAATTTTTTAACTTAAAGTAAACTTAAACATAATTGAAAAAACAAACAAATGCATATTTAATTCACACTCCACTTACGAATAGTGAGTTTTCCTTTAACATTTATTGCAATTGCTCCTCCTCCCGATCCAGGATCAGAATCATAAATAACAGACCCTGCATGGAAAAATATTGTGGCTTAAACAAAACTGGACAATTTTTATTATTCTACCTTCTTTCAATCCTTATTTTTCAAGCTTTTATTTTAATAATCAAGGTGTACATTTACAACTCTGAGAAAAACTTCTATCTGTGTTTGCTAACTTACAAGGAGTTTGCATTTAAGGAGAGTATCATTAAAAGTATAGATTTTATGTGAAAGGCAATCGTACTTAGGTTTGCTCACAGGTATAAAGATCAAATGCGAATAAACTGATTATTAAAACAACAAATAGATATGAAATATGATAAACTACAAAACTCTGACCTGAGTATAAGAGCACGATGTGGTAGCTTTAAGGTATTTTGTACATGGATAGAAAGTAGCTGGGCTAGTTTTCAAGCATTCTGATGATCTCAGTAAGGCTCTTCAAGAAAAGGAAATTATTTTAACCAAGGCTCAACTATTGGCTAGCTTGGTTGTGATAAGGACCAGGCGATTGCAACCTGATGAAAACGGTCTGGCTTTTTTACAAAATGTAAAAGTTGGTACACCCAGACTTCGAATCAATAAACCTGTTTTTCCTAGTCAAAGAAATATTTGAAGTTGTCTGGACAATTGATCTGTGCCCTATTATCACACTGATCCAGAATCAATTCAGCAACCGTAGGTACTATGACAATATTCATCAATGAACGGTATGATCAATCTGACTACAAACTCTTTATTCACCTTGAGCAGCTGCTTATTAAAGGCGCTTCTGGGGAATAGCTCGAGTAACAAGTGAGCTACGATACAGTATCCCCAAACTATGGTAATTTTGAAAAATTTTATTTAAGCGCCTCCTGGAATTTTCTAAGCATCTTTCAATTTGGCCAAGCTGAAGCAACCACATGAGTCATTGTTGAATTAGGTTAACGAATCAGCACACAATTGTACTTGTATGCCGGCGAATAATGGTACAAGCAAACGCTCCTTTAGATCAATGACAATAACCAAAGTATATTTGAGAAACACTTTGACATGAAATAGAATGAATCACTTAATGTGTCCAGGTATCCATGCTGAAGAAGTCGATGTTGATCTTGAATGATTGTGTATTGAATAAATTAAATAGTTCTTCAGTGGGAAGAGCAACAGTGTTTGCTCGAATGTGAAAAGGTAGTACATGCTTTCATTGTCTTGCAAATTTTTGATGTTTTGATTGAAAAAAAAAATAATTAAAATTATGCTTTAAGATTTAGATCTAAAAATTATTTATGTTGTAGTGTTTAAAGGAACAAATAATGTAAGATGTATTAACTGCTATTAGTATTACCTTCTTTAGCTTCTACGTGTAAGATTTTTAATACCACAACACATAATAAAAACAGATTTACCCTGCTCAACCAATGACAATTTCTAATCACTTTCAATCACCTTCCCCCATACTAACAGCACATTTTGTTGTCTTATCAAGAGTCGGTTCAGGTTATATACCAGGCTTACAGATTAGTACAACATTGCCTTGTTATGCTTGCGTTCAATGCTGTGAGTGAAATTTCCTTTAGCTCAATAAATAGAGGGAAAATGCTAGCAGTTTCATCCCCAAGTACTAGACATGTACTTTATCACTTTAGATTATCTTAACTGACTTGGATTTTTCTAGATTTTTTATGTCTTTTTATTGACTGAATATAATGAGCTAACTTCAGGTATACGTTTAGTCTTCTTACTTTAGGCAATTCCTGGAACTGGAGCAAAAACATACAGGATAAATATCTTAGAGACAAAAACTGATAAAACTGAGGAAGTAATTGTTGTTGTTCAACCACTTTAGTTTTACTTATGAAAAGCTTCCAGAAGATGTATTCTGCATTGTCTGAGGCACTAAAATGGGTAGTCAAAGTAACAATAAATCGTTGCTTTACGAAAAAGACGTAAAATTTAAATGAAACTATGATATGATGAGCCCCATGAATTGGACTAACTGTGTAACTTTTGTTAAACTCATTTCTGGATTGTAGATCTCTATCCCTATAATGACTTAAGGTATCACAAGACATACTTGTTCAAACAAAAATTTTAAGTTGATTAGAAGTAAGGAAGAGAAAAGATTTTCTTTTCTAAAAAATGCCATCTTCTTTAAATAACTATACTTCTGCTTAAGTGGCTTATACCTGTACTTCCTCCCAGTAATGCTGTATAATTACCATAAGATTTGCCATAGTTTACTGAATAAATGTCTTTCCAAGAACCTCCTCCATTCCCACCATGTCCTCCTCCATGAAATGTAAATGCAGCCCCCGGACCAGCACCTTTACAAAGATACAAAAAACCAGAGCTTTAATTCTTCAAATCATATTTTAATATTTTCCTTATCACTTGTCATTAATTTCTGTGAAACATCATAATATTTTGTAAATATGTATGTAACTTTAGTTGTATATTATCATATTTTGTAGATAAATGTCTGATGATGTCTGTAAAGAAGAAAATATTCACAAAATGATTCGTTGACTCCAATTTATGTTAATCATATTTTAGTAATTAAATCTTTTTTGTGGTTGGGCATTTTTCAGAAAAAAACATAAATAGGAATTCATTCGATTGCTTTAATATATTCAAAACCAGTGAATAGAATACAATGTACAACTACAATAAAAACAACAAAACAAAGAAAGTTATATATAAAATGTTTTAGAAACCAACAATTTCTATTCCATGACAGCATTGCATACATGTTTAGTATTGACCAAGGTAACAAATATAAGCTTTATTTAGTTGTTATGAAAAATGGCGATTCAATTCTTCAGCATCATTTCTAGTATAATGAATGGAATTACTAATTAATTAAAAAACTACCACACTTGTTCAGTGATTTTTTAATATTTTTTTTTAATTATTTTTTTCAATTCACTCAAAAGTGGATTTCTCTAATTTTGTAAATTTTGGTGACTGATATTTTCAGGCTTTCTAGTATTATCCATTTAAAAAAGTTAATAGTTCAAGTCAATGAATTAATGAACTGTCGTTAAGTGGATTTTCTCTACAATGAAATGGCTTTGGTCTTGTTTAATTTCGTTTTTGTACAGTTTTTATTCTCCAAGCATTTAATTTTATTTTTGACCTAAGCATTTAGTATAAGGTCACAGCAGAAACAATTGAGTTTTTATTGCTACCTATCTTTTTAAGATGAAGATCATTTTCTTTCTTACAAACAGTTGCATTGAAGCTGTATTGATTGGAGTTCAACTTTGGGTAAAGCCTATTGTACCTCTCTTTAAAACAGCTGTTTAAAAGAGAGGTTAAGTCTCAATTGTTGTTTTTGTGATGTAATGCTATGAGAGTTATAGCATCTCAGGAAACACGGTGGGTATAATAATTGTAAATAACAAATAAAGTAGGAAAGGTGACATGGTAACTCAAGTTATGAGGTTTGATTTTATGTACCACTAGTCCAAAAAATTGCTACTAATCCTACTCGTATTTGATCTTGAATTTAGTGGCAAACGTTTTTTACATCTGTGTTTGAACCAATCTTTACCATCTATCTGAGGAAAAAAGCTCTCCCTATCATTAAAGTTTTGATCGCTAAGGAGCTTGTCGTGTATAAACTCTTTTGTCTGGGATTTTTATCAAAGCATACATTTAAAAAACGCGTTGAAAACACTTTTAAACTACTCTCTGACTATGTTACTCGTAAAACCAGTAGCTGCTCTAGAAAGGATATGTTTTCAGCCAAGAACTGACGCATCTCCTTCTTCCTACCCATGAAATGCATGATGAGACCATTGGCTTAGTTTAAAAGCTTGACTTCTTCCAGAATAAAATTATTTTAGTAAGATAGTACAATAAATTATTCTATTGAAATACAGCAGCTCCTAGTAAATGTACAAAGTTGCATTTTGAGTGATACTTGTGAAGGTAATATAATACCAGTATATAGTTAAAATTCTTTTTATCAACAATCCTGTTCCCTTTATATATTGTACTATTCAGCCTTGTTTAAAGAAACAAGTGGTGTTTTCAGCCGAGCAACTCATTTTAAATGGCATAAGCATATTTTAAATGGTATTTATAATCCCTCACACTTCCAATTATCTTCTAGATAAAAATACAAATGTTTAAGAAAATCAAAACTAAGAATTAGAAACTCGATTGTTGTACCTTTAATCACTTAATAATATACTATTCTTTCTTTGTCTAATTCGTAGTAATACAAAACCAATCACCATATGGTATTTTTTCTTGGTGTTACTTTTCCCTAAAACAGAAATCTATCCTAGCACTTTTACACCAATAAGCTAAGGAAATGAGCAGAACACTCATATATTGTCTGTAATATGTCCAGTAATGGCGTCATTTTTCTTTATCTTTACTGTTAAAAAGCATAGAGTGATGTAGCTTAACTGTATAAATATATGTTGTATTTAAAAATGTATTTCATAAGCATCTTTTTAGTTAAATCCCAAAGTCTTTATTAGAGTAATTCAGGTATTTTATCTCAATACTATTATTGGTGAGAAAAATTTTTGTTAGAAAGTTCTCCTTTAAAATAATTAAATTTTCAGCCAGTCTGCTCGTAAGAGAAAAAATGTTCCTACATTACTTGGTCTTTGTATCACCGAGTTTTTCTCTATAAATATTTTCTACTGTTGGTGAAAAAAATTAATTGTTGTTAAAGATAAATACAAAAATGTATTTAATTACTGCTAGAGTTAGTTGCTTTCGTAAGAAGAGCCGTTGTCGATACAATATTCTGCTGCATCAATCTAACTCACAGATTAGGAAGATAGGTACAGAAAAGAAAGACAAAATTTCTTGGGAGCCGGAAGCATATAATTTTGTATTATCTTAGTTCAACCTGTTTGTCTGAAGCAACTAACAGTGTTTTGTTGGATAACTTGAAATTTCAGGATAGATTGTTGCAGTATAATAACAAACAGACTAACATTTTAACATAATTCAATACCCAAAAGTAAGATGCAGCAGTCCTTTATATGTCTGCTTTTTGATGATGTGTAACTTCTCAGGTTCTAGCATTTCTATGTTGCCAATATTCTTAACTATCTCAATGCGGAAACCAAAAGTATCTTATTTGCTATTTTCACAACCATTCTTTTTCAGCGGGTCAGGAAAATTTTGAAATTTTTATTTAATAAAACATATCTTTAAATATAATTTTAATTCTATAACATTTCCAGGTTCCCCATTTAACAAAAAAATTCCACTATTGTCAGAAGGTTCTTCTTTTCCATCTTTGCCAAAATGCATCTAAAATTTTTGTCCTCTGTACTCCTTTACCTAATTTTTCTCCCAGTAACTAAACTGTTCTGTGTTAAACAGTGTTTTAAAAGAATAATGTATAGTACGTAGATAGTTAAAAATGGTTTAGCTAAAGTACTGCTCCATTCTTGCCAATCAACCTATGCCTGTCCCAATTTTGATAGCAGGGCCAGAAAAATAGCTGTAACAACCGGAAAAGGAATAGAAACATAGTAAACTATACGAAATCCAAAGTGAATTTAACGTCTTGAAAATTCTTTAGGATTTATTAACAAGAAAAAATACAAGCACAGAAGGTAATTTATTTGGGACTGGATCTTAATATTTCTTTCCAAATATGACGAGGAACCTGCTTCTCTATACCTCTGGGGTAGAAATTCAATAAATTTAAGGCCTCACCAAAGTCGACGACCAGGGCACTTCTGCATAAGATTAATTAAGATAAAATAAAGAAAAATAATTTTTAAAATTGTAAATATGGTGATCAGAATAATATGGCATGCACTTACCGACGTAACAGCACTTGGACATATTTGGCAAAAATGCTCCAAGAAATTTGGAGAATGGCTTATCTTTAGCATTTTGCCCATCCAAATGTAGTGATTTGTTTATGATAAAATCTCCATGAACATTCAATTCTAATGCTCGACTGCCTCTAATAGTAAGACCACTTGTTCGATTATGAAAAATATCTTGGTATTTGGATTCAATTTCATACACTACCTTCTCGTATTTCCATAAAAGATTGTTGTTGCATAAGAAAGTACCGTTTGTTACTGTCCCATTTATCAGTGTAGTATGATTGGCATTTTCTACTGTGATAATTGCATCGTCAGTATCGATAATAACAGCTGCAGTATCTTTTCTTTCAAGTTTTGAAGACTTGGCTTAGAAAGAAAAAGAGTTTAGAGCATCATAAAATTTTATTCATTTCATGTTATTGGAATGTTTAATACAAATTCTAAATACATTGATCGACAGTTATTATACAATCATTTATAGAGCCAGGAGGTCATAGTAATTGGCTCGTAAAGATTGATAAAATATCTGTATTAAGGGGAAGATGTTGCACACTTTGAAGAACTGGAGATCAAAGAAAAGAGTACCTGGTTTGCCAAAAAAGAAAGATTTGGGATTATGATCAGTTTTTAAACTTAGGTGTATTATTTATCAGTAAATACAATAATGTAGATAATATTAATAGACTTGGGATTTACAAAATTTTTATTCGTCAGATTCATCGAATGAATTACGTTTATGGAGGAAATTAAATTGAAAAAGCCTGGAAGTCGTGATTTCTGAAAATTTTACAATAATGTTTTAAATTCTTGCAGGTCCGTTATTCCTCTACTCTTTGATAACACTGGTCTACAAAAAAAAATTTTTAATTTGTGCTGATATCCATTTAAAGTGTTTTTATACACTTTTGGTATGCTGCTTCCAAATCTGGTATTCATTTTGGCCCATCACGTCAAGATTTTTTTATTTTTGACTTGGTTATTTTTTAAAAAATCAGCTATTTTAGAAAATATTTCAGGCAGTCCAAATATATAAAATTGATGTTTTTGCTAATATGTTAGACATCTGCACTCTAAACTCATTATATGCTGGTAACTTTTTAAAACTCAGTTTATTTGGAGATAAAATTACAAATTGAATAGTAATTTGAAATTTTCGTAGTAAAATATGCGTTATGTTGTCATGTTCCATATTATTTACGCTTCTTTTGCTCGCAGATTCCAAATCACATCAAATAGGGGTTATGGTTAAAAAAAGAAAACAGATTGTCACAATAAGTTATGTTAACACAAGATCAGAAATAAATACAACATTTGATATTGTTTCGTTTGTTTCACCATAAACCATGCTTCGATGTTTCATTCTATGAAAGAACTTGAGAGCTGTGGAAGAAATTGACTTCTGTGTGACACATGTGGATAGTTGAGAGCTGGGTTACTTCGTTTAATAGACCAGCAGTAGTCTTTCATCATACGAGCACTCCATTTCCCTTGATACCTGGTTTTCATGTCTTTGATATCCTGGTGGAATCGCTCTCCTTGCTCGTCACTCACATCTCCACAGTTGGGAGGAAACTGATCAAGGTGATTGTGGAAAAAATGCACCTCGATACTCATGTTTGCATGTTTGCGTTGATATGCATCCAGCATTTTCTTCACAATTTCTTGATAATTTGCTGACCTTTTGTTGCCAAGAAAGTTTTGTACGACATTAACGAATCCTCGCCACGCATCTTCTTCAACAGGATTCATAAAACTTATCAAGTTCGAGTCCTTCATCATCTTTCTTATATCCGGCCCATCAAAAACTCCAGCCTTCAGCTTCTCAATACTTAGTCCAGGAAACAAACAGCAAATGTATTGGAAGCATTCTCCCTCCTTATTAAACGCCTTAACAAATTGCTTGATCAGACCCAACGTTATATGTAAAGGAGGGAGATATATCCTGTCTCTGTTTACAAGAGGCTTGTTTACGATATTCTTGTCTCCTATTTCGAGTGACTCGCGCAGCTCCCAATCTGTTTTAACCCAGTGGTTGGTTTTATCGCGACTATCCCACAAACATATAAAACACGGATGCTTTGTATAACCAGATTGCTGACCAAGAAGGAAATTGACCATTTTCAGGTCCAGACAGAGCTTCCAGTTATGTTTACTGTATTCTATACATTCAAGAACTTGTTTAATTAACTCGTACGTGTCTTTCAGTGATGTGGAATANGACCCAACGTTATATGTAAAGGAGGGAGATATATCCTGTCTCTGTTTACAAGAGGCTTGTTTACGATATTCTTGTCTCCTATTTCGAGTGACTCGCGCAGCTCCCAATCTGTTTTAACCCAGTGGTTGGTTTTATCGCGACTATCCCACAAACATATAAAACACGGATGCTTTGTATAACCAGATTGCTGACCAAGAAGGAAATTGACCATTTTCAGGTCCAGACAGAGCTTCCAGTTATGTTTACTGTATTCTATACATTCAAGAACTTGTTTAATTAACTCGTACGTGTCTTTCAGTGATGTGGAATAGCCAATCGGAATTGAACCGTATTTATTAGTATTGTGTAATAGCACAGGAGTAGACAACTGAGATTTTTCGATCACATCGTGAGAAGAGAAGGGCTGGAAAATGTCATAACCACCGGTATGATAAATGGAAGCAAAGGCAGAGGAAGATCGAGAGAGAAGTACACAGACAGATTGATGAGGACAACAAGGAAAACAAGCGTTCAAGACCTGCTGCATACAACACGAGACCGGCAGGAGTGGAGGAACCTGGTCGACAACGTCCTGGAGGATACGTCACTTTGGTAAGGTAAGGTAATAGCACACATTTCAAACTTCGTTTTGAGCTGTCAATGAATAAGCGCCATGAGTTTGCATCATAAACATGAAAAACAAGCTTCAGCATTACCGGTCCTACATTATTGCAAACAGTAATGTCCTCAAACTCTTGAAAGTGTGGAAGAAATTCAATATCCCTGTTACGATGGTATGTCACATTCGTCTTTTCACAAAGAAAATTTCTTTCCTTCGGGCGCAAAGCCAGCAGCTCAGCAGATTTCTTTGAGAGATTTAAACCGCGAATTAGGTCACTCAGATCATCCTGATTGAATAGATTCGGTTCACTTGAATAACCAACATAATCAGCACCGTTATCAAAATCCATGTCTTCACATTCAGATTTAGTTTCAGCTGATACGTCTAACAATGGATCTTTTGCCAATTATACAGCTGAAGCAGGTATATCTAGCAGTTCTTTGAAAGTTGGTACTGGCTGTTCATCTGAGTGTGGTTCCGGTCGTCTGGCAGAAGGAATTGATGGGTAGCATATACTTTTCCGATTTTTTTTTTGTTATATCCAACAACGTTCGTCATACAGAAATAGCAATCGTCAAAATGACTGGTAGGTTCACGCCAGATCATGGGAATTCCGAATTTGAGCTCCTTTTGTTTGCCTTCGGTCCAGCNACAATGGATCTTTTGCCAATTATACAGCTGAAGCAGGTATATCTAGCAGTTCTTTGAAAGTTGGTACTGGCTGTTCATCTGAGTGTGGTTCCGGTCGTCTGGCAGAAGGAATTGATGGGTAGCATATACTTTTCCGATTTTTTTTTTGTTATATCCAACAACGTTCGTCATACAGAAATAGCAATCGTCAAAATGACTGGTAGGTTCACGCCAGATCATGGGAATTCCGAATTTGAGCTCCTTTTGTTTGCCTTCGGTCCAGCGCCGAAGAGTTCTTTGCAGGCTTTGCAGACATTGTGTGGACCCCATGGCTTATCCTGATTGCCAAGCTTGATTTTGAAATATGTGTAGAAGGCTTTCTCGTAAAATTCATCCATCGATTTTCTGTTTTTTTCGAAGGTAAACTCTCCACATGTGTAGCAGAAAATGTCTTATTGTTTTTACATTTTCTAGACATCTCTATTTTCTATAAAAAATAACACTTTATACAATGTATTTACACCTGCAGTTTATAAATAAAAGTCGTAAAATCAATATTTAAAATTTGACGAAAAATGTTATGAAATGCTGTGACGCCTGAAACATGCTCTAAATCACTGGGTGAATTAAAAAAAATCCTGACGTGTTGGGCTAAAATGGACATCAGATTTGAAATCAGCATATATAAATTGTACAAAAACACCCTCAGTGGATATCAGCACAAAAAATGTGTTGACCAGTGTAATGTTCGATTTTCTCTGCTCTCTAGAGAAAAGGTTGACCTTTTTGCTGGACTGTCTTCCACCAATTCCTCTCTGCATAACACTGCAAGATTTCCATCTTCAAACTAATAAGGTTTTGAACCCTGCCATCATGAATCCAAGGTTGGCTGCAAAGAATATAATTCATGGGCTTGACCAAACTATATGTCATGGTTTTGATTTGATTCGATAGTTTTAAAAGAGTGTGCTTCTGAGATATCTTACTTGCTGTTCAAACTTCTTAATCTTTGTTTATCTGCGTTTTTATGTTCTTTTTGCCCTTCCATACATTTCTAGTATCGTTCTTTTCTTTAAAAATGCAGGTGATCACTCTAATCCCTGCAAGTATCAACCTGACGTCTTTTTTTGTTATTAAAAAGATCTCTAAAAGACGTATCAACAGCAGATCAAGGGCCAACTGTCTGGGAAAGGTACGTCAATGATGTCCTTATAATCATCAAAAAGGATCACCTACAAGGTTTCTTTAAACATATCAACAGCCAACACTCAAATATTACATTGACCATGGAGAAAGAAGAATAAAGAGAAATACCCTTCCTGGATGTCCGTTACCATCTACAGGAAACCAACCCACACTGACCAGTACCTCATTAATGCATCACACCATCCAGTCTTAGCTCGTAATAGTGTCATCACCACTCTGTTGGGATGAAGAAGAAGCATTATTTCTAACCTGACTGTCCTACCGCGTACATTGGTGAATCCAAGCGTTCCTTAGGTTAAAGAGAAAAAGAACACAAGAGGGCTGTTCAGAAAGGTGACACCAAGAATCATGAAATAGCCAAACATTGCTGGACACAGGATCATACCTTTGACTGAGAAAATAAAAGGATTATAGACAAGGAAACCAACACAACAAGAAAAATAAAAGAAACAATCCATTCCCTGCAATGCAGCAATCACATCAATAGTATATCCTACACCCTTCCAGAAATATGGCTTCCAGCAGTAAAGAAGGAAACACAAAAAGGACAACATAGGTATGGCGCCACTTTCCGAAACAACTCGATTCCTGTCTACACCTACATCCGTACTACCAAAGTATAACAAAGCCGTATCTAGTAATTTCAGTAGCATGACGATGGGAGAAGTATCTCTTATGGTTTTTAAAAGAAATTACTATGTATTGAAAGGTTTCACAATCAAAAATCTATGTGGAGACAGAAAGCTAAGCTTGGTTACGTGGCAAGGTGCCAGGTGCGAAGAAATTTGAGGTGCCCAGTTTGGTATCAAATACGAATGAAACACATGAGTTTAGAGTAACTAAAGTTCAAACTTTCCATTTGACACTAAAAAGAAGACGACAACAGCATGTGGTATTGGGAAAAGAATAAACAGGAATTCATGCTTATACAGCACAACAGGTTAGGCTTTGTGGTCTACAACGTTTTGGGGTGCTGTTCAATAAGTAGGAGAGAGATGAGTTGAAGAAAAAGGACTCAATAATCGTACCAAAGACACAGACGTGGATTAATTTTTGAAACAGACAAAATCATGTAGGTGTAGTTTAGGACTACTACTTGAAGTCCCAGAAATTTTCTTTAGAACCACTTTAAGTAGAAATATAAACGGGGTATGGACGTCATAGCATACTGGACTACAAAATAAATCATAAAAGATCAGAAAACTCGCTAAAGCCTAACAAGCTCAACAAAAAGTAAATAAATGTAGGCTCTGCGTGATACTTTCTAAAAAGCATATTGTCTTTACTTAGAACTTTCATGAATATCTAATTAGTACAAACAAAACTAAGACCGAATTGGATTTTTTTCAGAGAAAAAAACCCCAATAGTAATCAATTTTTGGAGAGTAAAATTGTTTTCAAGGGCCTTCCCTTGATCCAAGAGCCAATGGTAAAAAGGGGTGGTTGGTAACTATTGTTCCAATTCATACATTGCAAAATAGCCACAAATTGAATATTTTTTATATGACAACCACTTAGTATAAGAGGTAAAAAGTAAACTTTTGTTTATTGAAACCGCCTGTATTATTTTGACATAAGTTTCTCATAATTAAAAGTAATTTATTTCGCAGTTATGGGATTTTTCCTCTTGCCTTATTTAAGTGCCAAGTGATTTATTTTCCCTGTAGATCATCAACAACGAGCTAAGTTCCTTCAATATTTTGTCAATTTATGTTTCTTCTTTTTATTATCTCCTAATGCTATTTTGAGTTTAATGGCAAGTTGGCTAAAAAATTTAGTAGTGATTCTACTTTAGCTCTGTCTTTGTTCCATTCGCCCTAAATATTTCTGCAGGGAAAAGATTAAAAGAAACATTTGGGATGAGATAAATGAGTTAAAGATAATATTTGTGTAGTATTTTAATTTTAATGTAATACATTATGATGAACAATGTTTTCTACATTAATAGATGGCTTATTTTCTTACCTGAAAGTAAAATTAGCAGCAAATTGCAAAGAATCTGAAATAAAAAAAAAAGAGTAAAATTAGTTAATAAAATAAAGCTATATTTTCACTTAACAGGCTACCAAGATAGAAAAGAAAGTATTTGGAATTTCATTTTTCATTGTGTCAGATCTCAAATGACTAAACTTGGCAGCTGTTTTCATTCCTCCTTTTTTGACGTCACTGATGAAACAGTCCTTGATTTCGATTTTGATGTTCTGAAATTTTGCTTCACATGAATGTTAATCAAGAATTGTTTGAAAAAAAACACAATGTTTTGATTGCAATATTTAAAAATAAGGCTAGTTTTAATTGGTTCTGAATGTACTTAGACTTTTTAACCGTCTTTATGTTTAGTTCATCATCACTGAATGCTTGCCTTCTTTAAAAAAAGACCTTGCTTAAAATCTGTTGGCATTTTTATTAAAAAAGGAGTAGAAAATCTCCTTAAAAGAGTACAAAATTAATACATGAACATCTTCCACTCGCTTAAAGTGTTCTTTTTATCTTTTCTATATAAATATCAAGTGCAAAATAATATTTTCAGCCATTTTATACTGAGATGCTTACACTGTCAGTGTAAAGTTGCACTTCGTATCACCTATCCGGTATTGCAAAAGAGAACATTCATTAATGTAGATGATAAATATAAATGCATAGGAAAATTTTTGCTCATCAGGATTCTAGTTTATATTGTTTTAATTATGGTCAATTGCAAAACCAAAGGACAATTACACTGGGTACACTGCCATTAATTAAACCTTCATCAAATAAACATAGAGAAAGATACACACACACTTATAAAGGTATTTCATATGTTTTGTTGTAGGTAAGACCACAACATTGGTACCAAAATAATGGAAATAATCAGTCTCTTTTATACATTTTGTTAATATTTCCGTAAATATTTTGTAAGATACAAACTATCACAGTTAACTATTAATCATAATTGTAGATATTGCTCGACAATTTTAATTACTTCTTTTTTTCTGGGTGGGGAAAGAATTCTTAAACAATTTTCATATTTCTAAAACCACAAATAATAACAAGGTCTTTATGAAGTTTTAAAATATTGGCATTTCTGATGAAAACATCGTTGTTATTCTAGTCATCTAAGCTGGTGTTTCCATAAATACTGATTTACTTGACCGCAAGGTAAGATGCTAATTGTCATTTAATGCCGCTAGATCAGGTTGTCAACTGCGATAGCTTAATCCTAAAAAAGGATGATTTTGTAAGCTCCAGTTAAGGAAAAATAACTTGTTTACTAGATCAAAATAAGGAAAAACATGCGGAATAATCTTGATGTTTTACAAAAGAAATAATAGTATTTAGACTCTTGGTCAGGTAAAATTCAGAGCAAGAATTCCATACATCTACCCTTAATTACTGGAATAACCAATGCTTCTTACAATTTTTACAGCATAACAGCGGGTGGAAATATTCTTCTCTCCTCGTCCTTCATTATGTATAAGATCTATTATTGCCTAACTGATATCCTTTAAATAATTAATTAATCTTGGTTAGAGAAAAACTATCTAGAAAGAAATTTCTGCTTCGCGCATAGATTTATTTATGAAAAACTCATTTTCAACTATATGGAGTCGCATTTTATCTATTTCTATTTTCATTATTACTGTTTTTATTTATCTACCCTGTTACTTCATTTTCCAGACTGGAGGCAATGAGCTATTTTTAGTCTCGATTTCTCTTTACCGTTGGTCAAGATACTCCCACTAAGCTTGTGTTACTGAAAACACATGTCTTCATTAGTCTACAGCATCATTTCGTCCATCTCTTTCCTCGAAGGCTGGTACTCATCAGGTATCCGGTGTATTGTAGATTTTGTTAGGATTGTATCAGGTATTTGAAGCACATGTCCAACTAGTTGCAGTATATGTCCCTTGATGACGGTCTTCAGCCTGGTATTATCTATGGTTTAAAGGGTCTGAGCAGTGATGATCTTCTTGGATTATCTGCTTTGGTTAATTTACAGGAAAAATTAACATCTTTCAGCCAAAGCTTCTGCTAAATATAGCACTTTGGCTGGAAGATGTTATTTTTTTCTGTTAATTATTTCGGTCCTTTACCAAGTACTTGCCATATTACACAAAACAACTACATGTTATTAAAACCCATACAATTAAAAAGGCATGAAATTACCACGAAAAAACGCATTTTATTTTCAATTTTTAATAACGCATTTGTAACAGGAAAGTATTTTGGTAGCTTTTGAAAAATTGTGACTCTAGTATTCATTCATTTGCATTATGTGGCGACAAAATTTATCTATCTATTGATTCAGGCTTTAGCTTGTGCGTAATAAGCTGGAAGGTCATCAATGGTGCACGGAAGTTGTTGACCTGAGTATCAAACAATGTTTGATATTGTTTCTCGGGATGTGCCACATTCTCTTTCTTCGATAGAAACTCCACCTAGCTCGTAATATTGTCCAAAAATCTGCCAGCGTTCTCTATCTATTGAAACATTGACCTGTTGGCCATTTGCTTATTATTTCCCAGTGGCAGTCAAAACTGTGTGAAACAAAGGTACGCCCTGTCTTTTAAAAGTGTTTTTTACCCCGCAAGTGATAAAAATGTAAATATTTGCAAAGTTTTAAAGGCCTTTTCATTTACTTGTATTGACAACTAGGTTGGGGTAAACATCATGTACTACAGTTCCATGTCAAATTAATTTTATGCACAGTAATAAGAAATGTAAAGGTAGAAAACCTTAGCAGTGACTAATTTCGATCTAGCTTCAACCACAAAAGTAATGGGAAAAACTAAGCTTTAAAGGGACTTCCCGGTATCATTTGTTAAATTCTGAGACAAAGAGCTATTTTAAGAGCTGTATGTTACATTGACATAAAATTTTAAAATAAGCATGTCCTTACTTACCATTTTTAGCAGTATCACTGACCACAAACTTTATCAGCTCTCAAACTCAATATAGCTTGACTACTTTACAAATGAGTCGATTTTATTTCAGCCCATCAAGTACACCCTTCGTTAAGCGTCATGTCTTCAAGCACATATTTCTTGCATTTTGCTTTAGTGAGCCTGATCTGTCATTGAAAATGCACTTGCTTATTTCCGTCTTTCATCTTGAATATATCATAATGTAACTAATCATATTTCAACTATTTTCTGTGGATCTTGAGATATTAGGAAAAATAAATGACATACTTTTACAATTAATAAAGTTGGTTTGTTGAAATTTACGCCTATGATTTTGGGGCACAAGATCCTAACCAACATACTTTGTATAACTACTTTATTGAAGTTGTTATACAGGATTTATGGCTGCGAGGATCTTATACCCCAGACAATATAGTCTATAATGACTCAGCACTCTCAGAACAACTGCAAATATCCAGATATTTTTTCCTTTAATATTAGCCACCAACACACTTTTGTTACCCGATTTATCTTATTTTACTAACAGCTATCTTAGTTTATGTTACAGAAATTGTTTGATGGTGGCCAGTTGCAACTAGACAGCTTGATCAGACCTTTTGATGAATAAGAGAAAATATCAATAAGGTTTAAGATCTTCCTGATATCTTTTGTACGCAAATCATGAACTGATCATTCCAGGTTCTAATTGTTGTTTCTGTCGCTTAAATTTGTAATTAAAAAAACAAAACAAAAATAGAGCAACAAGGGTTGATGTGTATCCAGAGAACAAGACTATTGCGTTTACAGGCAACCCAATGTCCTGAAATCACTACATGTCGTAAGACGATATTCTCTACTTAGTAACTGAAAAACAAAAGGAAAAGAAAAATTTGTCAAAACAGGAGAAAAATATTACTTTATTTACCTGCCAAAATGAAGGTCCTTGCGTCAGCATTCTTTTTAGAAGAATCACATTGTTTAAAACAGCTCTTTTCATAAACCGTTATTGATGTGTCTAACTACTTGTTTTTTAATATATATCCATAAAAATGAAAAAATTATCGAGGAAACAAATGAGATTCATATCTTAATTCTGACAGAACTACTTCAAGGTCTTTTTACAATACTTATTAAATCATTTCTAGCTTTTGGGTACCTTCAAAAGTGAAAACGACTACACCAAGATATTTGCTCACTATTTCAAAAGAATCACACATGATTTATTATTCCGTTTATTTTCAGTTCATGACAAATAGTTACGATAATATTTGTCAAACAAAGAAATTGCATAAGCTCCTTTAAAGTTAGCTTGAACTTGTTGCACGTTACTGCGAGTAGTTAATTAAAGGCCCTATTTTCAGGATTACTTCTTCGAAAATTGATTTACCAAGAATGTGTATTGTTTTCTTTCAACCGATACAGGTGAAGGTGATCCAAGAACGTCCTCAAAAAATCTTTTAACATAACACGAAGCTGATTCCTAGTGAAAATTCTGCTATGTAGGTAAAAAAAGACTGAAGTTTAGGCTTTAAAATGAAGAACATATGAAAAATTGAGCCCGAAAGAATCGGCCAAGTCTCCCGATTCTTTCGGGAGTCTCCAGATTCTTTCGGGAGTCTCCCGATTTAGGAGTTCAACTCCCGATCTCCCGATTCTCATTGAAATCTCCCGATTCTTAAACAATTCTCCAGATTCCTTAAGAAATTGGTCAATTTGTCTTATTTTTTAATTTCTTCGCGTTGTTTCCATTACTCCATCTTGGTTTTTAAATCAGCCGAGATATCGTTCTCATATTCTGTGTTATCTAGACGCGGAATAACATGTCACATACGTCTATCATTATCTAGTTTTTGTTGTAAGATCAAAATATCAAACAAAATGATGAATTATATTATCAATTAATATTATTATTGATTATATAATCACAAATATCATTCTCTGTAAAGGTTGATTTTAAGCCGAAAAACGTCTTATTTCAGAGTGAAATCTGCAGAGCAAACCCCCAGTTGTATTTTGTTAAGTCTCCCGATTTTCAGACATTTGAACTTGGACAGTTTGCCTAGGTCCAGGAATTTGTTGGCATAAATGGAGTTAAAAAGATGACTATTTTTAGTTCAGTAAAGTATCATTTTATTGATAATCTTAGTATAAAGTGAAGCCAAAAACGTTAAAATTTTATTTCAATAACACAATTCCATAATGAAACTCGTCTGATTTCGTTATTTAGAAAATAACAACAAAAATTACACATTAAAATTTTCATTTACTTTATACACGTATTCCTTTTCTGGATGTGAGGAGCTTGAGGGAGATCTCATCAAAGTGCTTTAGGAATCAAGTCAGTAAATTTTCATTTTTAAGATTAAGGTGAACTAACAACTTCTTAGGGAAGTATGACAACGAGAAAAAAATGTTTCTTAATATCGAAAAAAGAAGCCACGACACATCATAAACCTTGACACGTTCTTGGTGCTAAATCGAACTAAGACTTTTAACTAACTTTTATAATAATGGTGATGATTATTATTATTATCATTATTATCATTAATATTATTACTATTTCTATTACTATTACTATTACTATTACTGTTACTATTACTATTACTATTACTTTTACTATTACTATTACTATTACTATTACTATTACTATTACTATTACTATTACTATTACTATTACTATTACTATTACTATTACTATTACTATTACTATTACTATTACTATTACTATTACTATTACTATTACTATTACTATTACTATTACTATTACTATTACTATTACTTTTACTATTACTATTACTATTACTATTACTATTACTATTACTATTACTATTACTATTACTATTACTATTACTATTACTATTACTATTACTATTACTATTACTATTACTATTACTATTACTATTACTATTACTATTACTATTACTATTACTATTACTATTACTATTACTATTACTATTACTATTACTATTACTATTACTATTACTATTACTATTACTATTACTATTACTATTACTATTACTATTACTATTACTATTACTATTACTATTACTATTACTATTACTATTACTATTACTATTACTATTACTATTACTATTACTATTACTATTACTATTACTATTACTATTACTATTACTATTACTATTACTATTACTATTACTATTACTATTACTATTACTATTACTATTACTATTACTATTACTATTACTATTACTATTACTATTACTATTACTATTACTATTACTATTACTATTACTATTACTATTACTATTACTATTACTATTACTATTACTATTACTATTACTATTACTATTACTATTACTATTACTATTACTATTACTATTACTATTACTATTACTATTACTATTACTATTACTATTACTTTTACTATTACTATTACTATTAGCATTGAAGGGAAAATAAAAACATTTCGCTAAAAATTAATTGAAAAAAGAACTCAAAAACTTAAAATTTAATAACGCAAATATCAATACCATCAAATATGTTCCAAAGCAAATTAGAAAGAAAAAAATAAGAAGGCAATAGACGTAACCATTGTTACTGACAACGACGAGGAAATCAACAAAAACTTTTGGGGCTATGCCAAGAAAGTATTTGTTCTCAGAACATTCGTTTTACCATCATTCGACGCCACACAGTTTACCGCGTATTTTACGAACCTCCTGAAATGTTTAAATCGTGAAAAGGTTTTCTTAATTCCTCAATGGATACACAAATTGGTCGTTCCAGCTGTTCCATTCGACCTATCTCTCCCATCCTATAGATAAATCACCCGAATAATCAAGCGTATGAAGCCGCCCTATTCACCCTGTCTGCTGGATCAGATATCCATTATATGCTTCAAACGTTGCCCGTATCTAAGAGATTTAATCATGAAAATATGTTGCGAAGTAACTCAAACAAACACTCTACCAACACAATGGTCAAAAGCAGCCTTCATCCTGACCCACAAAAAAGGTGATCCCAGCTTGCCCGAAAATTTTCGCCGTCATCACATTCCTGGCGAAGTTAATACAAACATTGTAAGTGACTTTCGTTTATATATAATTACGAACGATTTCTGCACCAAATAAATTCCGGTTGAAAAAGTTGTACTGCAAGGGGGATTCATTCTCGCCGTTAATCTTCAATTTAATCGTCAATACCTTTTTACAGTCTATAAAGAACGATAAATATACTAAGTTTGGTTACCGTGGCATCAAAGGATTCCTTCCGCGCAATTGGTTCCGATTTTCAGATGATGCAGTTGCAGTTATCTCAATGGAAGGTGAAAACCAAATTCTTCTGAACTTCTTCAGCAAATGGTGTAAATGGTCAGAAATGACAATAAAACCGTCAAAATTTTACGCATTCGGTATCTGTGAAAAGGACATTGTCGGTTCAATACAAACCAAAGCTCTACGTAGACAACAAGCTTGCATTACAAGTCGAGATTGATCATCATTTTACCAATCTGGCAAACCAATCGACATTTGACCTCAAAATGACGGATGAAATGCACAAAAATGAAATTTAAAAAATCGTGACTAAACACCTNTCCTTCCGCGCAATTGGTTCCGATTTTCAGATGATGCAGTTGCAGTTATCTCAATGGAAGGTGAAAACCAAATTCTTCTGAACTTCTTCAGCAAATGGTGTAAATGGTCAGAAATGACAATAAAACCGTCAAAATTTTACGCATTCGGTATCTGTGAAAAGGACATTGTCGGTTCAATACAAACCAAAGCTCTACGTAGACAACAAGCTTGCATTACAAGTCGAGATTGATCATCATTTTACCAATCTGGCAAACCAATCGACATTTGACCTCAAAATGACGGATGAAATGCACAAAAATGAAATTTAAAAAATCGTGACTAAACACCTCAAAATTATCGATTAATTACCACTTCATCCGAAAAATAAGTTGAAGTTGTACCAGCAGTGGAAATCATCAAAAATCAGCTGGCACCTGATAATCTCCAAAATTTCGAACACGTGAGTTAGGAACAACATCGAAAACCTCGTATCCAGCATCAGACTATGGCTTGAAATACCCATCAATGGTACCCTGTGTGTTATCACCAGGTCAAAACGAATATTTGGTCTTGGGATGATATTACCATTTACTTGACATAAAGATGTCTTACCATTAGCTTTGATGCCATTGCGACACTCTATTGTTGCCTGTAAAATGTTGGTATGAACAGGGTAAAAATTCTCGGCAACCAGCTTTGTACTTTGTATGATACAATGGACGATCCACATCTGATAGCTTTTCTATGCAGTAAGCCCTTGTATTTTTGTCTTATACTCGGACCACTCCAGTAACATTGTCAGAAAATTTCATAACCAGTCAAATCAGGTTCCACAGGATGCCAAACTCAAGTACAACGTCTTCACTTTGTCAAGGGATATAAAACTTTGAAATATAATTTAAAGGAAACCACAGTTCTTTATAGTCTTTCTTTTTGGGATCCTCTTGATGTTGTTTCTTACAGTTAAGGTATCCTTTGTTTTTTAGTTTATTGGGTATAGAGACATATTTCCGACATTTAGATAACACAAGAGTCTTCATCTGAACTAGGGTATGATTTTGCATGCATGTTTGAATAAACAGATGTTTCCTCAGTTTGGTCAGACTTAAGTACAGCTAACTAGGAGTAGCTAAACCGATCCTGTTAGCTGCAGCTATACAGGAAAATGTGCCCTTTGAACTGTAATGCTTTCTCTTTATTCCTTTACATAATGCAGAATTAATCTATATTAATCTAATTAATATATATACATGATATGTATTTATTATCCTTTTATGGCTTCAGGTACCAAGATATAATTGCCAATTTTTAATCACCTCTTTAGCAATGTAATGGGATCTGTGTTGTATGGGTTAGAAACTTAAGAGCTGTACATATCAGCTTTAGGATACAGTTTGCGTTTAAATCTTTGTGTCTTATTCTTTCATCCTCAGATATGTTTTACATGGTGTCAGACGTTTGTTGGTGACTAAAGATTGTATAAATCTATCATATCTCGTCCTCGTGTTAGTGCTATTGTATATTTTTACTCGTAAAATGGACTGTCTGAAACCTCCGAAAGCAATAAATTTGGAAAACACATCTAATCTCGCTGAGTTATGGAAAGCTTGGAAGGACAGCTTCCAGATATTTCTTCAAGCTACTGAATGTTCTGGAAAAATGAATGTTAATATTTTATTTTATTATACTGAATTGGAACACCCGCAAAGAAAGTGTATACAATTTTACTTTCGATGAAGCAGATGAAATGAAGCACTCCTTTATTATTGATAACTTCATGGGATATTTTTATTAAAAACGCAGCACAATTCCTTAACTTAAGATGTCATTGTCATCGACTTTCGAGATAAAAGACTCCAGCAACGCTTATTAACGGACAGTGACATAACCTTAGAAAAAATTCCTTTTAATTGTTGTGCTAGCGAAGTGCCTAAGCACCAGACACAGTCAATGAAGACAAAAACGTAACTAGTTCAGTCGCTGTTACCTCTCTTAAGCACTATAGATCTTCCTACTCCACAAGAAGGAATAAAAAAAATTACAAATTTTGTGCTGGTTCCTATCCAAGAGGTTTCGTCGAGGCTATTTAAAGATCTGCAACAAATGCAAGATAAAGGTCACTTCTCGAAATTCTACAAAAAATCACCAGTGTTCAACAGTTGCAACAACAAACAAAAATACCGAAGGTTGCTGTGCGATTTCAAACAAGACTCCACTTCCTTTTCAGACTCAGATCACGACTTCTTTCTCTGCTCCCTCGAGGTAAACCTTTCAAATTCCATAAATCTACAGCTAGATTTAAAGCTCATAATCGGGTCTCCAATCAATGTTGCTGGTTAATGTATTTCTATTGTAGGCCGAAAAAGTAAGACTCCTCCTTTTCTCTTTATCATAAAGGAAAAGCAGAAAATTCTATACCTAACAGTGGTCTGGAAAATAGCTGTCATTTGTAAAGCGTGTAAACAATAATAACTCAAACAATGATTACCTTTTTGAGTTCATGAGTTCAAAGACTTTTTTAAGAATATAAAACTCTGGAACAGTCATACCAAACATTTATTGACCAATCTATATCACCAGTAATAGATGCTTGCGGAAACGTACCAATTCCTCTTTTCCTAAAACTAAAAGCAGGACTCCAACGCATGCAAAATTTGGGTATAACTGCTCCTGTTGCTAAACCGACTGAATGAATTAGTTCACTTATTGTTGTAGACAAACCAAACTGCACACTCCCTGTCTGCCTCGATCATCGAAACCTCAACAAAGCTATCAAACGTCATTACTCCAAGTTATCAACAACTGAAGAAATCATATCACAAAGGGCAGGAGCTAAATATTTTAGAATAATAGATGCCTCAAATGAATTCAAAAATACTTTTGGTATGCTAAAAAAAGTTTTAAATTCCTAACTTTCAATACCCACAGTAGCCGCCTCCTATTGCTTTGCATGCTTTTTCGCCAAAGTAAAATTTTTCAATCTAAAATTGCAGATATAGTCTTTGGTATAGAAAGAGCAGCTGATGCTTAACATGACATTACTGCATGAATGTCACTTCAAGATCACATTCAGCAACGTACTTGAATGTAGAGGTTATCCGTAAAGGTGGACCTAAACTCAAACAGGACAAATGCCAATTCATGCTAACTGAATGACATTTTAAGGCAATACAATTTCTGACTAGGGCGTGTGGGACCAGATTTTGACAAAATTTCTGCTATCCTTAAAATGCCGAATCCGACTTATGTCACAGAACTACAGCAATTCCTTAGTATGGTCAGCTATCTGCAAAAATGTATTCCTAATTTATCAGATGTAACGGCTCCATTACGTTCCTTACTGGAAAAATATATTGTCTGGTATGTTGATACTCCACAAACTGAATCTGTTGAACTGCTCAAAACAATGACAACTTCCAGCTTTGTTTTAAAATATTTTGGTCCTACTACCTCAAGTCGAATCTTTTCTATATCTTCACAGTTGGGATTGGGTGCTGTACTTGACCAACAACCTGATAGTGCTTGGCATCCAATCGGCTTTGCATCTTGATCCCTTAATTCGTCAGAATGCAACTTCTGTCCGCTAGAAAGAGAAACCTTATCTGTTGCTTTTGCCTGTGAAAAATTTGGTGAATAAGTGTAAGGGTAACAGTTCAATGTTAACAATAATTATCAGATATTAAAGTTGATATGAAATAAATCTTTATCTAAAGCTCCAGCTGGACTACAATGATTCCCCGTTTGACTTCAGTGCTATGACTTGACTATGAACTCCTTCAAGGAAAAGATGCATTTGTCACCAACACACTTAGCTAACCCGCACTTCCCGATGATACACCTAAAATATATGACAAAGAGCTATTTACTTTTGTTCACTTTTTTCTCACCAATACGTAACAAGCGCTTCCTGTAGCTTCAACAAGAAACAGCTAGAAATGACGTATTGACCACTTTTGTTCAATACATTCAGATTGGCAGGCCAAAAAATCTTTACCAGGTAGATCTATCCATCCGACCATACTATACTTTTTGAGATTAGCTGAAAGTCAACAACTGGCTTACCCTTAAATGCAGCCTCATCAGCGTCCCTAGCAGCATAAGAAAAGAGATGGTCATCATTTTTTATCAATGTCACCTCGGCATAACAATGATTAAACTGAAAGCTCGTTCTGCTTTTTATTGTCCAGCATGGATGGCTTGAACTCGAAGATACCATTTGTGGTTGTCATGAATGCAACTTCACAATTTGGAAAGCAACATGGGTCATTCAATATACCTAAGCTATTTATTCAAAATAAGGCATACCAAAGGAAATCATTCCCGACAATACTCCAGAGTTTAGTGCACAAAATAAAGCAAACTTGTGTAAAGAATGACGTATAAATAAACATCTGTTAAAAAAAAGGACATTTTCATCGACATTGGTTCTGGTACTAATTGTACCCTCATCATTTCAAGACCTACTTAATCTGTTCACGATGTTCATCCAGATTATGATTATGATTCTACTATTCCTACAATTTATAATACACCACTGTACCAACAACTGTTATTCCAATGCAGGAAACCACTTCTGATCGATCTTTCAAGATGCCAAGCCAACTAAATAATTTTTTTTACAAGATCAACATTAAACCTACTTTAAGTGTTGAAATGTTATGTACTTGTTTTAGTAACATTTTTATAGCTTTAGCAACCATGATATAACCCCCAATTTATAATCACCTTTACATTTTTAACATTTTTACATTCTTAGGTCATGTGTTGAATGCGATAGATAATATAATACAAGATAGTTTCAAGAGCTGTACACATTGAGTTTAGGATACATTTTGCTTTGTTTAAATCTATTCGTGTTTTCTTTGTCGTCCTCTGGTATACTATATATATTTCTGGAAATCATAGGATTCGTTATACAATTCAGTAAATTACTCGTTCATCTTCTATATCATCCTCAAACCCGCAATGTATAAGTATATAACATTCTACACTTGGTGTTTCATAGGTGCTAGTCCTGATATTTGCTTTTTTGTGATTGTTAAGGACTTTCAACAGTTCTTTTCGATTTCATTGCAAGTTATCATATCCTTCCTTTTGACTTTTCTAAATGAAACCTTCATCTCTCTTGAGACAGGTAGATGTTCCTGGCTGTTTTGCTCATTCTTCGTGTTCCATCATCTTCCAACAGATGTCAGTATCCTCATCAGCTATGATCACACTATGACTAGTTGGTTGTGTCGGACTAAAAGTATGACCCTAAATCGAGAAAAGCATTTTAGTCTTACTTACTCAATTTCTTGTTGTTACCTTGCTAATTTGGTGGCACAAGTGTAGCTCCTTTTCCAGGTTTCTCGTGCCTTCTTCCTCCATTGAAGTACTGTCATCACCATCATTTACCTTGTGTCAGCTGTGATGTGCCAGTCCTGCTGTTTTCATCCAAAGTCCAAAACAGTACTCCTAGTGACTTGCTATATCACTGGCAACAACCAGCCACCTTACGACCAGATATGGAAGGGTTTGCTCCACACAGGGTTTTCAGTGGCGTAAGAAATTATCATAGTTTTTTGAGTACAATGCTCAGCCACTTTGTTTAGCCTTCCATCCAGATAAGTCCTCCATCCCCTCCCCCAACGCCATCAAATATTTTAGAAAACATGTTTAAAAGTAGCTATGTTCAAAACGGAAATATACGAGGCATTTGGAAGTAATTTTTGGAAATTTGTCCAGCAAAGGGGGGTATGTTGTTCCTTTTGTATTGTTGATTCTCCAGTCCAACCAAGTTTTGGCAGTTGAGGAAATTATTGTTATTTAATAAGTGTTTACTAGTAAAAACATATCAGAAATATGTAAAATAAATTTATTGTCAATACAGTATCTCATTAAATGAATAGCCAAAAAACAACTTAAACTTCAATATTTTTTTTTACTTTTTAAAACATTCATAACTTGAAAGGTATGAGGTTCTAATTAAAATAATCTAGGGGTGCCAAGTTATATTTTGTCAAGAGGACAGCCGTATACATTTTTGTTGTAGCATAATCAAGAAGCCTTAAGAGTATTCTAGTCTTGGTTTCTTGAATTTAGTAAAGGAGATTAATTGGAAATGCTCTACATAATTACCGTGGTAACAAGATATATATATAAATAAATATATATATATATAATGTATATATATATAATGTATATATATATTAAATATTGTAAAGGGAGATGATTTAAGATTGGATACAAAAACTACAAGCTGTTTATTGGTTCTTTCCATTTAATAAAAGAAAATTTTATTCGACTTCGACTGAGTTATTATACTTCTATAGGCTAATTCTATTTCAAGTAAGTAAAATTTAATATTTAGGAAAGTGATCTCTCTGACAATCAATCGCGCATTTAAAAACAAACTCGTTTTCTTTCTGCTTACCTTTCAGTACCATCATTGACAACCAATGGCAGTAAGATGTTTACTGGCCTTGTGATAGCCAAGTTTTTCTATGATGAGATAATAACTGAGATTAAAAAAACCAACAAAAGTAGGGACCCAAGAAGAAATTTTTATGATTTTAAGGCTGATCTAATTTTTATTATTTTTCTTGGAGAAATAGAACCATGTCCATGGTTGTTAATTAGTAAAACACTGGCATCCATATTTTGACGGGGTGCATGAATATTGACCATGTCCATTTTCTGACTGTTTAAGAAAAGACGAATTTTCAATTTGCTCGGTTGACAAGAAACCTTAAAGCCAAACTTGACGGCAGTTTTTCCTCCGGATCTCTATCGAAGAGGCTGGTGGTGTAATATTCTTGGTTGCATCAGTTTCACATTTGCGAACAACTTCAAGGAGATTATTACTTCCCAGTTGGTTTTCACGTTAATTTATCTTTTAATTGGGTGAAAATGATCCTAACGCTTACAAGCACAAACTGTCATCTGAGAAACTGCATCTTCGAAGCAATGCGTTTTGGTAAAATCTCAAAAGAACGGTTTTACAAAACCTTTATCTTACGTGAAAAGTTGTCAACGTATGCTATTAAAAAAGTGACGACAATCAATCTTTGTACTTTTAAAGTGCAAAGTATTTTTCGTGTTTCCTAGTTCCCTAACATGTTATTTACACATTCTCTTTTCAAGGAAATATTTAATGTGTTATCGAAAGATAAACACAAAGCTCCTGAAAGCGGATGTTGATCGACAAATAGCCAGCTGCTTTATTCTTAAGTCAACAATTAATAATGGATCCCTAAGAATAAGGGGTTGGATGAACAAAATCACCTGTTGACCAGCAAACGTCAATTTAGGCATGACTACCGTCTGAAATGACTAAACCACCAGAAAAAAAATACTACATGCTCCTTCGTCTAATATTGAAAAAATATTGTTGTACCTTTGACAAAGTAAGTATTATTTATCAGGATGTTTCCTGAACTTGATTACCTGCGCTTAAATATGTGCGTATGAAAAGTAAGCTATGCTAGTGGAGAAAAGGAGTAGGCGCACACTTTCCAGAGGGCAGTTTCACAGTTTTTCAATAAAAACCAGATACGGTAGATCTGTAACTTCAAAGACAAAATCACAACCTGAGTATCACATAATGAACACATAAACACATAAAAACAATGATTCTTTTTATGAATATTTAGAATCAAAACAGCTGGAATTAAATAATTGAGAAGAATAGCCAGGCTCAAATTTCATCTCCACTGATTTTTTTTTTCTATCTTGATTTTTAGAACAAAACAATTATGACTTTGGTTGGGATGTGGGGGTGGGAGGGGATGGGGATGGGGATTATAAAGGAAATCGTTAGGCTTTTCTCAATAGCGACGGAAGAATTTCCGTTTGAAGTTCAAATATGCAACTATCAAACAGCCTCCTCTCAGTGACACGAGGAATTTTCGTTCCAAAGTCAGAAAAGCTAAAACAATAGCTGGACCTCGGTAAGTGTAGCCAAACGCATAAAACCCCCAGTTTCTCTGACTTCTGTTGTATATTTAGACACATGTCTAATGCATAACGTCAAAAACAATGAGTTATTTTGAGTTTACAAAAATTTGTTAGGCATAAAGGAGAAATATTTTGAGTTGGTATACCTAATGAAGTCTTTGCGGAGGAAGAGAAGCACCTTGCAAATTTGCATTCGTAGAGATGGTAAACAACCAAAAACTGCAGTAATCTTAAAGGGCTAAAAAAAGCGAGTGTAGAAAAATGACAAGGATGCTCAGCATGCCGATGACTTGTGATCAAAAATTGTGTGGAGTGTCACGACATGCTCAGTTGAATGGGTTGTTTCAACACTGTAAATAATATTCTTCTTCTTTAGGTGCCGTGTCCTTCCAGAACGTTGACGATCATGTTTCTGCACAGCTTCCTGTTCCTCGTTCTTCTCAACAGTTGTTCCTCAGTAGTGTTGGTCACTGCGGCTATGGTCTTCAAAACCTTGATTCTTGATCTTCCTCTCCCTTTCGTCCTTTGTATTTTTCCGGTTATTGCTAGGTTCTCCAGGCCTTCTTTCCTCATTACAGGTCCGAAAAACGATAGCTGCCTCTTCCTTATGGTCTTCATGACTACTTTGGCGTACCTGGTTCTTCGCAGTACTTCCTCGTTACATAAATGATCTGTCCATGGTAAATAATATTAAAATATCAAAATAGCTTTGCATGGTCGTTGATAATTAGCCTGCTCAATAAAAGGATCAGTTCAAAGTAGCTGTTTTAAAGCCTACCGTGTTGTCTGGTATGGGTCAAAAAATGCAACAAATTTGTAGCAAGTCGTTGAGACCTTTAAAGTTTTGACAAGCAGTAATTACTACCTTCCATAGATAAAAAGAGATACTGTGCGTTTATGGTTTGGTTATGAAAAGGGACGCGAGACCTTGGAAAGGTTGTATCCAAAAAACCCATTGTGCTGGAAATACATAAAAAATTTATTTGCTCCTGACTATGGCACACTGAGAACCGTTTGCAGACAAAAGTAGCAGTTTAATGAATGAAGATCACTCATTAGACTACAAACTAACATTAGAGAGAGGCTTCCAAGTTAAAAGAAATCTGTTACCTCTTCTTTACTTGCTATCAAGTCAGGTTTAACTGGTATCGCATCCGCCACATGGTAAAGCAGATGATGCAGAGGTCGTCGATGACGATGACGATCAGTCTATTGTTGAATAACTCTGTGGAAGGCTAATTAAAGCTTTATGGCATAGCTGGTTTACTGGAAACATTACCCATTTGAATAAAACTTTGTTTAAATACCTAATTAAATAGAAGGATGATGGTAAGGAATACGCTGATTTTGATAAATTGATGATGCTTAAGTTATACTTTTAAATCACATTTTACATTCAAGAGCATGTTCTAGTTTTGATATTGTACTTATCGCCTTCTGTTTTTATAGCAAAACCACTCTTATTGCTCATTTCTGGGTTTGATCAAGACAGTAGCAAAGGTTTCAAATTTCTTTCTTGATCCATTCTAAATTTACATTGTGTCACTTAAAAATGAGTGGAGTAATGCTGGGCTTAAAATAATTTAAATAAAAGTACTGAGGCCCAGCAAAAATGAAGGTATTCTTTGTGTATGACACATTACCTTCATGTGGACTGCCAGACCATACGATACGTTAAAATCCAAGTTTCTCAATGCAGTTTAGTTTTTCAGCATATGATTCCACTTACAACTACACACCAAATGGCGACTAATTTTGTAGTTTTGGTCTCTTTATTATATCATTTGGTATCTTACCAATAAACTGGTTGGTAATATTTTCTTGTTGCTGGTTTATCAGACTAAATTAAAAATGAGGATATATTGCCTATATATTGCACTTATTTCTACACAGAAACGAAAGGAAACAGGAACATCGAAACAAAGGTATTTCACACAAAAGTATGATAACTATCGAGTATTAGATCAATGAGCTGTACAGTCCAATTTTAGGCATTCGATATTGAACAACTACGGAAAATATTGGTCACTCTTACCTGGAGGTGATGACACAGCTGCCTTGAAAAAGGTTGTTAGAAATGAGTTGAGCACAAGAAAACAGTTAGCTTTAGGCTTCTACGTATGTACTACGGAATATAAAACTATGGCAGAAAAACGAAAGATACTTAAGATACAAAGAAAACGTGTAATAAATACAGGTATATGGAAGGGTTCTTTCTTGGTCAAGTAATTGCGCAACTTAAGATGATAATCTAAAATTAAAAGTAGAAATGGACAATCTACTCTGCTATCTTTACAAAAGCTCCCTGGAATACAGTTAGAATTTTCACGAACAAAAACAAATTAGGTGTGTCATGCATTCAAATTGAAGTCATCATTAAATATGCTACTGGAACATCAACATATTAATATACCTAAATACGAGTTTATATGGTTCTGTTATTGGAAACTTTTACCATGCCCGGTACCCATCAAGTAATATTTTGTCTACGTTTTCTTATTAAAATATGCTGCGAATGACATTGGAAGGGTTGTTGAAATGGCCGGCATTATAGTTTGGATTTGGATTTTTTGTTTGAGCTCCTGATTATAGCCTCCATCATATCCCACTCCTCTTCTGTAATCTAATAAAAAAAAGGCGACGATGATAACAATAATAATAACAATGATACTACTACTAATAATGATAATCATCATCCTTCTGAAAACATACAAGTGTATGTTGTAAGCCAGTGGATGGCTTAAAAAGCCTAGTAAAACAGAAGTAAAATAAAGGGGAATATTTAATGGTGTGGCTTGTAAGTGTCTAAGAATAACAAGTGACAATGAGTCCTGGATAGCAAAAACTATCGTACGCACACAGACACAGACACAAACACACAAAGAAACACATTCTGAGATGTATATATATACATACATATATATATACTTATATATATATATACATATATATACATATACATATATATATATATATATATATACATAACTCTTTTGCTCTTTTGCTAGACTATTTTGCAAAAACTATCGTACGCACACAGACACAGACACAAACACACAAAGAAACACATNATATATATATAAATATATATAAAAATACTAATATAAATGTATATATATATATAGATATATATATATATATATATATATATATACAAAACTCAATTACTCTTTTGCTAGACTATTGCAAAAACTATCGTACGCACACAGACACAGACACAAACACACAAAGAAACACATTCAGAGATGTATATATATACATACATATATATATATATACATATATACATATATATATATATACATAACTCTTTTGCTCTTTTGCTAGACTATTTTGGGGGCCAGGATAACATGGTAAACTCAGAAAATATTTTTATCATGAAAGAATACAGTGTGGATCGATGCCACGTCTCTCATTGGGTACATAAATCAACCAAACTAAGTCTGCTTATAATCGAAATTCTCATGCAATTGACATTTGATTGATTATGCCCAACAGGGAAATGCGGTTGGGCAATGGAGTTAGGAGTTATTAAGTTTTGATCTTTTATGCTCTCAAGAGCATCCATAACAATTCATCACGAAAACAAAATGTTACATAAAAATAGCAAGCTATCCTTACGCTCTTGCTTCGTAATTAATAACAATGCCTTTGTTGTATTTGTTGAAATTTGTTACAATCCCTATTTTCACAACCATCCAAGAGAGGAAGGGGCAAAAAATTGTACCGTAGACCATTAGCTTCTATGTTTTAACAAAGAGTATAGCATTTGCTTTGTTATTACGGGTTTGTGCCTTTTATATACTCAGACGAAAGCGACACATAAGACAATTTTTTCACCACTATTTCGTAAGAATTACCAACAATAACATCGTATTTCATTTTTGTAAAAAAAACACATTACAATATAATAGAAGTTGGAAATTTTTCTTACAACATAAACTAAAATGGCCCCTTTCCAACAGTAGAAATAGTTTTATCCTCCCCTATATATTCCCCAATAATTTCAAATACAATAGAAATAAAAGAGTCCTTACTGGTGGCTATAAAATAACAATTAAGTTCCATTTACCTCGGAAAGTTTATTGAAAATGCTTCCGACTGCTCGACATTCACCGCCATCAAAAGTAATTATCTAAAAATATAGCAAGGAATTAACAATCGACGTTTTTCGGTCACCAAAGGAAACGACGGGATAATAAATACCTGCTTTCCTCGCAAAACTTACAACAATTACAATTTGATCAAATACAAAAGTTATGGTAAGTTTTTCAACTACTTGAGGTGGCAACAGATGATCTAAACCCAAACATAAACAATGTTTGTTTCTATCATGCACTTGTAGGCCTTCTCTGCACTTAGGAATTTGGATTGCCATCTGACATAGATTTACTTTCATTGCTGTATCTATTCCAATTTCTTTGTCCAAAAAAATGTCATTTCCTTTGTGCAAGATTTTGTTACCGCATCACACTGAGGCACAAAACAAGAGGATGTAATAATACTTAAGTAATCCAGTTTTTGAACGGAGAAAAATAATCAGTACAGACGCAATGTCAAATACGTATGCATGTCATTTACAACGATTTTTTCCAGAATAAATCGTACCTATGGGTCAGGAAATATATTATTTCAATTTTGTAACTCACAATGAGTACAAATTTAGACCGGACATTAACGTTACATTTTGGGTTAATTTTGTAAAAAGTTGCTGTTATTTCAATTTACTGATGTGTTTACTCGCACCCTGTACCCAGTTTTAGTGGATGACGAAAAAGTCCTGTCAGTAATCTTCCATGTGGAGAAACATTGTCAATGTTGACCCACAGCTACAATAAAAACGTATCCAGTTCCAGTTCAGAGATGAAATCAATTCGACGTGCACCTTTGGAATAAGAGAATTACACGCTGTATTTGCTGCCTCAAAGCCATTGGGAAACATTAGCAACTGCAGGCTTGATCGTATCTTTACCGGTTAGAAACTTATGGTCTAGTCCTTTATCAGCTGTACAAGAAAAGTGTCCCTGAGAAACAACAAAGATCTGAAAGAACACAACATTCCCCTTGCTCAATCCAAATGCAGCTGTGAAATGATATCATTCCTGTGTTCAAGCACAGATGTGCAACATCATCAAATCAAGATGGTGGGTTCCTAAAATTTGCTGATGTATAAAGCTACGAAAGTCATGTTGGAAAGCAACAACTTTCCGGGTGAAGATAGTTAGACAAATGAAGTAAAAGACAAAATTAAGTACTTTGTTTTCAAGTGTGGTGAAAAGCCACCTTCATTACCTACTGCAGGGATTGTTCATGTTCCTCAACAAAAAGGAGCTTCATTTTTGGCCAAAGAACCTCATGGTATGTCTTTTACACCAATCACAAAAATTTGGATTCAGTTTAAGAAACCCTGCGCCAACAGTATATTCTCAGTGCTTTCTATATATGCAAAACCAATTTCAAAAAGTTGAAGATCACTTTCGAAAAATTTATTGCGAGCCTTGGTCCAAAAGAAAGTAAAACTAGTTTAGCATAAACTAGAATCAGTGGATGTAAAAAGCATGAAAATCTTGCATTCCTTTCCGATGCCCCACCAAATATTAATGATTTTAGTTATAGTTATAATAATTTTGTAACTATAAAAACACTAATATTAGGTACAATATGCATTAACATTAGGGGAAAAGAATGGTACAATTTGTGTTTGTATAATATCTCACCAGTTTATTCGCAAACTCGCTACTCCGAACATGTTTCAGATCCTCACTGTGCACTTCTGTTTCCTAGCTATAGAATTAGCGCACGATAATCACATGCGTTTTTATTTAACGGTAATGTCCCTTTGATACTTGTGACACGACTATCCTCAATTTTCAAGGTCATTTCTCAGAATCCTTGGGGAAAGCAAGATTTCAGTTTTCTTCGATTCTTTAATTTTTCTTCTACTTATTATCATGTAAAATCTTCATAGCGATTCTACATAATAATAAGATCAGAACTGTGCTGGTACAGCTTAAAAATTGTATACGTAGTCACCTGAAAACGTCGTGACTACTCTTACCAATTTACCAAAATATTCGCCTATTTTGCCACGAGCGCATATTTTTTTCAGTTTTTCATTTCCTCTAGGGTCATTTTATCTTCATATAAATATTAAGTATGCTGTACTTTTTCATTTTCTAAGGAATCTTTTTTGCTATTCGGGTAATAGTTTTGTCTCTTTAGGTATCTGTATATTTCGTCAGAGAATATGTCTCTTATTGGGTAGTGACTGTTCATCTCTGTAGCTGTAGCTTTACCTTTGCTTGAGAGCGCTATTCTTTCCTTCTCATCCAAAGNGGAACTGTGCTGGGACAGCTTAAAAATTGTATACGTAGTCACCTGAAAACGTCGTGACTACTCTTACCAATTTACCAAAATATTCGCCTATTTTGCCACGAGCGCATATTTTTTTCAGTTTTTCATTTTCTCTAGGGTCATTTTATCTTCATATAAATATTAAGTATGCTGTACTTTTTTATTTTCTAAGGAATCTTTTTTGCTATTCGGGTAATAGTTTTGTCTCTTTAGGTATCTGTATATTTCGTCAGAGAATATGTCTCTTATTGGGTAGTGACTGTTCATCTCTGTAGCTGTAGCTTTAGCTTTGCTTGAGAGCGCTATTCTTTCCTTCTCATCCAAAGAAGTATTTTATGATCCTCTAAGCATCTTGTTAAGTCATCGCAAGCAAGCTAAATACATCAAAGTTCTTTACATAACATCTGGCTCTGAGCTTTCCAGTTAGGAATTTCTCTTAGTATTTTATTGTAGATCAATGTAAATCTCTTCTTGACCTCCAACTTCTTTTACTTCGTCATAAAATTTCCTTGACCCATTCTACATTTATGTTGTGCTTTACTCACCTTGTTTTTTTCCTCCTTCTATATCTGGTGCTTCACTATTCTTTAGGCGTTCATCACTTTTTATTTGCTTGGGAAATCTTTCTTCTTAGTTGAGTAAACGTTTTTGCTAAAATTGTAAAAACTCTCTACCCGTATCTCTATATTTTGTCTGCCTTTACTTAAATATTTGGAGTTATATGATGGAATTATGTTCGTGCAAACTCCGAGAGTAATGTAAATTTCACCCAATACCCTTTATTCCGCTTCACTGCAATTCTATTTCTATGCAGTCTTTTAGAGAGACATCAATTGTGTTTACTGTATTAAACTTTTCTAGACGTAAGCTCCGAAGACGTTTTAAAATTTGCAGTATTTTTAATCGTTACTCTTTACGTGAGACTGCTAAAGGGAAGAAAATTGTTACTACATGGGTAGTAAGACATTATTTGGATCCAAAAAAACTGTGTGTCCTGTTTATAAAGACTCATATTCACAGCAATAACTTCATAGAACTAACAAAAATCAACCCTCTGACCAAAGCCCTAAACGAAATTATTAACTTGCAGCTAACAAAGCGCTTTTCTCCGAACTCTTTGTTTCCCGTTGGAAATTCGAATTCGTTTATCACACGAATTTAAGAGTGTAGAGCCCTTACAACAAACATTGAAATGCAATGGCAACTATTGGCTAATCTGTAAGTGGCGATACCTTTAATTTGGTTGCAAAGTTCCACTACATTGACGACGATATTTCAGAACAAGGTGAAAATTAAAAACTTGATAAGTTCTGATGTAACTGTGGTAAGTTAGAATGATGAAAGAGAAAAAAAAATCAAATAAAGTCTGCTTGTTATGTCTGCCTATGAGTTTCTAATTTTCATACATTAGTTAATTTAATCAAGAAAAAGAACCCAACAATTACAAATTATGTGAAATATCGTAGGCCTGTTCAATAAGAAACCTTTCATAATGCCGCTGTTTGCAGCTGTAGCCTTTTACGGTTATCCTTGAGTTGGATTACTTCGGTTTGTATATTAACTATTTGGCTACAGTTTCATACTCTAAACATGTTATTGTAAAGGTTTTTCTGATTTTAGTGATATAGTTTCATTGGTTGTTTCTTTTTGGATAATTTTTCACGAATTTCTGAATTTGAAGAAGTATCCGTTGACAAACATTTTCACATAGTATACATTTTTATTGGATTTATATTTTAGTCTCAATGCGTCTTCTCGCCTAATAGAGAAATTTAGCCCCCCAAAAATTAGAGTTAAGTAAATATAGTATTTAGAGTTTAATCAAAATAGAAACTTATCTGAGAAGCAATTAACAGGGAATGATTAACTCCCTATAGTTTAACTTGAGTAGACGCAAATGTTTCATTCTTATGCGAATTATAGGGATTTCAGCGTGCATTTTTCGGCCAGCATATAAAAAAGGAACCTTCTACCTCTGTTATACCAACTCTATTATTGTTTTCATTAGATTTGCAAAAATTGAATTTTCCCTCTAAATAATTCAAAGTACTTTCCGTTTGAGACCGTCAAGACGATGCCTTCTCAGATTGACTTGGTCTGAAAATCGGGAGTGTAAAAGTTAAAAAAATTGGTAGATTTTAAGGTTCCAGACAAAAGATTTCCTGTGATGGTGGTCTAATTTACATGGCAACAGAACAATATGAAAATAATTTTTTGCGCAATGTATATTTGTTTTACAGTGGTTATTATAGTGGTTAATCCAGCTTGGTCCATAATGACAACAATAACTACCACGGTTAGTTATTTCAATTACCACTAAGAATTACTGTTGTTAACTGACATGACCTAATCAACAAAGGAACGAGTAAAGCGTAGCATTATAATAAGTTTCCGAAATTAATACAAATTATCGCATGTGACAGACTATAAAACGCCCTCTTCCAATCCAAAACTGGCTCCAATTAAAGATGTATGAAAACAATGGTACCCACGTTATAATGATACATTAGCCTTAAGGTAAACGGCACATTTCAATGGATACTTAACAAAATTATGATATATAAAAAAAGAAATGTCAAGATAAAGATATGCTACCAAAAAGATATAAAATATGGATTTGGGTACTTTTTATGTTAACACATTGGGCTAATAGTTTTAGGTAACAGTTTCCAATTTTGGCTGTCGTGATGAAAGTCTAACTTAATGGATGCAGGTTCTAACCTGTGACAGGTACGCATTCTGGCATGTAAGAATAGTAACATACGTTCGCCGTAGTAACCAACTAAGCCACCTTCTATAACATTGCTTGACTAATACTTCGGTTTAGAAAATGTACCACAGGCATAAACTATTGGAAACAAAACGATAAATACCTCATTTTGGAAAGTTCGGCTTTTCCTGTTTTACTCAAAAAAAGAAGGTATATACCATTCCACAAACAGTCTATCTTTTCATCCTAAGTTAAAATTTGGCATATATTCGGGTGATATTTCTGTCATTGTTACAATAAAGTTAAATGGTGTACATACCTCTCCGTTCAACCAACAGGCATAATCGCTAACAATGTAGGCTGCTAAGTTCGCCAATTCACGAATTTCGCCAAGGCGCTTTGTCGGATTCACTTTCTTTATGCCGTTCTCAAATTTTCCAGTGGGATCCAACCGACTAAAGGCACCCTAAAAGATGTAATACGTTTCACTCAATTAACAACATGAGTTAAAAAACGCAAACTTATTACTATCGAACAAACTATAACACTACTCATTAACATTCCTAACGTCTCTAAAAGGTGTGTGGTACCACAGCAGTGGGTAGCAGTGGGTAGCAGCCTCAGCTCCTGAGTAGGAATTCACAAGTGATTCGAAGGCCAAAATTTCACGCATCAAACCCATTATTATAAAAATGTGGAAAAAAAGTCAATTAAGAATAATGTCAGTTTCTACACTACCCCTTCTAGTTCAATTTACTGTTTCCTTTGTGATCAAAAACAACATTCAGTTTTGTATTTTAAGGTTGAATTCTTGAAAACATTGCATTACTGTATTTGAATTACGCACAATTGTTTTGTGCAAATTCAACATGTCACCTTATGAGATACATTCTTCGTAATAGAAACACTTAATCTTTACATGACATTTCCTCAAAACGTTTTACCTTATTTCACAATTTTTGCTGTCAAAAGAAAATTAAATCGATCCTAGTACAAACATGACGTCATCAAAAGCATAGTAATAAACCAGCTTATTTTCCTGGCATGTATCATGCAGTATATCACTTAATCCAAGTATTTTCTTCAGTTCAATAGCATCATTTCCCGAAGAAAATCTAAAACTACTATTACATACAGAATACATATCTAGAAATGTATCTATCCGCAATTGCCAAATCCGTTTTCATTTGATCAAACAACACGACAACTAATTTTTAATTACAAAAATCAATTAAGAAATAATGCTGTGCAAAGCAATTTAAATTTTGCCTCAAATGGTATTCATAAGATACTGTAATTACGAAGAAAATCCAGCCCTTGCCTCTCCCCAAAAAACGCTTTATGCAGCTAAGTAAACAAATCTTTCAAGCAAAACCTCTCATTTTTCTAACAACAACGTGCCTGTATAGGAAAACTAGAAGGTCAGAAATGGCTTAAAATTTCCATTCACGCAGGGCATCGTTGAGACACTACAATGAAAGCAAGATAAAGTCCAGCAGAATTGGCTTTATCACATAAAGATATTAGACTCAAAATAAATAAAATAAAAGCATTCCATTTGTATGTTTCTTTTAGATGGTATGCACTTCTCACCGTCACAAGATAAGGTGGAGCTACACTTTCAACCTTAAGGTCTATCGGTCAATGATCAACCATAAATATTTTGTAAACTGAGAACGAAATGAAGCAATTTTCGTTAACTTTTGTTACTATATTTTAATTAACAGTACTATTTCTGTATGTCCCCTAATAAACACCTAACCAAAAACATCGTTCTCCAATAAACAGCGCCTTCTAATAAATGCCGCAGTATAAAAAGTGGCCTTTATATGAGAAAAATAAAGATGAAATATAAGGGGACAACTGCTCAGTTTATTTTTTTACTTTTTATCAATACAATAAAAGGATATTTGTTAATAGTAGCGAAGACAACTTAATTCACCGTTTCAAAGAAGGGACAGCTTGTCTAAGTGGGTTTTCTTTGTTAAAAATCAGCTTCAAGTTGCAGAAGATATGACACGGAAAGACAATCCATTTCAAGCAACAGATTTTGATAAAGATGTCACCCAAGGATTTCATCTTTTGAATGAAGACAGCGACGAATACATAAATTTAGAATGACAATGGATTGATTTGTCGTAGTTCGTTTTCATCAATTACAAAAAAATGTTTGGTATGAAATAAACACCACCCTCTATAAATGCCATGGCGTTATTCAGAGGAAAATGGGAATTTATTTTTCCACTGATTCCTCGTTTTATTAAAGATTCCACAGCACAATTTCAAAATACTTATGACAGAGGCATTTTCAGTTTTAAAATTTGGATTACATCTGTAATAATAACATAGTAACAACAATAATTACCGGTAATGCGTAATTAGGTACTTACTAATTACTTAATTACTATATATACTACATATACTATATATATATATATATATATAACAATTAATATATAAATAAGAATTACCAAGAATTAACATCACAATAGTCACATTTACCGAGGGAGGATGTGGGTAGTTAAACGTAACCTCAAGTAGCAGAAAATAGAAACTGACGCAGAAATTTTGAGAAGTGGGTGGATGGGAGTGGTTTAGAAAAAATGAGAAAATAATGAAAAGTGCAGAGTACAGATACACATGGTCAAATATGACATCGAGGGGCAAAGAGCAAAAATTGTAATCTGCAAAGATATAAAGAAGTGGGTGAGTGAGGGTGGTAAAGAAAAAGCAAATAAGCAAGCAATGATGACCGAAGAGGGTAGATGCACATGACCAAGAAGAAGCCTGAAAATAGTCACATTTAAGAGGGAGGACATGAGTGGTTAAATGTGACTCAAAGAGAATTGAAAAGGTCAGCGAGTAAGCCAGCAGGGTACTACCCTCCTGCTAACAGTGGGCCTATACATGACAAATGCCAAAACGTTTGTTAGTAGGAAGGGCGTATATTCCTATATAGGTTTAATTGTTTTGCAGTAAGACTGCTGTTTACTCTACGTCTCTTCTTTTAATTCATTGTTATTTCCAGTTTATCTGTATGATTCATTGCCACGTCCTCTTCGACGGGGGTGTTGTGCATTCGCATTTTAAAGCATTTTTTCACAAGCTGGCAGGATTTTCATTTCACAACGTTGATGATTCTTGAAACGTCGTCACAGCAAATAAAACTCTTTTTTCGAGTTTGAAGTGCGGTCTCATTTGTGATCAGTCCGTCATTGCTTGTTCTATACTAGTGTGGAATGTATAAAATCATTCTGAATGTTTACATATTCCGAATTTTGATTCTCCTCTTTGGAGATCAGCTATGTTTACTTATGCCCACAGACGTTCTTAAAGAGTTATTTTGCCTTTTTCAACGTTTAGTAAAAGTTCGTTTTGTTTGTTCTGTTTACAGATTTATAAACTGCTGCAATTTCAAAAATGTCTAAATGTTAGTATTGTGCAGCATTTCATCGAGCAATTTGTCACTGTTTGTTGTAGTCGTACTTAGTTTTCATAGTCGATGCTTTTAATTTTTCTTTTTTTGCACATTCGCTGTTACATTTTTCTAAAAATGTAATACCGCGCGATCGGCCAAATATTTGATTTTTTTGCAGTAATTATAGGGTCTGCTGCTTCTGAGCTGAGCCAGTGAAATTTGCAATAATCGCCTTGCAAACTCCGTCTGAAACTATGTATTTGTTTACAAAAGCTTCTGCTCTCATTAAACACGCAGACAAAAGCAACTACGTGTGCAAAAAATATCTTTCAGTGCTTTCAGTTTATCATAATACGGCAATGCCTCTGTTAATCCTATAAAGAATTTTCGAAAAAGAGTGTTATGGGACTAAAGACGGCACATATGTACAAAGGTGAGTTTGACTACATAACGGTACCTTCCTGCATTTGATAAACATACGCATTCTGGACTGTTATAAGACTTTCCTTTTAGAATAAAAGTTTGGCATAAAAAGTTCATGACATCAATTTTCAAATTGCATCAAAAGGTTCAGTAACGTAACGCTTTCTTACCTATCAATGGGGTCATTAACTTAAACTCGGCAAGCTTTTCTAAATATTATCTAGAATCAGTTTCCAGAAAAAGCAGGCCACTTTCGAACTGGAATTTGTACTAAAACATTGCGTGTTAGAAATAAACAACAGTCCTTTCAAAAAGGCCCCTTGAATATGGAGTGGCTCTATTATAAACGTATCTAGTTAAAGTTTAGGCATATATTTTTGTAAAATTTAAAATATTTCGGCAGAAAATAATTTATTTCTGACGTTTTAGAATTTTTTTATCAAATTAGAAGTCTTCAAAAGAAAAGTTGAAAAAAATTTAAAGATTCAAACTTCTCAGAGGATACTTGCGACTATGAAAAAAAATTTAAACATTTCTTTGCAAATCATACCTACAGAATATTGTAATTTTGATGGAAATTCAAAAATTTTTAAACCCTCTCAACTTGAAGCAAATGAATATTATTGCCAATATTATCTCCTCATGCTAATTTCTACCTTTTGATGCTAGTATTAGTTTGCTCAGGGTTTCTTTTATAAAAGTCAACCCTTGTCATTTTTACTTTGATACCCTTTGTACAAGGCTTGTGGAATCCAATGGTAGGTCATCGTTTAGTCAACTTATTCATTTTAAAAATCCAAAGACTGACTTTTCCTTAAAATGATGGTACAATGGTCCATTTACACTCCTACGTTCCATAAGGAAATATTGCACAACGGTAGGGCAATTCCGTGAAAGCCTCTGTAATGTTAGTCTTCGCTAGAATAAACAATGCTGATTGGTCAAAAATACTATGCAACGATTGGGGCTGGGCTCTAAATAGCTATCAATTTGAGCAAGCTTGGGAAAGCCAAGGCAATCGTGGGCAAGCTTGTTTACGGCTTCTATCAGTAAATTATATCATACTGGGATGGAGTGGGTAAGAAAGTGGCTTGTTTCATACAATGCTGCAAAAACCAAACTAGTGTCATTCAATAGAAACCTGATTCCTTATTTCCCTCCAATATAAAAAATGCTCAGTCTGATCTTCACCAATCCTGCTGTGGCAGGTTCTCCTTCTGAGAAACACTAATCCATGTGGCTACTTGATTTGCCATTTTCTCCATATCTTCATTAAGGTTCGTATATTGCATTTAATGGTACGTCTGCCGTTAAAAAGGTTTGTTCTTTGTATTAAACTGAGGTGTACCATACCCCTGAGGCGATTATGTAGCTTAATAATTTCACCATCCGCCTTCGTATGGTGTGCTGTTATCACAACCGAAAATACTTAACTCGTCTAGTAAGACTCTGGCTAGTATTAGTCTTTCCTATTGCTTTTATCATTGTAAGTGCTCTAATGAACTCTTGCCGGTACCAGCCCAGTTTGGTGCATCTCGTGTAACTCATTTCTCTAATCCTATTCATTGTCATCCAGTTGTTGTAAGTAATTGTAATAAATCTTTTTATAATTATAAAATTTCTGAGTGCATTCCTCTATCATACAAGCTGAATGCATTAACATCTAAGGTCAACTCATCTCTTTCTCTATTTTTTTATTTCTCTAGGTAAAATACACATCTTGGCCTATTGCCTGTTTATTATCGAGAATATTGCCAACCGACAGAATCCTCTGCTCCGCTTTCAGTAGAGATACAAGGATGCACCCAAAAGGAAAAGAAGACAAGGTAAATTTAATTGACCATAAATCACCAAGGAAGTCGGAGTATTAGTATTGAGAGGTACGCCCTAAGCGAAGCCTGGAATAGAAATAAATAAATAAATTTACAGAACAGCTAATATGGACTAAATAATTGCCAGGGCTTATAGGCTTGAAATACACTGTAATACAGGTGAAAAGGCAATTGAAAATCCCCAAAATGAATTATTCTTACAGAAATACAATTCATATCAGAATTAAGAAAACAATTACCTGCTGTTTAAGCTATACACACCTCAGTTTTAATGGGTCCAGGGGCAATTGCATTGAATCGAATCCCATACTTTCCCCATTCGTATGCCAAAGACCTAAAAAACAAAGTTCCGAATACTGAGGGGTAGGAAATTTAGCAGTAACTTCTGATTTCAATCAAAAAGGGTATCATATCTTGAATTTCAGATTGATCACGTCGCAGTTTTAATAAAGCTGATAATTAAGAAATAATGAGTTCTGTTTAAAAATTAATTTCGAAGGAATTACTTATAGAATAATGAAAAAAACACAAGCAAATAAAATATAAAAAGACGTAAAATAATTCTCATTCTTTCCCTAATAATCTTAAAAATTCTTGATTCTATGAACTTAGTGAAAGCAATTGATGTAGGATATTTATTATGTCGCGAGTCATTAAGCTTTTCTGAGCTATGTTTCGAGAGTTACTTCTCCAATTATCAGGCTGCTGAAGTAATTAGGCATTGCTATTTTGTACTTTGCTGTTGCGGACGTGATTGTTGACAGGGATCGAGTTGTTTTAAGGAGTGACGCCATACCTTTCTCGTGTTTGTTGTAGTTTTTTTTACTGTAATGCTGGAAGCCATATTTCTGGAAGAGTGTAAGATATGCTGTTGATGTGATTGTTGTACTGTAGGGAATGGATGGTTTCTTTGATTTTTCTTGTTGTGGTATGTATTTCCCTGGTCAGAACTTTATTATTTTCCCAGTCAAAGGTGTGATCTATTGTCCAGCGCTCCGCTATTTCATGGCTTTTGGTGTTACCTTTTTTAGCAGCTCCATGTTCTTTTTCTCTTTGACCCAAGGAACGCTTTGGTTCTCCCATGTATAGGGCAGGTCAGACCTAAAATATAGTCTGTAAATTATAGTTTCTCTCTCCAAGTGGAACTGGATTCTTTGGCTTTGAAGGAATCGTTTTAAGGGTGGATGCTATGAAAAATTAACACATGATATTGAGTTGTCGGAGAGTTTGTCCCAGCTATTCAATGACGCGACAGGCTTGCTTCAACACTTAAAGTGACTGGCTGCTGCAGTTATACATGTTTTCGATGATAGGATGGGGGCATAAATTATTCAAATTAAAAAACCCTCTATAACAAGTAAACCTTAGTACATGCGACTTCTGGCGTTGGGAAAAGTGGGGAAAAAAGAGATGTAAACTCTTCGTAACTCGTAGGACAATGTGAAAAAATACGCACCACACGCAACTGCTTACAGTTAACCACTTTTCTGCTTAAATTTTAAATTGATGGTGAATCATAACAATAGACCATATGAGGCATATGGACTAAATGCTACGGACAAGTCAATTGACCAGTGCCCTGAAAAGCACCAGCTTGCACAAATCAACGGGGGAAATTGTACATTAATAAATAAAATTTCACATTCCAAAAGTGTCACCTACTTTGTCATTGCATTGATACCGGCCTTTGCTGCCGCTGATGGAACAACATAGCCTGTTCCAGTGTCGGCATACTTTACAGATATGGCCAAGAAGCTTGCACCTTAAACAAAAAATTCCAAAGAAACAAGTTGTAATTCTAGATTTTGTTTGCCACCTCTACTTACTTGTAACGGAGAAACCGTGGCTTAATGATTAGTGTAGTTGCACCGTAACCAATAGTTTCCCGGTACGATTCCTCGAGCGGGCGACAAGGATTTTACAAGAAGAAAGGGCCATAGGTTGGTGTCAGGACGGCCACTCGGCCAAGAAATTCCTCACTGCCAAAACAACATCCCTATGAAGGGAACCGTCTAAAAAAATTACTGAAAAAACAAAACAAAGAAAAACACTTACTTGTAACGCGTATTTCAATTCTTTAGAAATGTAGTACTTTATATTTGGGTTGTGGAAAATTTATGATTTTGCCGAGTCATTAATTTACACTGGAGACAAAAAACTAATAGACAAAAGACCTCACAAAATAATTAACAAGGTCTTCAAGTATCGTCTAAAAGAAAACACCTTCAAAAGTAAATAAAGTTAAAAAGCCAATTGTTAAGGTTTCAATTTCTGTAACAAAATGGGCTATAAAGCTCAAACTTGGTCACTCAAAATCGGATTGTTACCAAAGGCAAATTACCATAATCATAAAACTGATTAAGTGACTTGACATCTATTTTTAGAATTTGGTTTGTTTCCGGGGACAAATTATTTACTATGCAGTTGCATAATCTTGTGCAGAATGGTTGTGTGGCCCTGCTCCTATATCTGGGTGGTGACTTTGAGATTCCCACATTGCTATAGGCTAAGTTAATAGTTTGGAGAAGACACAGTGAATACCATCATCACCGGGTCACATAAAAAAAGAACTGATTTGCTTGCCTGGCTGTTTTCCCCCTGTATAAACAATGTTGATTTTATAGGCTTTTTAAACCATGAAATGAGGATTTAAATGGATGTTTCTCCTATTTGACAGGTTTTTGGACCAAATTTTCATTTGGAAAACCCTTTCTTTACTCCAAGTTTCTGCAATCAGTGAGGCTAACCCTAATGACTCTATAAGCAATACTGATCTGAATTTTAAAAAAATGTACCCCTCTTCCCTAATGGTTCTGATAATCTCCGTGGTTTGGTCGTCTGACGTTGAGACTGTGAATTAACCTTTTATGCGTATTTATGTTGCCTTCCTTCAAGCAACATTCTATTTGTTTTACTTATATGTGTTCCTTTATCTAACCCTTGTAATTTCTTTGCAACATATGGTATGGTTTGTACAGAGGCCTATGTTAAGAGCTCGCTCTCTTTTCTGATTTCATGCAGTGTGTACATGCGTCTATCGAAATCACTATCGGCAGCTTTTTACAATGTTTAGTTTGACGAATCTCGGGCTGTTTTTCTCCTGGCAAGCAATGCTTGTAAAGGATATTGCTGATGAAATATTTCTTGTGAACTAAGGGTTTAAATAATTTACTTTAAAAAACCTTTAAAGTCGCAATTTATCCAAAATCTGGGGTAGTATTATCGATTGTGGTAAACGTATTCTCTATATCTATATTTTGATGGTGTCAGATCTTCTAGGTCTCCTCCAAAAAAATGCTGATCGCTTTGCTCGTCTGTTTGCTGCTAATCTTACCCAGGGTGTTTAATTTGGATATTTTTCAAAGATTCATTTTTGCAGAAATCACGTTTTAGATCCCTTTAGAGGACGTGGCCCTCGCAACCTGCTGAAACCTGTCTTGAATCAGTCTGCTTCTGAAATTTGATCGGTAGGTATTTAATCTTTCCCATACTGCATTTTGTTCTTTATCTTGCTATCTATCTCACTCGAAGTTTGTTTCAATATTATGAACGATACTGAGACCTCTGATAAAAACAAATAGCGTCCAGTTAGTCTACTCGTAGTTACTATAAAGACTTATAAAAAGCCTTATCAACAAAAAGTTGGCGAGATATGGTGAGAATTTGTGTTTCTTTATCGATATCTAATACGGTTTCTGCAGCTCTCGGTCTCCTGACTACTATTACAGATCCTAGCCCTCAGGATATGGATAAAATATCAGTCCTTTAGCTCTTGATACCCATGGTCTTTGACTGGGTATCAGGTGCTGCTTTGTTGCGGAGGATCTATGCTTATTGTGTTAATTGTTTTTGACATTATCTGACCAATTCTATCCGATCGTTGTGCACTGCTGTCTTCTGATTATCTTACTAGCAATTTATTATTTTGTTATTTCTGACAGCTCATTTATCTTTTTACATCCGAGATTTTTTTTGGCTATGGCCTTTAACAGCCGGCCTTTCTGCTACCCATACTACTCTCATTCTGGTTTCTCCAACCAATAAAAACATGCATTTAACGACAATAAAATGGAAAAGAACCAAACTTTTTTCTACATCGAAGATGCAGTGATAGAAAATGTTCAAAGGTTCACATACTGACAGTAGCGAAACAAGTTTATTCTAAGGCGAAACGCACATAACGAGCCACAAAGGAGTTTGATGAACTATGAAACACCAACATAGGCCTTCAAACAAGTAAATATGCAAACTAGAAGAAAGTTATTGGAATGTCTTTTAAGATCCTGGTACATGTGGTACACAAGCCTGGTATTCGAACGAAAAAAGGTAATCGCAGGAAGTATGTTGGCATGAATAACTGATTAGTATTTGACAAGAATGGAATGGAAAGACACAATTATGCGAATAAAAACGAATTGAGTTTTGTGTTTGATTAAACGTGTAAAAGATACTGTGGAGGTACAGCTTTAGAGATGTCATATAAACCGATTATACCTAAAATTGATTTTACTAATCTGCAGAGCCAGTTTAGATCTGATTACAAGTGTGTTTGAAAATAAAGGAAAAAACATTTCGGAAGAGCCAAAATGTGCCTTTAAGCCTCCGTGTTCGTGAGAATCACAAAGGAGAAATACCATGGTACAGGTACATACTATCATGTCCATTAAATCAAAATTTCTTGCTAACTGTAAGGTGGGTTTTTAATCTCTTTTGAAATGGAAAATACTGCCAGTACCTTAACATCTGGGCAAGATCAAACTCATGGTTGATAGTAGAAACAGAATCCCTGTCTTTTCCCATTTCACATGAATCATGAGGTTGTGTGATAACATAATGAGGTAGCATTGAACCAGTTAAGGATACCTTGTTAATTTGGGATCTGTGGGGACTGGGATTTCAATGCAATTGATTGACAATTTTTTCTAAGCTTCCCGAACAAAAAATAAGGTTATATGATCTGTTCTTTAAAACTTAGGCTTGAGCCAAGAACTAGTATAACGTACCTTACAGAATTTAAAACACCACAAGGTCATTTCATTTCCACAGTTTTCTACCAAACAATGTTTGGACTCGGTAACAATAATTCTTAAAAAACATGAAATGCAAAATTGATGTACTATTTTCAAGGCATTCTAATACCAAATGTAAATATTACAAACTTCTACACGCTACTGACGGTATATTATTACGTCAGCACCTCAAACCACATAATTTGACGCAACCCATGTAATAATCATTATACATATCAAGTCAAGCTTTACAACTGACCAGTTGACTTCTGGTGTAATTTCACGCAGACTTTACACATAAGTAATCATGGCCCTCCACTCCACAGCATAAATCTCAATAATACCTACACGCCGTAACAAAAAATGTAATCCCTAAGTAAAGCACTAACCTTGCTTCGCAGCAATTAATCGCTTTCCAATCTCCAGAGTTACATTTGCTGTTCCATTTAAGACTATATCAATAATAGTCTTAAAACCTTTCGATGATAGGCGTTCAAATGGAGAAATAAAATTACCAGCGGCGTTATTAACAACGATGGATGGTAGCCCAAACTTTTCCACACATTTATCAACGGCAATTTTTACTGAGTCTGGGTCTCTGACATCTGACTGCACAGCTAATACCTTTTAACGTAAACGAGAAAGCTGCTGAAGTGATATTAACTGACTTTAGAAAAGTAAAAGGAATCAGAAAAAAATAATATACTTCTAACAATCCATTGATTTTTGCTCGCTCTCTCTGTCTCTCTCTGTCTGTCTGTCTCTCTGTGTGTGTCTCTGTCTGTCTGTCTCTCTCTCTCTGTCTCTCTCTCTGCCTCTGTCTCTGTCTGTCTCTGTCTGTCTCTCTGTCTCTCTGTCGTCTGACATAGCTAAAGGTGAAGCTGTCATACGCCGTCTTCACCTGTGCCAGCCTCAATATCTAAATTCCTGATCTAATCCAAACACTAGTGCATCTATTAATAAATATTAATTAGTAATATTCAATTATCTACCTCGCAATTAACTTGGAAATTCTTTACTTCTCACATAATACCAAGTCTTCAACAATATCTTATCCCAAAACGTCACTAACATATGCCTTTCTAACTAATCTGCCTAAAAAGCAAGAACAACAGGGAAGAAAAAAGCAGCAGATGTAACAGTAATGAGTCGCGACTGTTCTGGTATGCCCGGCATTTTTATTCAAACCTTTCACGCCCCAATAAAATACAAGTGACTAAAGGTTGAAGCTGGAGCAGACAAGCTGCCCTTGCGTCTTTTCAAAATCAAATCTACAGATTGCGCAAAGCATATCTGCTTTTTCTACCCCTCCCGTATAATTATTATAGGATTTAACTGCTTCCGGGCATTAGATTGCCAGGTTTTCACAATTTCTTTTGCGTACGAAAAACTGACGTTCCTGTATCATGTCTCTTTAAAAATAATATGAACACATTTATTGACCTTCCAAATGTAATAAATAATGCCTGCTTAGCTACGTAGCTCCCGTGATTATCATAGGCCAAAATTTGTCAGAAGCTGCTTCACAAGAAAGGTACCTTCGATTTGAGCGAATAGCACCACAGGGATGGGCACCTTTCATCTACAAAAACTCCATCAATTGAATTATCGAAGTATACTTTGTATTGACCTTCAAATAGGTCTTTTGTAAGGTTGTATACTACAGACTCACCAAGTCTAAAGTGATCAGCCTTCATCTTTAGCTTGTGCCCTCTCTTGATAATTTTCACAGGATTGTATTTTTTGAGGGTTGAACGTCCCTGAAACAAAACCATACTCCATCGATATTTTGCCTGTGTGATAGGAGTATAGCTGCATAAAGTTATTATCTAGAGCTAAAATTAGTAGGCGTGAGTCCATCTTTTATTTCAGCTGTTACGACATTGTTACTGTTACCATACAAATTGCTAAGTGTTTATTCAAAATGATCTCTCGCCAGTGTTAAAGCCACTAATGGGACATGCAAGTCAATGTCTGTGCTTCAATAATCGTTCCTGGATGGTAAATTGTGATAACCCATAAACACATTAATACCAATAAATGCACAATGCTCATGTTCTATCATTGACATTATTCGCCTCTTCCTCTGATTCATGGGTAGTTTAAGCAGAATGGTGTCTTGGATCTCCTGGTCAATTTACTTCAGAAAAAACGTCACAAGGTTTATTACAATCAACGAAATGTTTAAGTATGGGGCATTCGTAACTTGTGAATTCTACATGTTCGGGCGACTTCTTCTTTCATTGGCAGTTTCGATCTTGTATAACATAATCAATTGGCTCAAGCACGAATTTGCCTCCGGTTAAATTTCGACTCCACTGGAAAAAATAATTTTTTCGTCCAATAAACAACTTTCATCCTCTAAATCAGATTCAGTGCTGTCAATGCTGGGCACTTCTTCATCAGATTGAATATCGGATAGAAGCTCTGCCAATTTTAGCAGGGCTTCTTCAATTGTAAACTTCTTAGCAGGCATGGTAAATTAATTCAACATTTCTTGAATACAAAATTCTCTAAAAAGACCCCAATTCAATCAAAGGTTCCACTGGCAATAAGCATAAAAAGTCACTCAACTACCGGTGTTGATTAAATGCATACACATAGATACCCCGTGACTAAAAACAATAGTTAGAAGGCTTTCATTATCTATATAGTCTATATGGCGTCTAAAAAGTCAGTCAGCTAGGCCGAGCTACCTCCCTTTTCAATGAAACATACTTTCTATCCACCTGTATCACTCATAGGAGTAAGCAGTTTGCTAGCCTCCATCCAGTGTATCACTTGTCAGCTGGTTGATGTAGACTTCCCTGACCGAGATTTTGTTCTCTTTTCATATGATGGGTTCCATAACATGACCTTTGTAGCCAGTTCGTTCTTCGTGCGCCAGCAATGTCCAGCAAATAGCAGCAGTTGTTGTCGTATCGCGGTGGTAATAGGAAGAATGTTATCATATAGTTCTTTATTGGTAGGACGATTTTTCCAGGACCTATTAAAAGCCACATGCAGTAACGTGAAGGAAAGATAAACGGTGCATACATCATTTATCTTTCTCTCCAGTTATGATGTCAAAGTTCATGAAGTTGAGCCACAGATAAGGGAAGACCCTACATAATCTACAACCACTACCAAAAATAAGCAACACCAAAAAAATTGGACAAAGCATGTAGATAAACGGCTGTAAACACGATCCCAATGAAACCAACGAAAAGAAACAAAGATCTTGGGAGCATGACGAGATAAAAAAAGATCTTCATAAAGCTAAACGACTTCAAAACTCTGTAACATTACCAAAAAACTTTAACCATTTCGAAGAACTTTGATGGGCACTAAAAAGGGCCTACGTAGCACTAAATAACAGGCAAACACGATCAGGCACATCAGAAGTGCTGTCAGCAACAAATCGTCAGCTGAAGCCAGGAAGACTATCAACTAAAAACGCGACAGGAAAACTGGAAACAGAGCCAAGCTAAAAACCTCCCGCCAGGAAAAGCGACTACAGTTGAGCCTGCAACAATTCCAAGAACAGCACGATAAGCAACTCTAATCTTCAACGGGAAAACCAAAAGTATCACGAATAAACTCAATCTCAAGATAGCATCTTTTACGCTATATGAACTGAAGAAGATAGTTGGCTGCATCCAAAAGCTTGTGGGCTTGAAGAGATGCAAGCAGAAGTATGGAAGCTAGAGAATTTTCACCAGATCTCACCTGGTATATGCAATAGCATCTATAAGTTAAGACCATACAGACGGGTGAACCGACGGAAGTTTACTCCTCTTTCCAATAAAGGAAAATCGTATGACCTCAAATAACTATCGTGGCATCAATTTAACAGTGAACCCGGCAAAGATCTAAAACCTGATGCACCTATACAGAGTAAGAACTTATGCGGATTCAGCATTGCTGGCAAATCAAATTGGCTTTAGAACCAACAGAACAACTTCTTGGTAGATACTAACCATCCAACCTATCTTAAGGGCACAGTAAATAGAAACACAGTAGGCCAGCAAATTCAAATTACGTTGTGACGTCAGCGGAGAGAACGATAAATCCGCCCAAAGGCTTTAAGGAAATTTATATATCGTTTGCTTTTCTCTACTTAAACAATCTTTGATTCCAAGCGTTAGACTATTGTTTACAATGAGCACTTAATGATTTTGTGACCGGAGCATAATGTCTAGTAAACAATTAAATTAAAAGACAAGCTTTCCAGGAATTATTTCACTTGTATTTTACTAGTTTTACTAAGATGGGTTGGTGTGCAGTATACGGCTGTAATAATGATAAAAACCTACATAGATTTNCACCTGGTATATGCAATAGCATCTATAACTTAAGACCATACAGACGGGTGAACCGACGGAAGTTTACTCCTCTTTCCAATAAAGGAAAATCGTATGACCTCAAATAACTATCGTGGCATCAATTTAACAGTAAACCCGGCAAAGATCTAAACCCTGATGCACCTATACAGAGTAAGAACTTATGCGGATTCAGCATTGCTGGCAAATCAAATTGGCTTTAGAACCAACAGAACAACTACTTGGTAGATACTAACCATCCAACCTATCTTAAGGGATGTAAAACCGAAAAGTCTACCAGCTGTTTGTTGATCTTTATAGGGCACTAAATTCTATCCAACGTGGGAATATTAGGAGATTGCAATAGCAAATGGGATACCGAAGGAAATAATTGCTGCTATCATGATTCTTTAGCGGGTCACCCTAGTGATGATACGGGTGCTTGATGGGGACATGGACGTCTTTAGTATTACCGCTGAAGTTTTCCAAGGAGACATCTCTGCCCCATTCTTATTCATCCTCTGCCTGAGCAAAGCTCTTCATGAAAACCTAAAGCCCGGATTCACCTCATCACAGATGTTGACTATCCTAATGACAAAGCAGTAAGAACTGACTATATGAAAGATCCAACAGCAATACATCATAGCATTGAAAAGTCAGGTAAAGTAATCGGACTATATGTTAATGCAGAGAAAACAGCATTTGTATACTTAAGCCAGGATGAATCAGCTGGCATGATAAAGCAAGTGTATTAGTCCAATTATTTGGGCAGTTATATTGCACACAGGATCTCTATATTAGACTTGATAAAGCATAGAAAGCACTAAACGAAAGAGACAAAATCAGGAAATCTGCCCTCCTGTCAAAGTAAAAAATTGAGAGTGAAGATTTCAAATGAACATCAGTCATACAGAGCAAAGGACCCTGAACATACAATTGATCTGTGTTGTGCAAATTACTGTCAATTGTCCGTTTTGACTATAAGATTTTAAGTGGGTTAATTTGTGCCAATATCAAACTTAACGACAGTTAAAATTTACTTACAATAAATTCTGCAGCAAATTTCAATAGCTATTAAGGAAAAATTCTTCAGAAATTTTAGTTCTGGCATCTTGAAAAGGATAACATCCAGTTGAATTAGTGGCACTAACACATGCCACGAGATAATCATTTCCATCCCCGGGTCGTGCACATACAAGTAGTGATTTCATAGAAAATGAAGATCAATTTTACCCTTACAAATGCGCAAATAAAACAACAGCAAAAAACCTCCACACTTTAAGCTCTTGTTGGGTTACCCATCTTTTTGGATGACGCAAGCAATCTATCAATTTTGTCTATGAACATTTTTCATCAGTTTATTATTTCTTCACTGCAGGGGCAGGGGGTGAGTTTATAATCAATGAATCATGGGAAAATATGGACTAAATCAGCCAAAAAATTAAAATATTCCAAACTAGAATCTGAAAATGAACTCGAAAGATCCATTGCTTCCACGTGGAATGAATTGTTCCATTGGTTCACTTATCTAGTGAATGAGGATCACGTGAAGATCACCAGTCAATACCAAAAAGACTACTTCAAACTGTCCACCAAACCTTCTATGGCTTTTATTTCTCAGGGACTTTGTATTTGAAAATGAGCTATTTTAAATGCCAGCAGAAAATGCTTTCTGCCAGCTGATCGCACGAAAAATCTGAAAGTCCGCAGATGTTTCCACATATCTTCGAAAATTTTCGCTTTTTGTATCAACACGGTACATTAATTCGAGACCACGAATATAAAGAAGGCAATTTTCATCAGCTGGTTTGAAAATAAGAACCAAAAATATATGCATCACTGTATTGTAAATAAATGCATCAAGTCAATGCATTTGTCTATTTTTAGAGGCAAAGCAAAAAAGAAATAATTAAAAATGCATTCCCTTCACCATCATGGCTGACGAAAGCTACTAACGCCTCGAATAGAGAGCAATTCGAAATATGCATACGCTCGGATAACAAAAACAAACAGCCACAGGGGGAAATTATTGGCTTGTATGTAGTATCTAATAATTACTGACCAACATTTTTACACTCTAGTGTCTTTTATTCACTATGTTCTTTTGCGGACGAGTCTTTCCATGAAACCTGTCATGGCCAATGGCATGATGTTGCCAGTAATATTACAGGTGTTAAGTCGGACATGGCTGTGCGTGTAAAAGAAGATGAACCAAAAGTAATCCTCGCACACTACTAGAGCCATTACCTACAAATTGCTGTGCGTCATACAGTAAAAGCAAGGGAAAGCCTCAGTGACGCTCTTGATACAAAGAAAGAAATCTCAAACTTTGAAAAAACTCACCGAAACGTGTCTCTTTTTCGTTAACTAAAACAAAAATTAGCACCGGAAACTCCTAGATTTAGGTAACTTGGTCCAACTTGGCGACTCAATTCAAAGCATACTGGATAGTTGGACCAACTTGCAAAACCTGCAGGATGAGACTTTGGATACAAAATTGAATTTAAACGTAAAAGCTCATGCCATTGGTGTCCAGCTTTAAATGTTTAAAGTATAGTACTACTTTGGTACCAGTTTAGCTGGACGTATTCTGTGTCGTTTTGAGCTACAGAGATCATGTGGTAAGTAAAACACAAGTGACATCCTTTATCGAACTTGTATTTTATCCGTTCTTTTGTTTTATGTCTATCGGGAGGATCTGGTTTGGGTTAGGACTAGAAGCGTTGCTTTCGAGACAGAGAAATAGGGAGGTAACCAGACTAACATTGTTTGTTTTACTATAATTACATTAATAAATAGTTATAAATAGTTACAGTTATATCACCAGATAGCAAGGAAGTTCAAAATGAAATCTATTTCAAGCTAGCTGCTTTTGCCGCAACATTCTGAGATACAGTGATAAACTTTCCAGACCCATTTCGGGCACACAAATGCCCTCTTAAAGTTATCCGTGCAGCTAAGTTACTTTTTATTCTTGGTAAGTGTTACTTACAAAGCCAAAGACCAAAACACTTACGCCCTCACTCTTCCTCAAAAACATTGCATTCCTGTGCACTTTGAAGATAAAGTAACAGCTAAATTTCCCACCAGTCCAAAGGCATACTGCCGCTAAATTTATGCCTGTGTATTGGATATAATAATGGCTTTCACAATAAAAATTTTTTCATGCTCGTTACATAAACTAGTATATAAATGTCAAAGATCTTTTATTACAGGTCACCAACAGTCAACTGAAAGACCACCAACAATTAACCTTACGACGATGAACTATTGACCGTTTGTAGATTTTCTGCCACAACTGCCTGCAAGTACGATTGCAAGCACTACCGCAGAAATTTACAAACTTTGTAAAATTTGTAACTAAGTGCACTGTATTGGATTACCTCCATAGGCTCTCCCTTATCGAACAAAAAATACTGGTTAGTAACAGCCTCACTAACAAAATTACACTTCTTGGCATCAGCTACTAATAATTCGGTTTTCCTCTAGCATGAAACACATAAACAACCTTTACTGAACAAGTGTTTACATCCAACTTCATAAATCAGATCGATCTTTGCTTGTTTATGCTGAACAAAAATAATTGTAAAAAGGTCTTCAAAATAGAAGAAGTTATTATAACAAAAAATCCGTATCATCAAAGAAAGACTTTTCAAAAGTGTAACTAGGCTTCAACGACAAACAAAATGTAAGTTAAGCAAAGGAGAGTGACGGCTTGTAATCAAAATTATGTGCTACACAAGACAATAATAGGTATGCATTTTTTCTGCTCTACTTTATTAAATTTTCACTCGTGCTTAATCAATTTACAATCCGTACAATTTTGCCATTTCTAAATGGATTTCTGCATTACATGAGAATCAAGGTGTTCACAAACTGAAAGAATTACTAAGAGCAAGCTTTTTCCTATTTAAAAAATTGCATTATATGTTGGAAAAAAATGTCCATATTCAATATTATTTTTGTTGTTTAAAAGTTTCCTCTTGAAGAATGGTGCATCAGCGCAAAACAAGTATAATCTTCCCAATCCTGAGCGTCAAATAATACTTTCTGGCCCTAATTCGAAAGATTGTACTAAAAGGGTATTTGGTTTTATGCGAGTCTACCCATATTCTGCCCTGAATTCGTCACATGCTTGAATCTACATAAAGCTTGCAGGTTGTGCATTGTAAAAATAAAGCAATTCTGTAATTTGAACATTATTATTTTCCAATATTCGTATAGGATAAATACTTTACAATCGCTACCTGGTTTAAAATTTTCATTAAAAGCTGAAATATCCTTGTTGAAACTTAACACAATACTCGGGTCTTCCCTTTAATTAGATTCCTCATCAGATCATTCAAACTGTCCCCCCTGTGTGCTAATTATAAGAAATGTGATGGTACCCAGAAAATTAAATGCCAGTGAGGTTAAACCATTATTTCTGTCATTTCAGTTCACCATTTAGTAAAAAACCTCACAAACATTACAACAAAAGAAGCCACTCCAATGCACATGGTTTCATAATTCTGATACTTTCTGTTCATAATTTTGGCATTTTAACCTTAATTGTCCGAAAAAATTTCTAACTTCGTCTCTAAAACATTAAAAATACCATTGCCAGCCAATTTAAATTAGGAAAGTTAAACGNCCCCCCTGTGTGCTAATTATAAGAAATGTGATGGTACCCAGAAAATTAAATGCCAGTGAGGTTAAACCATTATTTCTGTCATTTCAGTTCACCATTTAGTAAAAAACCTCACAAACATTACAACAAAAGAAGCCACTCCAATGCACATGGTTTCATAATTCTGATACTTTCTGTTCATAATTTTGGCATTTTAACCTTAATTGTCCGAAAAAATTTCTAACTTCGTCTCTAAAACATTAAAAATACCATTGCCAGCCAATTCAAATTAGGAAAGTTAAACGCAATACCTTATGGATCACATTAATGTCTAAAATGATTTTTTCCTTGTCCTGAACCGTCAGGGTACTACTACCAGACTGAACTTATCTGTACAACTGAAGTTGAATTCACAACTAACCTCATTGCCGGTCTCTTTCGATATTTCTTCTGCTGCTTTCTCAAGTACGGGTAGCTTCCTAGCAAAACAAAAATATTTGGTGAAGGTAAGTTAATGCGAGGAAATTTGTGGGAGTCTTACAATTAAAAAAATTAAATATGATTGTAAAATTCAACGTTACTTGCCTAACTTCTAAAAATATCTTATTAACAAAACCTACCTGCAAATGGAAAATGCTTTCTAAGAGGATTTTCTGCTTGAAGGCTAGCGAAAAATTCAAAAACAAAACTAATAATCTTTTAAAATAATTATGGTCACAAAGGTGTCAAAAATCTCCTGCCTTGTCACCTCTCATGGTACTCCGTGGCATACATTACCGCAGTCTACAGATACCATGTCTTAGACTATATACCTAATAATCTATTCAGTCATGCAAAACGTGCACATTATTTTTATAGTGTATCTTCCGAACTGAAATCAATGCATGCTATTCACCTCTTGCATATCTATTAATCACTGTTTTAGTGTACCCTTTTAATAATAAGAGCTCAGTAAAAGTACACATCTTTTCCTTTTTAAGAAACACGTCCGATCAGGCGGGCTCAAATTTTCCTAACATTTCGTTCATTTGAGACTTAAACGTTTCTTAAATGTTTCTTAAGTATTGACTCTTGTTTTAGCGTACCAGGTGGAAAAAGTCTGTAGCCGTAACTTCCAGATTAAATTTCTGTCCTTCTTTAAGCACTCAGAATACAATGAAGACACTACATTACGTGTCACACCGTAACAGATTCGAAAACAATTATTCGAGCGTTCGAACGTTTCGTGATAATTTGTGACTGTAATGATCAACACGCGTTTTTATGTTTACCTCAAATGTAAACATCTATTGATACTAGAAACCAATTATTCAGTGGTGATAAACCTTTGAATGAAAGGCCTGAATCTCAAACCAACGTGAGTGCATCAGTTGAATCGTCCAAAAATGTTGTGGAAATCTCAGAGCCTTAAGCAGTCGTCGAAAGCCGCCGTGGAAATGATGTGAGAATATCGATTACAAACAAGTTCAAAGCCAACGCTATTACAGCAGTAAAACATGGAGAGAAAGCAATCGATTTTGTAGATCGCTTGAATGTTAGCAAGGAACAGTTATGTAAATGACTTAAAATGAAGGATAAGATCTTACATGCTGCTGTAGATGAAAACCGAAAGATGTGTAAAGTTTTTCGTCCAGCGAAAGAGTACAATGAACTATACAAAGCTCTACATAAGAAGTTTTTTGACGCCAGGAGTCAAGGTCGACGAGTTAATTTTTACTGGCTATGGAGCAAGGCCAGAGCTATTTATCAAGAACAGCAAAGTAATGAAGATCCAGCTGTAAAGAAACACGTAATCGTTAACTTTACAAAAACAAATCATCTCAGGCTGCGACGAACACAAAGGAACACAAAAATGGACAGGGAGTTTTATAGAGAGGACATGATGAAATGGCACAACACTTTGAGAGAGAGCCCTTTGGAGAAAACTGGAAGTGGTCAAATTTATCATTCAGTGTATGGTGGCTTTGTTCCAGAGCAGCGTTTCAATGTGTACCAGTCTCCCTTGTCGTTTGTCCGCAATACAAAAAACATATGTGCACACTGAACCCAAAAACAAGGAGAACAGAAACCAAAATATTTGGGTAACCCAGCCTTGTGCCGGCTCAGAAAAGTGCCAGTGCACCCTTCAAAAATTAGATTGATAAACATGGCTTAATGTTGTTATACCTTGCTTGTTAGAATCTTGTTTAATTTTGAGTAGTATGGGATTGTTCACAAATGACGTTGTTATATTATTATGTGTAATTGCTAATACAGATTAAACAAGATTGCATATAAAACTCAAGGATATAATTCAGCATAGTTCTAGCACATGAGAATCATTTTTTACATCAAAATGAGGCACATAAGCAATTCATACATTAGCATTAATCAGAGAGAGGCTATAATAAGATTGCATGTTACAATGGTAGATTTGGCTAAATGATTACAGAATATAACAGACGTCAACCACTTTTCACCATTTTTTAAACCTCCTTGCCCCCCGTCCTTTTGTCAACTCTTGTCAACTTTTGGATTTCTGACTCCCCTTTCCCCTAAAATTGATGTCAATTTTGGGCACTTTTTTCCTGAACTTTTTCTGCAAACAAAGAAAAAATATTGACACTATATTCTTAACCCCCTTAGGACATGACATAATTAAAAGTGCATACTAAACAATGGGCACAAAATTAGATGCTGGAAATTACGTCATGGGTATGCACTTATAATGAACAACTGCAGTTGTCCTGTACATCATAGACTATTAAAACTATACATTTTTTGAAAGTAAAATGAATTATGAATGCAATAAGATCAAAATAAAGACTCTACCTTGATTCTGCTGGCTGCAGTACTCAAAAGAATAATCCACATTTAAGGGATTTTTTTTATTTTGGGATTCATACAAGAGTCCATTTATTGGAGGAGATTGATAGTGGGGACCTACTTTTTATCTACATTCCTATTTGGATGGCTTTGTTGTTTCGTATTAGTTTAATATTGAATCGCCTTCCGAAAGAGAATCTTCACTGGTATCAGTTGCAAAGACATCGNAAATATTGAATCGCCTTCCGAAAGAGAATCTTCACTGGTATCAGTTGCAAAGACATCGTCGTTGTTGTGGCTCTCGTTGTCACTCATTTTGAAAGCAAAACTCAGTGAAATCGATCGAAAAACAAGGCAAATGGCAGAACTCGGGTTGGATGATACAGGAAGTGGGGCTACAAAGCTTCTGATTGGCTAAAACTAATCACATGGACTGGTCAACTGCGTTTTGGCAGAAGATTCAAACTGAGCCACGATCGTGGCCTTTCGTCCTCAACCGGCAAAGCCACGATCGTGGCTCATCGGGGCCAGGGGGTTAATTTATATGTTTCTGACTATCAGGGGGCTAGACGTTTGAAGCAGGGGCAATAAAAATACCTTCGAATAAAATGTAAAGCTTAAGACAAAAAACAATTGCGTGAAATAACCTTTCAATTGAACCTCTCTGTTTTTTACACTTTGAAAAAACTTTCAATGGCATCAAAAATATTCCCATCAAATTCTATTCATGAGTTAAAATCTTAACCATCTCTGCTCTGTTCATCCTCTGCTTCACTCACATCATTTTCACTCCCATTTAAATTCCTGAACAGATGTCCATCACTAACTCAGGCAGGTCTGTTGTCAAATCAACACAGCAGCCAACAACTGTATGGAGGGTACTGACATAGTGAAAAGGTTGTTTATAAACTTCCGAGTGAGTTAAAAGATGGTTTAAGTTTTTAGAATTATTGAATTTTTTCAAAGAATGATGTCAACTTTCACCCTCCTTTCACCCCATCCTACCCAAAATATTGTCAACTTCTGTCAATATTTGGTACCTCCCTCTCAGTGGTTGAGTCATTGGTGAATGATCCCTATTGACTACAAATACTTTACATAAAGTACCTACATTCAGTATTCTTCATTTTGCCAAAAACTGCTCAGGTTGTCTGTATACCAAATAGATTAACAAGTTCACTTATCATCATCATCATTCTGAATGTAGGTACTTTCGGTTTGACATCCATTTTATATGCTAGCATGGATTGGATGCTTTCTTGAAATCGACTTCGAAGTTATCCTATCCATCACCAGGTCTCTGCTGACACCTTTTTGTTTGAGATCCAGCCTTATCACTTCCTCCCATGTTTTATTCGGTCTTCCTCTGCCAGTGGTTCCTGTCACCTTGATTGTTCTGCATCTACTTGCCCAAGCATTCTTGTCCATTCTCTCCACATGACCAAACCAACGAAGCCTCCTATTCTGCATATAGCTGCCAATACTATCCAGATTCAATCTCCTTATGAGTTTATTAGAACTGAGCCTGTCCTTTAGACTAACTTTGCACATCCATCTTATCTTATCCATCTTTACTTAGAATTCTTGAAAAAGTAAAATCACTGCACTCTTTACTAAGACATTTATTAAAAAGCAGGTTTGTTTTACTAGAACAGCTAAATCTTAGGAGGTCAATAACATGACTGTCCTTGATTCATCTAGTGGTACCCCACAAACCATGAGCTACCATTCACTGGTATAAAAGGCACTTCTCTAGCACTTCATTTAAAAGGGACTTGTCAATTGAAGTAAGATATATAGTAAAATAATAACAATTTTCTGTGCTGATCTGTAACCAAAATAAACTACTCGGGATATGCACCTTAAAATGATGAGCCCACTGAGAACAGGTGGTACATTGAGTGTTTGCATCAAAAGGATGACACCATTCTACTTACATAGCTGATGTTCATTAGCAGTACTTTTAACTTGACCTTGAAACGATAATGGCATGGCTATAGTATGATGCAGTGAAAGGGGAAATTAGAGTAGAGTTTAACCAGAGACTAGGGTCCCCATTTATTTCAAAGGAAACAGCTATATTATCTCACACAAATCACTTTGCTCCTAAATTTTGGGAAGGGCTCATCCCCACATGCCCCTGGAGTTTATGGCCCTGGTACTAAAAATAATTCCTTTCTGCAACAGTATTGTGTGATAAAGTATTATTTTCCTATTTTCTAACTTAAGTGCAATCTGGGTCGGAAATAGTAACACTAATCAGCTCATTTTTTATATTGTTGGAATGTCAACATTCTATTATTCTATCATTCTAACATTTCTCATCCTGACATGAGAACCACATCATTTGCATATTTCATATTTTATGCTTTATTCCCTCTGATGGTGACACTCCCATCAAAACCTTTTAGGACATTCCTCATGATATTTATGAGTAGAGATTTAAATCAGGACACCAAAGAATGCACGGATGGACACTCAGTCCAGTTTCAAACCAATCTGTCAGCCTTTTGTTTATCATACATTGCTGTCAGCAGAAGACTGAGTTATATTGCTGAAATCCTATATCTTTCATGTTCTCTAGAGGGTCCCATGTGCTTGCATTTCAAGTACTTTAATAAATTCAATGAAACATAAAGGAATCCTTCTTATGTTCTTGGTTTTTCTCAATCACATTTTTTAAGTTTAACATCTGATTTCTCGTTCCAGTACCAGGTCTAACACCAGCATGTCCCTTGACTATTTCCCCTTGTAGTTTAGTATTCATTCTGTCTACTGTGACTGTCAAGAAAATATACTGTGATTAAAAAGTGCAATTGTTCTGTTGTAACACTGTTGGATGCCCCCAGCCCCCATTTTGGGAAAAAAGGAGCAAAGAATCAGTTTACCTAGTCTTCCAGGTATTTCATGCTTAAATGAGACCAAGCATGGTCTTTGGGGCTAAAAGAAAAGGGCAAAGAAAACATGGGAGGAAGTGATAAGGCTGGATCTCAAACAAAAAGGTGTCAGCAGAGACCTGGTGATGGATAGGATAACCCGGAAGTCGATTTAAGGAAAGCATCCAACACATACTAGCATGTAAAATGGACATTAAACCAAATATGATGATGATGATGATGATGATGATAATTGCATATATAACAATTAATATAAAAAATTTGATATCAAGTGTTCATCAATGCAAATTTCACATGTAGTAACACAAAATGAATAGCATGTTACAATAATTGTCAAGCATGTAATAACAATATTTAGTGCACATGCCTCCATCTCCTTATTTAGGGTTCATGTAGCCAATAGTTGTTTAATAATAATTGTGTTAGTATCACCAACCTTGTGATATATCAAAAGAATGCTCTTTTCATGACTGAGTGAGCTTAAAGTATTTTAAATATTTGACAGAGCTGTTCATACTAATTATCTCCTGTCTACTTCAAAATGCTCACTGAAACTACATGGTCAGAGGACATCATTTATATGGCAGCGACAGGAACTTGAAACATGGTGAATCGCCAGAATTCACTATATCCAGAAATCCTCAACCCCCCACCAAGCAAACAACATCTCACAAGCCAATCAAATTCAATTGAATGTTCTGGCAAAATCAAGTAAACACAACCACAATGAGCTGCTCCACAGGCAATGATTCACTTAACACCACCACATGAATTCCAGGAGTTGCTCAATGACTGCAGCTAAATAAACATCCTAAGACCTACTAACTAATAATGGAAATTTGGACTCTTTTCCAAACTTTACATGTACTCTTAAAAAAATCTGCAGACAGCAGAATTGCACATGCTTTTGGGCTTTAAGGTAGCCTCTTGGAGTTAAAGGGATATGATTAGAAATAAGAGGATTAGAGGTACCATTGGGGTATGTGAAGTTGCAAGAAAACTGGCAGTGGAACATTTGAGGTTGTATGTGTATGTCCAAGGAAGAGAAGATGATCACATTGGGAAACATGTGCTTAACATGAAGCTACTAGCTAGGAGAAGACCAGGAAGTCCAAAGAGAAGAAAAGTCTGTGAATAATGACATGATTAGGATTAGGTTGTAAGAGGAGGGTGCACAGGACTAAAGCAAATAGGAAGGGGAAAGCCAAAAGAAAATGATGATGATGATCATAATGTTTTATCTTTCTTATCAATTTTCAACACAATGACAACGTCTTTAAAAACAAGACAGGAGTAAATATTGAAACTGCATTTTCCTTGACCTCAAGCATTGCTTTAGCTGCTGTTGCCTTTTCTTGTGCTAATTTTGTCACTCTTCAGCCATTTTTTTTTTTTTGCATTGCTTGAAATTGTTTTAGGGCTTCCTTTGCCTTATCAAATTTCTCTGCAGCTTTTCCAGAGTATATACTCTGGCTGTTATATATTCACATACATAGTACTTTCCCTATATAGCATGTGTGTGAATCAGATACTTAAAATTACTATCTTCCAGGCAATAAGACAACAATGGAACATACCTTAAGAGCAGTTCCAGCTTAGTTAAATTACGTGGCAAGGCACATTAGTTTGGGATTCTCAAACTCAATCTGCAAGCAAAAAGCATGCAGATTGAATACTTGTAAGTCAACATAGCACCTTGGGTTGCCATTCATTTTTGCATACACTACTGTGGGTTAGCATCAGAGAACAATATTCTTAAATAGCGTAAGCAGTTCAAAGAAGGAGGTGTCAGTGGGGAGGGCAGCCGAGATTACAGAAGTAAGAACTGCTGAAAGGCACAAAAGACAGAAAATGCTAGAAAGCCATGATCACCAATGTCATGAAATGACAGGGCACCAACACAGACAGACCGACTGTGGGTTAGTTGATTTTGAGAGCTTGATTTTTTGTGTTTTAATGTGTTGTTCCTGACACTATTTCATCTATTTCATGTTTAACTTGCACCAGATACTTCTAAGAATATGCTGTATTTCAAGTGCTAGATAACAAAACTTCTTTAATGTACTTCTAGTGTCAACCACTCTTATGATTTCTGATTAAACATCTCATTGTGATTGCAAACAATACCAAGCTCGAGCTTCCTTGCAGTTTTATTTCCCTAATAAACTACTTTAACTTAATAAACTAGTTGGTGAAAGCATGCTGATAAGAATCTTCCAGCACTCTTGTTCAACATAAAAAAGCTCTACCACATATTCCAGAGGTTTGAAATGTCTTGGGTGCTTTATTATTTATTTAAAATAGAGTCCGTACGTTATTTTATAAGTAAACAAAGCAGTTGGCATATGGAGAATGGTATTTAGTTTAACACTTGTTTAACTATTTTTAATGGAGTCATAAAGCTACATTCTTTAGGAAAACAGTCTCCCAAGATAAAACAAACTAACAATCTTGTTAAGAGTTTTTAATACTGGGCTACAACAGTAGCATGTACTCTGCCTGAGGTACGACATGGGTCTCACATCGACGGTACCCCTGGTGAACAGTGGGTCCATTTTAGTCTTTCACAGATTCCCATCAATGAAAGACCGGAGATGAAGCAACAGATTAAGAAAACATGGGGCAAAAAGCACGCCAGACAACATAAAATGCAAGACATACGAATCACTCCTCCAGGAGCCTCCGCGGAAATGCCACGGAGGCTCCTGGAGGGGCCTGGTGGGATATCTTGGGTTGGTCTAAAGCCAGTGCTCAAGCATTTCGAGGCAACCTCTCCTGTATGGTTGGGCCCTATAGCCCAAGGCCCGACCAAGGAGAGACCATAGCTCTACACTTAACCAAAAGACTGAGAAGCGATAATTACGATATAACATTTTAATAAGTCCCCAAGGTTTGTAAGGAGCTCCAAGTTGGTCGTTCGAAACTGGTTCTCTGCTAAAAAAACTGCTTCACCAGAATACTGTCATGTGGTAGGTCACGTGTATTTCCAGGGATACTTATTTAACAAACAAAATATTCCCTACCTGCTTGTTATCACCACTGCAGCACCAAGGTGTGAGAATACCTCTGCCATCCCACGACCCAAGCCTGTCCCACCACCCGTCACAAAGGCCACTTTACCAACAAATGCATCTTTGGGCAACATAACATCTAGTTTTGGAGATGGAAAGCGGCTATCCATGTTTATTAACTTTGTGACGATGGGAGAGGAACAGGGTGAAAACAATAACTTTGGCCTCCTTATCAGTGGGAATATTACTATACGTTGCAACAGTGTCATTTTGTTGTGAAAGTGTTGAAGCAAGAAAACCCCCAAAAATAAAACATTAACATCCCAAGAAAGCGCTAAAAATCCCAAATTTCTTTCATTTTGTTCTCTTTGATTTGTATGGACAAAACTTCCCAAGGTTGATTGAATGTCAAAATAACTTTGTTCCTTCACAACTCCCAAATGTGAAGGTTTCCCTGCACTTGATTTTCTCTTCTTTTCTTCCCTGGTCACATTTAAATATTCATCTCCTCCCAAAAGATATGCAGCCTTGTTGATGCTCCAGTTTTCGTGCAGTTTACTGGACAGTAAATTTTAGAGCTTTACGGTCAGATAAATTGTTTAAATGGTAATGCTAGCAAAAGCGATGCAGCTTATATAATATCTTCTAATTCAGATCCTCAAGAAACACCGTGTGGGTAAAAATTGACTGATCGTAAGGGGGGAATGGAGGGGGCATTTCATTAATGATACATCAAAGTCTGGCAATTTGCATCGTGGATAGGGACAGGAAAAGGGGGGAGCAGAGAGGGAAATGCAGAAAAGGGGAGAGCAGAAAGGGAGGAGAGGGAATAGGAAATTTTGAAAATACTATTTTCAAAATATACAGAAAGAAGAAGACAATATAAATAAATATATATATATATATATATAAATATAAATATATATATATATATTTATTTATTATATATATATAAATATTTATATTTATATTTATATATATATTTATTACATATATATATATATATATATATATATATATATATATATATATATATATATATATAATTACGCTCCCTTACGAAAGTTTGGTTGAGCACTCTATCTGAGATGGGAACCTGTCGTTTGACGTAATGCGGAGCTCACTGCGCATGCGTTGTTTGAGCACTCTGACAGGATCGCACAATTACTTCTTAAGCTGTGTTTGCTCCGGCAACATGGCCTGAGAGTTATGTCTCAGAAGCTCTGTGCTGCACTGCTGAACCCTCAAAGGGCGAAACAGTACTGTCTGTAGATTGAGTATATATATATAAACTCAATGAAAACAGCAGTAATTAGTTCTCACAAATGTTGATGCTTTTAAAGATTGTCATTTTCGGAAACCATTTTTCTTTAGTGTATAGGCAACCAGAGAGCCATTGGTATACTAACTTACTTGTAGATACTTGAGAAAATTTCAAGACGATTGCCTAGGGCTGTGGTAAGCCACCAGCTCAATGTGCTGCATGCAATAAACTGTTGGATTCTGCCCTTCTACTTGGGGTCAATTGTTGCAGATGTCGTTCACCGGGCACTGTACTCAGAAACATATCCAGCTGCCTTTTGTAAACGGCTGTATTTGCAGCTGTATTATTTCGAATTTCTTTTGGAAAACAATTGAATAGTTTTGCACCTATGTATGGCAATGAAAAATAATGTGCTTCCTTTAGATAAGCTGAGGTGTTTGACTTTAAGGTTGGAAAGGGAAAATCCTTGCCTCTACGAGCACTGTATACCCATCCAACTGTATTTTTGGTAATGTTTGGTACTAGTTCTTCTATAATTTTCCATGTATACATTACCATTTGTGTCTCTCTTTACTTCTTTCAAGAAAATACTGACTGTTGTGCTAGAGTAACTTCCAGTAATCCCTCTTTGTACCACTTATTTTACTAAGAGATTTTTGTTGAATTTGCTTTAGTGACTGAATCTGTCCCTTGGATATCGGTGACCATAGCTGACAGTAGTACTCTGACTTAGATCATACAAAGAAAGTAAATAATGTAGACATTGGAAAAATTCCAAGATCCCGTAAAACTTGTTCACCAGCTTTTGCTGCTCCTCTATTTGATGTAAAGCTTGTACTTGCTTTAAGATCATCATTTCTACCATGTGAGCTTACATTTTCCTGCATTTAGTCCCGTGTTATTTTATTCATATTTGGATGGGTAAGTAAATTATTCTCACGGCTTTCATGTAGCTTAAATTTTATGACATTATTAGTTTGGACTTTTTTAATGATCAGAATCAGCTTGTGTGTTTTTCTTTTCTTTTTTCTTCCAGATTTTAACATGGCCGCAAGGAGGCAAAGCGCGAACAAACCTGGTGCTTTTCTGTTGTTTTTGTGGATATTTTATGTTCATTTATCGGAGGAGTGATATTAATCTTTTGTAACGATAGCCTGTAAAGTGTACTCCAAACTTACTCTCAGAGACAAGATAAGAAATAGGCGCCACATATTGCATGTCATCACTGTTCAGAAATCCTAAATAACTGGACGAAAGGGGAAATATAGGTTCATACCTTCCGGAATTCCCTTGAATGCCGGGAAGCGAAGGACAGACATAAATTATTATCATATCACTCCTTTAATAATTCGGGATATTCTACACTCAGATGAGCTACTTATTCCATTAACAATTAAAGTCAATATAAAAACAATGCTTTGTTCATTACTTGACGTTTCTGTCTGTCTATTACACCATGTTCACTAGCTAAGTGATTTATAAATTTACATTTCCTCAAAATCTATAAAATTGCATAATCTCGAAAGCTAACAATGAGACAAAAAACCAAAAGACTATTTCAAAATGCTCAAAGGAATACGATTGAGAATTGGAATTCAACACAGGAGAGAGTTTTTTTAGCAAACAAGGACTCTTTAATGAGAACTTGTCTATCATTATTTGCAGTAGCTAAAAATTCAACTTCACTCATTAGAGCTTTGTGTCCATTTTGAACTAAATGCACTGTAACTGCAGTAGGATTTCTAGTATTACAATGCTCCTTAAACCTCATTTGCATGTGGCAGTTTGTCTTGGTTGCGTTGCTTTCATTGGAATTCGTACAGTGTACTCCAAGCTCGGGCAAGATATTTTGTTGCTGTAGAATGTCAATATTTATATGTTTAGGTTTACTGTTCAATTCATTGATCTTTCAGTTAATTGTAGTTGTAGACGTCCTAGCTCTTTTGATTATTTTAGGGACTGGCATAGGACGATTCGGTAATTTTTGAGGATCATAGCTCTCAAGGACATATTCCCTTTAACATATCAGCTGGTACTTTACTTTCAATAGCATTCGTAACAAGAGGCAATACAGTATTATGTTGTCAAGCGTTTATCGTAAGAGAGATGTGATGTAATCACGAAATTCACTCACAGTTGAGGCACAGAAACAGCTCATTTTCGTTGCATACCTTCTGCTTAGTGGTTTTTGCATCGATGTTGTTTAACATGCTGTTCCCAACAATTAATACTGTGTTTTTCTTCGAATAATCTATCTCCTTGTTTGTATCCTATTATTGATTTTTCGTACAATATTTGAACTTTCATGGGATGGAGCAACGGTCTTTTAGAGTTCTTATCGCAAACGTGAAGTCGGAAGTCGTAAAGCAAGAACCTCCCAGGTCACTTGTGCCTCAGGTCTTCTGAGGACGTGACCATACCATCTGATCCTGCGGCTTTGGATAATTGCCTCAAAAGGCTTAACATTCACTCGAGCCCTGATGACATTTCTAATTCTGTCTCTCCGAGTAATGTCTTGATAGCTTTTTAACATTCTCATTTGTGTCGTCCTCAGAATGTCTAAGTCTTTCTTCTTGACAACCCAACATTCAGCACCCTAAATCATAGCCGGTCAAACCACCATCTCATACACCTTTTCTTTGAGTTTCATTCGTAATCGTTTATCGTAATTACACCCGACAGTTGGCGCCAATTACTCCAGCCAACTTGAACTCTGTTCTTCACATCATCTTCGCACGTTGCAGCTTTATTGATCACAGAACGCAGGTACTTAAACTTGTCTGCCTGGGGGAGAACAACATTATCTAAACTAACTTCAGTACTTCCTACAGCTGCCGTCGAAAAAGACCCAGTTTTGTACGACTGACTCTCAGACCCCTTACTCTCGAGCGTCTGCCTCCACTCTTCCAGTCTCAACTGCGCCTCCACTGCAGATTCAGCACAACTGACAAGGTCACCAGCAACAAGCATTTCCTTTACGGCATTGTTATTAAGGTGGCTACTTATTACATCAAAGATAATCGTGAAAAGAAAAGGGCATAGAGCCGATCCAGACCCACAGATGCCTCTAACGGCTGAGTACTCCCATGTTTAGTTTTAACCTTGGTCTTCCTATTTCTATACATGCTCATAATGCATTTGACATACAACTCTGGCACCAGCTTCTTCCGAAGACATTGCTTTCTCAATTCTAGGGACCGTGTCATAAGCCTTTTCAAGTTCAATGAATATCGCGTGGGTCGGTTTGTTAACTTTACGATATTCTTCCATCATGATTGTAAGCGCAAAATTTGCATCAATTGTACTGCTCCCACTCTTAAAACCGAATTGATTTTCTGATGTTGAACAGATGTTTTTGAGTCTATGGTCCATGATTCTCCCAAACAATTTGAAACTATGGCTTAAGAGTGTAATACCTATGTAATTACTACGCAGAAGATGACCTCCTTTGTTTTTAAAAATGGACACCAGAGTACTGATACTCCATTCTTCAGGCATCTTCCTCTGCTCAAAGAGAATCTCATTAAAAACTCTTGTCGTGAAGTTAACACCAGCTTCTTCCAACGCTTTGATAGCTTCAAATAGGATATCGTCTGAATCACAGCTTCTACCATTTCCCATCCTGTACAGAGCTCTATTCACCTCCATTTTCTGGATTTGACTAACGGCTCCATAGACTGGCATTTTGCTGTTCAGCTCTTTATAAGGGCTTTGTTCGTTTAGCAGTTTATTAAAGTAATCATACCAAATACTGATGTTGCCCTCGGCCGTAGTTTCGGTTTCACCATCTTTGTTCTTCATAAAGTAGCCCTCAATATTATCTTTACACTTTTACACATCAACTTGATCAACCACTGAAATACTGTAAGTCTCAAGAGATGATAACATTGGTCAACAGCATTTTTGTAACATGAGCTTCTTGTACATTTTCTGGTCAATTCTGGGGTGCTGGAAACGAATCTACATTTTAATTTTTTCCATTACGCCATAATTGTTTATAAAATCAAATTTTAATTAATTTTTTAGCAAATTTTAACTAATTTTTGGCCTTTAGACTAACAAAAACATATGTTCCAAAAAGGGTTTCACAGGTGCTAAAATATCAATAGAGTACCGACATCTGCATTGCGACAGTGACAGGAGATTCTGGATTCCGAGTTAGCGTCCCTGTGCACTCATAACATGGTGCAATTATTACGCAATGCGACGGCTTGAACTATAAACTCCTAACATGTAAGCACGCTGTTCATGTTCTAACAAGTGTGGGGAGCTGTGGCACACACAAAAGTCAAAGCAGCATAAAGCTTAGTTTTGACATCATAGAACAAGGGAACGGTTGCTTATGCTTTCGGCACTGGCAAAGATTAATTATTTACATATTATGTAACAATTAGGACACTAAGACAATGCATCCATGCATTCATTTAAAGATATTCCCTGAGAGATAGCACCAAGGCGTGTACCTAAAGGTACATTATTTTAGATGGAAGGCCATTATTAGCTTCTACCTGGCTGCATAAAATTGTGATTGAAGTTATAGTATTTTGAGCACCTTGTAAGTAGTATCAGGTTCACACTTTACCAGGATTCCCCCTCGGCGAGGATGCAAAAAACAACCCTGATAATTTTTGTTATGTTTGAGGAAAATATACTCCTAAATCGCAGCGAAGGTCACTTACTACAGCTCTCTGCAATGCGTACAAGAACTACTTTGATTGTGTTGTAGGCAATCAAGACAATCCTTGGGCTTCTCACAGCTGTTGTATTTCTTGTTATGTGACAAGCTATCACAGTGGTAAGCATAGGCGAATGTCATTTGCAGTGCCTGTAGTCTGGCGAGAGGCAAGGGATCATGTGACAGACTGCTACTTCTGTCTCACGAAGATATTAGGCTTTTCAAGGAAATCAAAGCTGACCGTCCAGTATCCCGACGTGCGTTCCGTTCAACGTTCAGTGTTTCAAAACGTTGACCTGCCAGTTCCATCCTCATCCCAGACGAGGGTCAGCTCATCTAAAAGTAGCGATACTGCTATCAGTGCCAGCAGCAATGCATCCATTGCATCAGGAATGGATGCATCGGAATACAAGCATCTGAGCCTCATCTTGTCACACAGCCTGAGCTGAACGACTTAGCAAGAGATTTAGCTCTGTCGAAGCAATAGGCTGAAGTGCTCGCTTCCCGATTGCGAGAGTGGAACCGTCTGGATCCAAATCCTAAGATTTCCGCATTTCGTTATCGTGATAAGGAATTTTCCCAGTTTTTCACAAGGAACGGTCTACTGTGCAACTGCATCGATGTACAAGGGTTGTTGTATGCTCTTGGACTTGGGCATAACTCAAGTCTCGTGCAAGGGAAGCACAACGTGCAACACGCTCCTCTCGTTGAACAAGGAGATGTCCTATTTCGTCCTCTGCACATCAAACGTGGACTAATGAAGCAGATTGTAAGGGGCGCTAGACAAGGATGGAGCAGCTTTCCCCTTCCTGCAGCAGAAGTTTCCTAGCACCAGTGAAACTAAGCTAAAGGCGGGGATCTTTGTTGTTCCTCAAATCTAAGAGCTTCTAAGTGATTCTGATTTTGCATGCATGATGAATAAGGATGAGCTTCAGGTATGAAACTACCTAGCAAAGCGAGCCACTAACTACAAGAAGCTGATTGCTGACCTCCTGCATCACTACCGCCAAATGGGATGCAGAAAGTCAATCAAGCTGCACTATCTCACTACTCCCATCTGGACTTCTTCCAAGATAACCTCGGGGCTGTCACCGACGAGCACGGAGAGCACTTCCACCAGACAATTGCAACGCTGGAACATCGCTATCAAGGGGGCTGAGATGCCGCTATGCTTGGGGACTATTGCCGATTCCTGAAGCGAGACACTACTACCGTCCATAAGAGAGCAGCAAGAAGGCTTTTTGAGTTGTGAACTTGAGGGACCTTGGTCTTATGCAGTGACTGAATTCTTCGAAATGTATTTATTCACTGACCTTCATTGCACTTGTAAATACCTAAAACATGCTTACATTTGTTATACATGTACACTTGTTATGTACTTCGTATTGTATTCGTACATAGAGTGTTCATGTACACGTTAGATTAGCCCATATTTGCCCAGTGTCAGTTTAAACTGAGGCTAGACCAAGCAGAAAATTCTAAAGAGTAGAAAACTATATATGGAATGTTAATGTCCCAAAGGGCTCTCTAGGAGGTTTCTAGCACTGTCTATGCACTAACTAGCTCATTGTGCATACGGAACTGGCTCGGTGACCGATTTTTCCTCTAAATTGTAAGAAAATGCCATTTTCCATTTTGTGACGTTTAAATTGCCCAAAATTTCCAAATTGCTGAACACCAACACATTTGGACATTATAATCAGTTAGACACATTCTTTCATAGTTCCAAGGAGCATTTGATTGACGCTGATGTAGTTTTGGTATTGAACATATGAGCAACTGTACTACCGTCAGTTTAAACTGACGGTGGGCATGTATGGGTACAGGATTTTTTAATATGGGTTAGTTAACTTTCCATTTAATTATGAACTTCTTTCCATATCAATGTGATTTATACGTCCTTAATATGTATGATAACACTTTGCAAGGCAGAACTAAAAGTAATGTGCATACTTTCATCAGTAATATAAAGTTTATTTCACTAATAAAGAAGGCAAATATGCAGCAAAAAAATCATTAGTCTGACATCCAAGCAAAACTTACTTATGTCCTACATATGAACAAATTTGTCCTACATTACACTTTTCACAATAGTACACTGTTGTGCCATCCTTGAGAGCACATCTTCGCTGTGTTCCTTTGACAATCCAGTGGTCTTTTCGATCAGATCTTATGTCGTCTTGCACCTTACCCGCTTGTCGAGGCTGAGGAAAGTGCTTTGCAGGTTCCGTACATGAAGATGATGAAAGAAGTGTTGCAGCTACTGCACGTCTAAAACCGAGCAGATCAAGAGTAGGTTGACCTGGAGTATGAACCTGTGCTTTTTGTAGCTGGAAGGCATTGTTGACAGCAAGATCCACGCAAAATCGAAACATTGGCCACCACCACTTTTGCTGCGTATATTGATCATGTAGCACATCAGATTTTGAACAAGACGATCAACGCCGCCAATGCCTTTATTATAATGTCGAATCATCAAAGCCTTATCGATTTGTTTTGCGATGCTCGGTGCGATTATATCTTTTGGTTTTCGCGAGTGGCTCACCTCCAACAAATGTTGATGTCTCAGTTACAACTTTGTTGTCTTTCCAACGCAAAACAACAATGCCAGACCTGGTATCAAGAGCAACATCAAAAGATCCACGTTGCAGTTTCTCCATTTCCTTCACGTATGTCAAGGGCGCGTTCATACATCGGTTGCCTCATAAAGTACCTGTGCCTGCAAATCCGTTCTCTGACATATGATGGAGCAAAGAAAGGCTAGTGAAGAAATTGTCAAAAACAATAAAATAATTGAATCCATTGTGACGTGGTAAGCATGCTGTCAAATTGCTAACAACTGACCCACCAAGTCCAAGTGAGTGGTCTGTCGCACCAGCACCTTGTTAAGGATAAAACTGTATTGCATATCCACCAGGAGAAGCTGCAAACCACATCTTATAACCGACTTTAATTGGTTTACCGTGAATATATTGCTTCGCACCATGCTTACCGAAATATAGAACCATAGACTCATTAATGGAAACTGCCTGCTCTGGGACAAAGTTCTCTAAACACTGCTTGTTAACAGCATCAAGCAGTGGAGTAGGCCTACCTTGGCAAACTTATTCTGCATGTCCAAAGAAGTATTATCTGCAGCATGCAAGAATCTCAAAATGTCCTCAAATCGATTTCTTGTCATTGACTTGGAAACTGCAACATTATGACAGTCCTTGGAAGCAGACCAAAACATACATCTTCTTGGCAACTGAACATGGCCACTAACTAACAGAATCCCAATAAATACTTTCAATTCATCAACGTGAATGACCCTTTGAAATTGCATACTTGCTGCTTTCCTGACCGATTGCAAGCAGGACATCCTCAGTGAAAAATCTATCAAACAGGGTTAGAGGAGAATCTAATGTATCTACCGAATGTGGCCACAATACCCATGGGGTGTTCTTATTGTGGTTTTGAGGGAGGTCGTCATTCTTCTATGCTGGTTGGTAGGTCTTCACTTTTTGCTTTCTTATCTTTTACTGTGGTGCTGGCTCACTCTCAGAATCGACTGTGCTCTCTTCGTCAATTTCTTCTCCGTAAACAACTTTTCCTTTTCGTGTGCTAATTTCAAGTACAGTAGATGACAGTAGTTGGTTTCTGCTCGACATATTTAACAATGTCCCCACAACAAACAGGCAGTTGGAATATAGTATGATTAGCCAAACAGAAAAGAACTGCCCTAGTGAATAGTATGGTACAGGGAAAGAACCTGTACCCATACGTGCCCAGCTTCAGTTTAGACTGACGCACCTATTTTTGCAAATAATTTGAATAATAAAGTAATACTTTCCAAAACAGGTATGTCATGGTTCATATATCAGCTAAAGTTATAAATTGGCCATAAATGAATTGTGGTTTGTAACTTGGGCAAATACGAGTTAGCAGAACTTTGCAGTGTTTGCTAAGTTATATTATTTGCATTCAGACTATTGTCTGCCTGAATTTTACTTGAGTGCTTTAATAGGCTTGAAGTAGTACTTGCTCTGCTATAGACAATACTTCCATAAAGTCTCGTATGTCATACATGCAAAGGTGACTCACTATTCATGACAGCATGGAATTTCTGTATTTGACACCCTCATTTTAGTCGAATCGACAGTACATTGATATATTATTTTATTTGCCCTGCTTTCTAAAGGGACAGGTCAAATTGAGTACAAGGTTCCCACAGCATTTATCTACTTTTGGGGAAATTTTGTTATTATTCCACTTTTGGGATATTTTGCCGAAAAGGTTGTTTTCATCAAATCGGTGGCGTCCCATGGAAAAAGAACCTGACGTGATAGAGAAAAATGGACTTCAGACTTGAAATTTAGTTAGAAGAAGCTAATAATACTCATGTTATAGAGAAAAAATATTTTTCGTTGACCAGTGTAATCATTCAAGGTGATTGCAACGCAAAGGTGGGAAGTGAAAGAAGTGAAAATGTGGTGGGGCCACATGGCTTTGGCAGTATAAACGAGAGAAGTAGACGACTTGCACAATGGGCTATCAGAAACAATATGATTATAACCAATACATGGTTCAAACAACATCCAAAGAGAAAGTAAACGTAGGTAAGGCAAGATGAAAACACAAAAAATCAAATTGACTTCAAAACAATCAACCAAAGATTTAGGAACTCTGTGAAGGAAGCAAAGACATACCTAGGTGCGGATTGCAACTCAGACCACAATCCCTTGATTGCAAAAGTAGTACTCAAACTAAGAAGAAAAAAGAAAACCATCACAAATATAAAACTAAAGTATTAAAATTCAATAAAGAAGTCAGGGAACAATATCAGGTGGCAGTCAAAAATTAATTTTAGATTCTGGACACCATTCAAGACACAAATTCAAAGAAGCCATAATAGAATCATACTGAATAGATGGTCAGAATATATAAAAGAATTATATGACGACACAAAATCAGAGAGAGGGTAAAGAAATTTATGCCAATTTTGAGGGCCCTTCCATATTGTAAGAGTAAGTACAATTTGCTATAAGAAAAATGAGGAATGGGAAAGCAGCTGGTCCAAATGAAATCATAATTGAAATTTTGGAACCACTGGAAGAATTGGGAATTTCAGTTTTGACCAAACTAGTAAATGACATGTACAATATTGGGCACATTCCAATTGACCTATCCAGATCAATATTTGTTACACTCCCCAAAAATTCTGCGACAATAGAATGCGATTTACATCGCACCATTAGTTAAAGGAGTCATAAAACTAAAATTCTGCTATGTATAGTAATGAAGAGAGCCAGGAATCGAAGAAAACCAGAATCGTTGAGGAACAGTGTGGGTTTGTAGAAGGAAAGGGAACTGTTGAAGTCATTTACATTCTAAGGAATTTAATAGAGAGGTCTTTAGAAGTCAACAAAGACCTGTATGTATGCTTTATTGATTATACCAAAGCCTTCGATAGAGGATGACGTGAAAGGTGTCATGGACATGCTACAAGAATTAAATTTAGACAGCAAAGACCAAAGAACAATCAAAAACATGTACTGGCAACAAACTGCAGCAGTAAGGATCGGGCAAGGTATAGGAGAATATCAGCATTTAAAAAGAGGTGTACGGCAAGGATGTGTACTATCAGCTTTTTTTTCTATCTATAGTGAGAAAATAATGAGAACTATACAAAATATCTCTGGAATGAAAGTAAATTGAGACGTTCTAAACAACATACGATACGCTGACGATACCACTCTCGCAGCTGAATGTGAAAAAGATCTACAAGATCTAGTTGACAAGATTGTAGTTGAAAGTGAGAAAATGGAACTGAGTTTAAATGAAAAGAAAACTGAAACAATGGTGATCTCACGAAAGAAAATAAGACCAACATGCTACATATATGTAAATGGAAAAAGACTTCAACAGGTGCAAAAGTTTAAATATCTGGGCACCTGGGTAACATCAGATGGTCGATGTGAAATGGAGATAAGACGCAGAATAGGTCAAGCAAAATCTTCCTCCCAAAAGATGAAACATGTACTTACCAACAAGAACTTATCCCAGACTCTGAACTCGAGACTATTGCAATATTATATAGAACCCTTATTATTGTACGCACTTGACATATGGACGTTAACAAAAAAATTGAAGAAGTAAATTGAGTCAACAGAAATGTGGTTCCTTTGAACAATGCTGAAAATATCATGGACGGAAAGAAAGACGAATGAGAAGGTTCTAGTAATGGCAGAGACTACACGCTCATTGCTAAAAAAGATAAGGAGAGGTCAGGAAAAATTTATGGGACATGCAATGAGAGGAAATTGCCTGGAGAACTTGGCATAAAATGATGGATGATACTTCAAAGTGGCTGGGAAAAGAGAGCAACACGCAGACAATAAGGATCACGATGTGTGAGAGAGTGGAGAATCCTGATTGCCGATGCAGGATTTCATGGCACATGATGATGATGATCTGAATGGAGAAATAACAGCGAACCAAGAAATCAATTGAATGCACCCATGGATGCCTCAGACTGGCAATTGATGTTGTTACAATTAACTGAAAGATCAATGAATTGACGGGTAAACTTAAACATATAAACATTGAAATTTTACATCAACATAATATCTTGCCCGATCTTAGAGATCAGGGTAAATTATACTTCAATCGCAATGGCGACCTTCAGCTGGCTTGGAATATCTTAAGTAAAATCTGATCCTTTGATTCTTCTTTGAAGTAATGCGACTGGATCTTTAAAGAGATATTTGCCTAACCATCATTATAATACACTTCCCGGTCCTGATAGTGGGGAGACAAATCTTTTTCAGAATGGAAATGGTTCTTGGCGCCATAAATACAAATCTGTTGATCCATATAAAAAAACTTAGAGAGCTCATCAAAGACAAAGCGGCTTTTTTTTCATACTTGCTAGAAAGTAAAATTGTGGATAATTTTGTCTATATTAATGGGTATTCCTTACACAGGCAGGATAGGGAAAGACATGGGAGTCGCTGCGTATGTCGGAGAATGTTTAAAACGTCACAGAAAGAACATATTTAAGAAGAAAGGCTAAAATGTGTTTGCATTAGGGTTGAACCGGGCTGAACCGTTTTCTGTAGGTGCCTGGTATAGACTTTCTTCTGATTCGATTGAATAATTTACTAGATTCGAGGAGGATCTTTAATTCTCTGACCATAAAAATTGGGAAATAATTTTTCTTTGTAATACAAACTATGAGATGATTTTGTTTGAGTATTTGCCAGTAAATATTCCAGATAACCTTAATTCTGCTGTTTAGATGACCTAGATTTATGATCCATATGGCCTCAGGCAAATTAATGATCCAAACAGACAGACTTTGAATAATCTATAAAAAAGTTCGATCAAAACAGTTTTTTGTTTGACCTCAGCTAAGTTGACTGGAATCATATAGTCAAGCCTAGTATTAACGTTAATATAGATTTGTTACCTTTAATCATTGGAACACATGGCTCAATGCAAATAGTCAAAGTTTCAGATAAGCCTGCCCCCTAATTGACCACTAATTTCACAAAACTTGCTGGTACCTGATACGAGCTGAAGACTGCTGCTTTAAAAAGTAAATCTCCCGTTTTAATAAATTCTTAGAAGCGCTTACGGCATAAAGTGTATAATTATTTTACTAAAAATGTTTTTTATAAGGGGAATTTGAAAGAACCATAGAAGATGATAAATTTGTTGTTGAATAAGAGATCAAGGCTAGCCGATGTTAGGTCGCTTGATATTGAAGGTCACAATATAACAACGAAATTGTGCAATAGTTGAGTGATTTCTTTTGTAGTCTTGGTAAAACGTTTAGTGACAACACACCGTAGCAGCCAAACCCCCATACTACCTAATGAATATAAGATAAATGAAGAAGGTACAAATTTCTGGTTCAGGACTGTCGATTGTGGTTCTGTTAAAAAGACTCTCAGTAAAACAAAGAACCCCATTTGCTTTAGCTCAGGCGGAATTCCAATATATTTTATCAAAGTGTATTTGACTTTCTTTCATTCTCTGTGTAGGATTTAAAATTTGTCAGTGGAATGGGGAATGTTTTCTGCTATATGGAAAATAGCACTTGTAGCTTTTATCTTTTAAACCAGATCAACCGAAGACATATCGAATTAAGAGCCAATCATTTTTCATGCTGCAATTGAAAGGTTGTTTGAAAACCTCTTTCACTGTCAATTTTTCAAATATCTTTACTCAAACAGGCATTTATATGTAGACAAGTATAGCTTCCTTAATTTGCTTTGGTAGTTTCTTGTTTAGTGAATTGTATGAATGATTGGTATGTAAATATTGATAAAGGGAAATATACTTCCATGCTTTTCATTAATCCAATGAAAGACTGTGATACAATTAAGCTTCAAATTGTTTAGATAAGATGCATACTAACAGAATCGCTGATTTCAAACATTGGTCATTTAGCTCATACATATAAAATTGTAGGCAGTTCAGCAATATCAAAGTTGTCATCTCCACTCCATCTGGAATCAAAATATGGAAAGCTTAACCTTAACCTTGGCTTGGACCGCGTCTATTTTTAATGATACTAATTAACTTCTTTTAGCGTTAAAAATGTTAAAAGCGACAGTGTAATATACAGTAGCTTTGCTCTCTTCTAATAAAGAAGAGATAGATCTCGTTGTCAATAAGTAACTTCTCTGCTTTGATGGTTACAGAATAACAAGCTTTCTCTGAATGTAGTCAAAAGGTAGGTGATGATTATAGGATCGACACAAACATTGAAATAAATTGATACATCTAAGGCACCTATTCCTCATTTTTAAGAAAATAGAAAGCCTATCGATCTTGTGAGGAAAAGTAACTTTGTTGGTCCTGAAGATAACTTGAAATGCGGAAGCCACAAAAAGTGTCCACAGAGGAAGATTTCTAGAGCTACTGGACTTTTAAATTAAGCGAAACATTATGTCTAAGTGGGTACATGAAGGAATATGTATCTTAGTATTGTGAAATTTTACTTTCGTTAATGGGGATGCTGTGAGGTAACTAAGTTAGAAACCTCCCTAAAATTACAAAACAGTGCTGCTGTGATGGTTACAACTAGGCCATTTGACACTTCAGCTGTTCCTTTATAGCAGCAGCTTGGCTGACTCTCTATTTACAGGCCCGTTAACCAAAAGAATGTTTACAATGGTTTATAAGTCCCTATATCACCACGCATTTGAAAGCCTAGGTATAATTTTCGTGAGGTTATCTGATGTATGTGTAACCTTGCTCTATTAGAAATGAAAACAGATTATAGCCAAATGATTATATCGGTTTTGTTAAGCTGACACAAGAAATAAACCAGATGCAAAAATGAAATAGATCCTGACGGTTAAGTTAGTTAAAGCGAAACTTAAAGCTTATAATTAAGAATATTCAAAAAGATCTTACCTACATCCCAATTATAATCTTTTAAAATTCTTTTAATTATTAATAAGTTACATCTTGAAAAATTAAGTGTTGTTAGCAATTTTTGATTGTATAATTGGAAAACAGTAAATTGTTTTAGGAAACTAAATTGTACCCCAGAATAAATACTTAAAAAAAGAAGAAATAATTAAAGGATATCGATTATTTTCTTCTCTACCACGAGAATTTGTTGAGCTAAATTTGATACATGGCATGATTGTCGGATTCATCTAAATGTAAACTAAGGGCTCACTATTATTTGATGTTTATTTGCAACAAATGTACTAGGAAGATAATGAGCTTCAAACACCACCTGAAGAACTCGCAGCCTTTTAGGAGAAGTTCCATCGATAAATGCAGGATAGTCGACATCATCTATTGCTATTGAGTTTTCTTGCGTTTTATTTTTTGGCCTAGAGTTAATACATCACTCATTGTCTTCTATCTGTTGGTTTTCAGTAGCAGTATTTGACTTGACCCTGGCATCAGTATTGGCAGCCACAGGTGGATAATCGATATAAATATAGAAACTGGAGTTAACATATTATAATGAAGAACCCAATTAGTTACCGTAAGATCATTTTCTGCACAAGCACCAAATATCACATTATTTTAATAACATCTTTCATCTTTTACAAGGTGCACTGTTTTCTCTGAATATGGTTGAATTTTCCCGGACGCTGGGTTTTAGTCGACCTAAATTCTGAATGTTCCTTCTCTATGTCTTTATGTTTCTTTGCAGAATTTCCATTAATTCAAAGTTAATTTCTGAGTGACTGGTAAGAATGTTTTTGAAAACCAGGGATAAAATCAAGTGTTAAATGAGATCCCCGTCCAAAAATGATACAGCAAGGAGTGTTCCATTTAAGACGAAGCTAGGTCATTTCATTACTAAAGTCCTTAAGCTGTATTGTTGTTGGTCTATTACCATCTTCATTAGCATCACTTAAGAGATAGAATAATCTTCTGGGCGGTATTTTTGCATTTCATTTAAAGGGATTTCATCAACGTTTCTTTTGGTACCTTGATGCTCATTGAAAAATTTATATCCTTCAGTTCGAAACTAAGTTACCTGGCTACAATATTAAACTCGCACATCAATAGTTGGGTCATCGATTGATTTGGAGCACATGCTTACAAGCTTGTTTATATTGAGTGTTGCCCAGTGTCATGAAAATGTTGTGCTTATTTAATTGACTTTACAGTACTTTATTTATTCTTTTATTTTTCTTAGGTCTATATATTTACTACGCTGGTTTTGTGTTTGATAAACCCTTAGTTCAGGCCTACTTCTGCATTCAATTTAAAACAATTTATCAAACACATGAAAGATGAGCAAGGAATTGAAACCTTCACGATTGGATGTCAATCCAAACTCACCCAAAGCTGCAAAAAAATGAATGTGCCCGAGCTCTTGATCTTGCTCAGAAAAACTCTGAATTTTATTCGCAACAAAACAATCCACCAACTGTAGCTGCTGTAACAACAGATTCAGGACATGTCGAAGATAACACATTATCTCTTGGAGCTTTACGAATAGGTTCAAATACCAAACCAACCAATCCACGCAAGAAAATATGCTACTTCTGTGGAGGATCAATGCATGCCAACCGATCCTTGTGCCTTGCCTGAGATGCTACCTATCACAACTGTTTCAAAGTTAGACACTTTTCAAAGGTTTGATCTACTAAGAAAGAATCTAACTTATCTACCATTTATTCATCACCAACACTTTGTGCTGTCTCGAAAGTCTGTCCACCAATCTCCGTCATGCATCAGTACCTGTTATTGTGAATAGTCAAACTTTGGAGGCATTGATTGATTCCTGCAGCTCTGACAGTTTTATCAGCGAAGGCGCTTTTAACAGACTTCAAATTCCACAATCACCATAGAACAAAGCTCTTTCTCTTGCCCTAACATCAATGAAATCTACTGTTATCGGGAGTTGTCAATTAACACTTTCTTTGAATGAACAGACCAATGAGAACGTTAAATTTGACATTCTCCAGAATCTATGTAGTGATATGATTTTGGGGTATGATTTTCAGAAACATCAACAAAACTTAAAGTTCGAAACCTAACGTCCGAAACCTGACTTATTTTTCTCACCACTGCCCAAAAGTAACATATCTGCAATGTCTGAATCGACAAGTACCTTTGCCAAGCTTGCCAATGTTAAACCGCCTTCACTATTTAAAAGTCTTCCAGAAGATATCAAACTCATTGCAACAAAGTCGAGACCGTTCAATAAAGATGCTCGAGCTTTCATTGAACAGGAACTACAAGCTCTCCTTAAAGCTGGAAAAATTCAAAGGAGTGATTCTTCGTGCAGAGCTCAAATCTTAGTTGCTAAAGATGAACTTAACAGACATCGCAAGAGATTATGTATAGACTATTCACAAACAATCAATTTGTACACAGAACTCGACGCTTATCCATTACCTTGCATAGATGAAATGGTCAACAAACTTTCTAAGTACAAGTATTTCTCTACATACGATCTCAAGAGCACCTACCACCAGATCCCGTTACAAGAATCGGAAAGGAGGTATACAGCATTCGAATGTCTCGGTGATTTATATGAATTTGTCGTTGTCCCATTTGGCGTAACCAACAGCGTACCCTGTTTTCAAAGGTCAATGAACGATTTAGTCAAAAAGGAAGGTTTAAATGATGCCCTGATAATGTCACCATTGGAAGAGTAGATGAAGCTGACCTTCAGAGAAACGACACTGCTTTTCTGAAATGATCGCCAAAAGAAACATAACATTGAATAACTCTAAAACTGTACACTCGTCTTCGTTAATTGATATCCCCCGGAACAGTATCAGCTATAACAGTATCAAACCAGATCCTAAACGATTACAGCCATTATTAGATTACCCGCCACCATCCAATGCTGCTTCTCTTCGCAGGACTCTGGGAACGTTTGCATATTATGCCAAATGGATAGCACAGTTTTCGGACAAAATTCGACCATTAGCTGAAGCCGAAACCTTCCCACTGAACAATCTTGCACTTAATTCCTTCAAACTATCAAAATGGAGCTTACAGAAGTTGTTTTAGCACCAATAGATGAAGACACATCTTTTGTGGTAGAGTGTGATGCTTCCGATGTGGTGATATCTGCTTCACTGAACCAAAATGGTCGGCCAGTAACATTCATGTCAAAAACATTATCAAAGACCAAACGATGATACCCAGCTGTTGAAAAGGAAGCACTGTCCATAATCGAAGCCGTTCGAAAGTGGAGCCATTTACTATCACGGAAACCATTTACCTTGATAACTGACCAACGCTCTGTTTCATATATGTTTGGCAATCGAAAGCGTACTAAGATTAAGAACAGTAAAATCCAAACTTGGCGAATGGAGCTTGCTGAGTTTTCTTACACTATCAAATAACGTGAAGGGAAAAGCAATGTTGTCGCAGACTCCTTAAAACGTGCTCACTGTCCCACTATTTCCAGTAATCTAGATGACATTCATACTCAACTTTGTCATCCTGGTGTTACCCGTCTGTTACATTTTGTCAAAATAAAGAATTTATCGTTGTCAACAGAAGATGTCAAACGCACCTGTGCAAACTGTAAGATTTATGCTGAAATGAAACCACAATTCTATTAACGCTCTGATGGTTCTCTTATAAAAGCAACCAAACCAATGAAACGATTGAGTATGGATTTTAAAGGGCCCTTTCCGTCCACCACGCGTAACAAGTATTTTATGACGGTTATTGATGAATAATCACGATTCTCTTTCGAAATACCATGTCCAGACATGTCTACATCTACCGCCATCAAGTGTTTAGACTCACTTTTCTTCCTATGTGGCATGTCAGGCTACATACTTTCTGACAGAGGCAAATCCTTCATGTCCGAAGATCTTTGCTGCCACCTTACCAGCAGAGGGGTAGCAACCAGTCACAGTACACCATACCATCCTATCGGAAATGGCCAAGTGGAACGATATAATGGTATCATTTGGAGAGCAGTTGAATTGGCCTTAACATCCAACCAGTTACCTATCATTCAGTGGGAGAAGATATTTCAAGATGTTCTGCATTCAATTCGTTACTGTCAACTGCTACCAACTCAACTTCACACGAGCGGTTCTTCAGCTTCCAGCACAAATTCAGTAATGGCACCTTACTTCCTTCTTGGTTATCTCCAGGCGCTGTTTACCTCCACAAATTTGTACATTTCAGCAAAAGTGACGATTTATTGGAAGAGGTTGAGCTCACTCATGTCAACCCAACATATGTCCATGTTCGCCACAAAGATGGTAGAGAGTCCACAGTGTCACTTTCCGACCTTGCGCCTTGTCCAAGGGATACAGAAGAAGCTCACTTGAATACATCAAACGAAAACTTGCATATAGAAACAACTGCAAGTGAGATTGTATTGAACAGATCAAATGATCCAGAACCAAATGTAATGGAGAGCGCGACTGAAGAAGCTGTAGACAACCAAAACCAATATACCACAGAAGTGACATCTGAGCAACCATCACAAACCGAAAATGTTTTACGGCGATCAACACGTACCAAATGAAAGCCTCAAAGATATAAGATTGACTAGATTTAACAAAACTAAGGAACTCCTAATTGAGGGAGAATGTAATGAAAATGTTGTATTTATTTAATTGACTTTACAGTACTTGATTTATTCTTTTATTTTTCTTAGGTCTATATATTTACTACGCTGGTTTTGTGTTTGATAAACCCTTAGTTTAGGCCTACACCTGCATTCAATTTATAACACCCTGTATAGATAGTCAGAGGCATTGTTGATCTTGCCTGGAAGGTATTGTTCATCGTGATTGGCAAACGATTTGGTGTAAACTAAAAAGTCGATTAAATAAAGCACTTTACAATCATATATAATACTATCAATACAATAAATACTATAAATTCTCAATTGCAATCTTGGAGACCCCCGGTGGTTCAGAATCATTTTCTAGTTTGTCTGACAAAAATGACAGCACAATTTTAGTTCGCTTTCTTTTATCCTCACAGCGACAACAGATAACATTTCAACCCGGGCGTCCAAGAAGGAAACCTCCACGTGGTGACTCCTGGATGCTGACTAGCCAGGTTTTCCTGACTGGTTGGTAACGAATAGCCTTCGTTTCAAGCTGTTATTCCGTACCATGAAAGAAATCGATCTCGTCGTTCGTGTGATTTCGAATCTGGTTCGTCGTCGATTTGGAGACATTTTTTGGAACTTGTGCCGCCCCGTTGGTAGGTGAAAGTTTTTTGTTTCTAGTTTCTTTCCAAACCGATCTGTCTTGCTTATGGGTTGCTGTTGCTTTTCAGTGACGTCCTTGCTGGTGTGTATAGGTGGCATCCAGGAGTGATCCCGGGAAACCTCGTGTGGTAGGATAACAACTGTTTGCTATTAGTCTATCTCACCAATGAATAACCAGTCAGGAAATGTGCGTCTTCGACGTCCCTGTGAGACGATAGATTGAAATGTTGTTTTGTTGTTGTGCAAGCTGCTTGGGGCAGATTGGAAGACCACTCCACTGAGCTCGATCCAGCCTCATGAAACGGGAAACAAACCTCCCCTCACTGCCAAACAATTGAATATCCATAGCCTACAGCAACGCCCCCCCCCTTCAGTATGTATCTGTGACCAGGTGAGTAGGTTGCACCGGGAATATACTCAACAAGTTTTTTAGATATAATTTAAATTCTTGATACCTTTGCCTTGATACTGAGTTGTATTTCCATTGGATAAACTTTTCAAAATGAAGATGGACTTTTATTTAAATATCCTTCATATCATCAATTTCATCGTTTTGACAAGTTACCTCATTTGAATTTATAGAGAAATTTTTGAAACCAAATTAACGTAGATTGATTGAAGAAACTAATTTTTAATTTTTAGTTCACGACGAAAATAAAGGACAAGCTCACAGCTTTTTGTCTTCGTTACCATTGTGTTAATTTGAAAAGATGAGTCTTTTCTCACTGTCAACATTTTCTAATAAAATTCTAATCCTTCTGGTCAGTTTGAATTCCATCTAGAATCAAAGAATACCAGCTAATTAGATTCAATTTAACCAACATTTCCGCGAAACTGAATTTGATTATTGTATTCTGTCTATTTTTAAATGGGTGAGTTTCAGGATCGAAACAGAGCTCTAATTTCCCACCATTTATGCAGCAGGTTGACAAATGATTTTAACTTCCAACGATCAGTAGACTTAAAGGAATCATCGAGTGTCTTGAATAGTGAAGCATCATTTATATTGCCTTTGCGGTCCAGTGATATCAGAATATTCTCTATCATTCTTCCCAGTTTTTGACATTGTTAAACTTTTTCTTATGACTAGAAAAGGAGCATTGGACTAGTCTTCCTCTTTCCCTTTCAATAAATGAAACGTGTCTCTTACAAATTCATCAAAAGAAATATTACTGGAAGTCACAAAGTACAAGATTAGATCACGTAAAACAAGGAGTTCATCAGGAATTCGAAGATCATCTTTCATGCCATATTCTATTAATCACTCTCTAGCCAAAAGAAAAAATTGAGCATCCTTTTCTTTCTTGACTCATGTTCTTTTCCAATCCTTTAGATTGCTCCTGTAACTGATCCAACTGAATATTAATGCCATTTACAGATTTCTCTTTCTTCAGAGCAAGCATCTTCTTCAGCATTTCACACTCATATGCAAAAGAGCTTGATTACCCTTCTTCTCTTTGGTAACTAGAATACTTGAATTTAGGTTTCGCATACTCCGCGAGGCTTGAGCAATGGTTATTTGGCGTGATCTATCCATTTTGTCGACCATTGTAAGATGTAAACAGGGTGGGTTAATGGTGACTATCTCTTTATCCATACCAGTCTAATGAGTCTAAATAAAAATAGCTTGTACCTATTTATTGTAGTAGTTGACTGCTCCTTTTTCTGAGTTTAAAAGATCACTCCGTCTCTCAGATCGCGGGCTAGCATCACAAACGGATACAATTGCATCCTTTTCATAGAAATGCAAACAAAGATGCTGTTTAAATTGTGGAAGAGTTAAACCACTTACTTTTCTCCAGATAGCTTCTTTAATACCTGTAGTTTATAGCATTTTGAACAATTACAATGGGTTTCTGTTCAGAGAAACATTTACATAAACCATCATCAATTTATCGGTTGACACTTATGAAGTAGTGGACAGTTATTTTCCTTTTGTTTTGACTAAAACAGACGCTATTTCATGGACAATTTTTCTTAAGCAGATTAGCAGGTGACCACAAAAAGACTACTAGGCAAGAAGGTCTCTGATATAGCAGTAAGGATCGACGTAGTGTTAACAAGAATACAGGTAACAAGCATTCTATAGTTAACAGAAGGTTCGACCATTCTAGATGATAATTACTCAGTACTTTTCTGGCTCAATATCTTGATGGAGCAATAACATAAGAGAGCAAACCAAGGCATCTATTGAATGCACCTATGGATTCTTCAGACTGGGAATTGATGCTGTTGCAATTGGGGACAATCTGGTTGAGAACATAACCATTACCCCTCTGGTAGGAGTGGAAATAATAGATCCTCTGGAAACATGAGATACAAAAGCAATGGATTCAAAACATTTAACAGAATTAGAAAAGTATGCACTCTAACTGAGACAGTGTAAGTGACATAGTAAATTGGGAGCTGTGTACACCCGCCAATTTACTATTTATTTACAGGATGTGTGACAATAACAGTAGATACATGTGGGGTACCAGCTCTGACATATGTTTGGTCATAGCAGCTTCTAGGGTAGAAACTGATTTTCTTTTATTTTTGCAGTCTTGGACTGGTGAACTTAATCCTCTTACAACTTTCAAAATTCCTCATAATCGCCAATGTGCTAAGGTTTGAAAGCGAAAATCTTTTCCCGGTCAGTCGACACTATCACATTTTTCAAGGCAGTTTCACTCTGCTTCTACCAAAGACAGCAAAAATGATTTTGGTCTGCATTTTACCAACTAAGACTCCTCTTTGCCCGAATCGTAGTCCATAAAATGTTCAAATTAAATGACCCTTTAAGCCTGGAGTTTAAATCCAAATATTTCTTTCTGGTCTGGGTATGGCAAAAGTTGAAAAGATTTTGGCTCCACATGAGTTATATTAGTCCCTCCAAATCAAATCTGTAATTTACTAGAAAACCAAAACATTTCACGAAGCCATCTTGGACAAGTGAAATGAAGTAAAAAGACTGATGATTTACAATTAATTTATACGGCAGAATCTTGAAAATTTGTAACAATAATTTCTTTAGAAATCACAACAGATTACCAAAGATTTTCACTCAATTATTTCTCCTCAAAAGTTCATAAATAAACAGCTAAATGATTCGACTTTCTCAGAAGCTCGGTCGATGCTGCATGTCAATTTTGTGACTGGGGAACTATTACTTGGTGGATATAACAGGGACAAATTATGAACAACAATAACTCAGATGTAAAAGATGAGCTCAAAAATAACATTTTGAACACAAAAATCAACAATGAGTCATTATATAGTAGATTAATTCAACAATAATTTAATAATAATTTGTCCCCCGAAAACATCAAAAGTATGTCTCTCTCGAATCGAAGTAGACCTATAAGTCGAAATCTTCAAACAACTTCTCAGTTACAAAAACAAATCCTAGCTAAGGCTCCATGAGTCGAAAAACTTATTATTGCCAATTTTTTACCAAATTATGCTGGTAAAACTTTAAAAAGTGTCTTAATTTAATATAAAAATATGGCTTTTTGGTTTGAACTCCTTAATCCAACAAACAATCAAGATATGTTTGCAGACCTACCAGGGTATAAAATATTTGTTTGTTTTTAATGTCTTGCTTTCAAGGGTGTGGTAAGAATTTTCATAATTACGCTTGTTATAAACTTTCATTTTTATTATAAGTGATTTTCAACAAAAACAACAACTGAATTTCCATCAATAATCAACAGAGATAATAATTCAGAAAAATAATAAATGTCCCCACTTTTAACATCAGAGCAAGGCATTTTACTTTCGTTAATGCAACCATCCTTGGTATGTCACATTTCTTTGCTTGAATGAGTTTCGTCAAACAGGAAAAAGTTCAACATTTGAAGAATGATGTTAAAACTTCTAACTCTTAGCAATGTGATTTTTCAATTATTACAAAAAGAAGTAAAAATATCCATGGCAGAGTACTGGGAATGAGAAAAGTGACAGATTATTGTGCTCATCAGAATTCTGTTCAGTTGTTCAGTTATCTTTATACACCTATATTATATGTGTAACTTGTTTTAATTAATAAGCATTATTGAAATTTTAATTGCTATAAGTATTAGTTCTCTTTTTGAACAGAAAACTTTCATGCTTATATATTGTCACAATCTGTTAATAAAATATAGCCTTGAATAAATCATGCCATTATAATTTTGGTGATTGGAATATTTAATGTATATATCTGCAATTTGTATTGAAAATTTGATACCCTTGACGTTTTCAGAGGATGAGAAAAAAAAGAATGTTAGGTTCGAACCCAGTCTGATGGGCAAATATTTTTCACTTTTAAAAAATCGAATCAATTTTATAGTATTCCTTCATTTCTCCTGTTTCTTTGAATAAGATTTTCTTGTCTTTGAAGAAAAAGTGCCACTTGGTGATAGGATTTGCACCATATACGGAGCTTTTAATAAGGTACTCAAAGGTATCAATCAGACAGTTGGCTTTCGAAACCAACTAGTCTCAAAAGAATTGGGGTTTTTTTTTCTACTAGGATATCTAAAAATGATGACAACCATTTTGTTCCTTTTTTAGCGGAAAATAATAAGGATGGAAGAGGATTAGTTAGGATAATCATAAATCTAGTGCTGCCTTGCTGATTTTTAAATATGGTAAACGTGTCACCAGCGAATCCATAATACATGATGACATCTATATTTATTTACCAACAAGTCGGTGGCATGATCATGACTGGATTCATTATACAGTTGACAGTGTCAGAGAGTGGATTCATTATGCAACTTGTTTAATACCAGCATGATATTCCAGTTAACTTTTTTACCCTATGAACTGCAATTTTTTTATGTCTTTTGACAAAAGAAAATAAGCAAAAATAAATATTTGTTGTCATCTCTCTCCCATGTTTTGTCAGAATGGGTGCGTTATGGGGAGAAAAAGGTCTCACTGGTCCAATTATTGTCAAATCTTATAGTCTTTATATTAGCTGATGAAGAAATTACAGCAATCAATGAAATCTATATTTGTTATTGTAATAATATGAGAATTGTCCTTAAATGGATTTCAAATTCATAGAAAGATCATTGGGTCATCATTGACACATATTCTAAAAAATCAATTACAGTTTAGGCAAGCAGAAAAAGGGTATCAAATCGTCTACCAACGCAAGTGTTTGTCATCAAAGTACATAACCTTTGATACTATGCATGTCAAAAAAAATAACCCCTTAAAATATTGTTAAGACAGAGATAAGTTACGAAGAACTAAAATGATAAGTCGATAAATAATTTTGAAATGTAGACATTTAAAAATCATCAGTTGGAGGAGAGGGTCACTTGTTAACTTTAGAAGCTTTGCTTATCTTGGAGTTGAAGCCTACAACAAATACGAAGGATGAGTGGAAGTCGCAAGAACTTAAGATTAAGTTGTAGTCAAGTTCTTGACCCCTAATCATCATTTGTTTCTATTGCAGATGCAGTAGAATTAGCTGTATTTTTTTGCAGTAGTCTGAAGATAAAAGTGCAATCTGTAAACCTTGGCAAAGTTGCCTAATTCGCTGACGTTGTATATTTTTCGTCTTTAAATAACTTCTCTCTGAAATAACAAGTAAAAATCCTGTAACGGATGCCAAGCTTTTTTTAATGTAAATCTATTTTCCAAGAGTCCTCTCATAAGAAATTGTTTCCGCAAAAAAGTTTGTCCAACAAAACAAAACTTTTAATAGTGAAGAAATGAAAGTTCTCGGAAGAGATATTCTCTACATTTTTATGTAAACCATGCCAGATTTACTTTTGTAATATTTAATTTGATTTGAAGCTAAGGTCATTGATATTTTGAAGATAGTGTTCTGGGAAAGCTTTTTTAAAAATGAAAAACATATCAACCACATGACTTTCCCATATATTTAGTGGAGTTGTCGTTGTCGTTTCTGCTTTACTTTTGTCAGCTAGCATGCAAGTTTCAAGAATGGGAAATGAATCAATGCGCATTGCTTTATCATCCATTTTGTCTTATGAATTCACTTGAAACCAACACTGTGTGAAAAGAAAATGAAAAATATCTTATAAATTCAAGGTTGGTATTAACCATTTGCTTCGTTATTCGTTAAGTGTATAAGCAGATCTTTGGTAATGTGTAAAGTGTCAGTTACATCTGACCAACTATTTTCAATTTCTAACAGAGTTTGCAAGTCTGTTATTGAAAAAACAATGTGCATCCAAAACGATTTTCTTTCCATTTCCTTTCTTAACTTTGCATTATAGTTGCGATTTGTTTACAGTATTGTGCTACTCTGTTACTTATTTCAGAATTTTAAATACGAGTTCTTAATACCAAATGATTAACACATTTTAAGACTTTGATAACAAGGTGATTTTGTCACTACTACCTCACGTAGTCATATGTTGAATGGTAATGATTTTGTTTGATGCTATTTGAATATGTCTCAGTCCAACATATATGTCCAGTGAAAAACTGACATTAATCTTAAAGCCATAGGACTATTGTCATTTCTATTTTTAAGAACATACGCGAGGCTTTGCAAATTCATAAGTAGTCTAGTCTATTTGGTAAAATGTTGTAGCATGGTCATTTAAAGTAAGCTAAGCGATGACACCAACGTCAAACCTGCTTTTATATCAGAATAGTTCATGTTAATGTCCCTGACTGACATGCTAATGTTGCATTCTATTATGAAATAATATATAGGGAAAAAAACCTGACCCAACTTTATATATTTTAGGTTATTAAACCGATTGTGGTAAGATAGTCACTTAAATATACCATAAAATCGAATATCAAGTATACTTCCAATGAATTTAATACCTTAACGAGAAAAATAAACGATATCGTATGTTCATATATACCATAATTTTTGAAGTTTCAAATAAAAAATAAATTTTGCTTATCAGTAAAACTAATTGTATGGTCCTTTGTTGTAAACCATAAATTATGTTTCGAGCAAAAGGTTTCAAACTGTTTAATTCATGTATTGCTATCATCTGAAGAGGTAGTTTATAAACTCTTTGCTCCTTCATGTCATAAAAACGGTAGATACAAAACCAGACAAGCGTTACATGCATGTATATATATATATAGTAGTAAAGTATACTAATGTTCACTAAGAGTGCTCAATGTTTCCAGAGCGTTTATAAATCGATTGCAGTTTGAAGATTGTTAAGAAAACATGAAACTAGTAGTAACTGCTAAATTTGTCTAGTTATTTTGTATACTATACTCGATTTATATATATATATATATATACTGTGTCAAAGGCTTACTTTAAGTCGATGGAGAGTTCTCCACTGTTTTTCATTGTGGGTTTTGTGTATTGAAACAAATTTATGACTTTGGAAATATTTTTTTACTTGATTCTACTTTCACTCCGCTTTGTAACTGTTATTTTTATGTTATCGGTTTCAGTAAATAGCAAAAATGAATTATAGATAGCTCTATTCCATCCATTTTTTCATTAAAATTGATAGCTACTGCGATAAAAAGACATCTGCGTCTAAATAAGTAGCTGTTTAATATTATACAGGGATATCACTTTAATTGTTGAAGAGGCAATAAGCGATTTTCTATTCTAATAATTGGTACTAAGCTCACTTTCCTTTAGTTTGAATTCAAATAGCATGGCTTAAAATGAACGCAATAACTTCATAATTAAGCTTAGCATGGGATGATATTTTTTAATCAGCGTCGGTTCTATAGACACTCTGGTTAGTTCGCTTCAAGCTTTATCAAGAAAACAAAGCCTCGGATTATGTCACTGTTTATTCATGCAAGACTCTGAATTTGCAAGGACTGTTTTTATGAAGAGCACAACAGGTTTAATAAACTGTTTCAAAGGAAATAAATGAGTTATTCCAGTGACAGAAGCAAGGACAAAATTAGTTAGAAGATGTCATATTGTAAGAAGACAGATATTCTCTTAATAAAGACGAAAGGGAACAATGTAGATGATAACTTATTTTCACTAATCAAAGAGCTGCAGCAATGTGGGAAACACTCGATAGGAAAGCTGAAGAAATGATTTGAAGGACATTGTTCCGTATATCTACAAAGTCAGTTCTGCCTCGCTTTGAAGACAGCAGTCTGCTATTAGAAAGTAAGATATTAGAGATATCTTACCAATGAACAAGTGTTTAACAATCAGATGTACGTGTACAGTACTGTGGTGGTACAAAGAGGTTTTTCAGTTTCCTTGTCTAAAGCATTAAATAATACAAATTCAACTTCAGCAGTGTTATTGTATCCTTAAATAAGTTCTCAAAATTTATTTTCCCTCTTGAAAATAATCATCAAAACAAAAATAAAGATTAAGAAATAAAGAGCAATCTTTACCAAATTATGAAATATCTCTGAAAAAATGAAAATTCCTCCGGCAGATAAAGATCTCCAAACCAATTCTGATGACTTCACTGTGGATGAGCTACTAAAAGTGATAAGGGCTATAAAGTCGGATAAATCCCCTGTAATTGACTTTGAAAATATGGTGGGTATGATCTAATATAATTTCATATTGAATGGTAAAGAACGCCTTTATTAGTTGGGAGAAAACAGCAACGTGTATCCTCTGAAAAATACGTTAAGTTAATGCATGATTTTAAAGGAATTTTTGCTTATGTCAACTGCTGGCAGTAAAGTCTGAAACAGAATAATACTCAATCGAATATATGATCTTTTTGATGAACTATTAAGAACACGTCAAGCAGGATTTAGACAATCCAGAAATTTTGTTGAACAAATACACATTCCAGGAAAGGTTATTGAAACATATCAGCAAAGACAACTTCCTATAATAGCCACATTCATAGACTTGCCAAACAGACATTCGATATTGTTGATAGAGAAAGCATAATACCTAAAAGTGTGAAGGTTATTGCCATAATCTACAGAAAAAGTAAAAGTAGATTTCGACTTCTACACATTTTAAAGCAGTTTATGGGAACACAGGTGTCTTTCAAAGAGACATGCTAGCCCCATCCCTGTTTCAAATCGTCATGGGATATGTTTTGAGACAGACAAATCAGCATCCTGTTGAAAATTTTTATAACTTTGGGCAAAGTCTACCTGGATCATTAGGTCGTTTGGACCAAGTGAAGACTTCATCTCATTGTAAACTTTGACTTGCCTTCGCTTTATGTGGATGTGTTCTTTCGAGATTACGATATCTTCCTTCAGCATTTCGATTGCGTCTTGAAAATTGACCTCGATTCTTGATTTTGTTATCCTCTTGTCCACTGTTTGCAAACGGTAAAACACAACTTCAGAACGAAAATCAGGCTCTCTGTCGTCTGAATCAGACTCGCTTAAAAGTTCGTGTTCTTGATTCTTTAATATTTGATCAACCAACACAGATGATTTGCAAGTTCCATACTTTTCAATCATGTATTCAGAATTGTTAGAATAACAGCTAAACCTTTCAACCAAGTCGTGCAGATTGTTTGGGAGACTTTCTTTAAACCTTCTATTCAATTTATTTATCCCTTTGGCTAGTAAGGACAAATTATCGCAAATTTCACACAGGCAAGACGCGTGTGGTATATTTATGTTGAAAATATATTCTTTGTGGGCTTTCAGGAAATAGTAGTTGTGAAAAGGACAACTTTTTGATAAATTCTGTTTCAAACGAATCGCCGTCTGATTCTTGTCAATTTGCAATGGATAGTATCTCGCAAAGGCCACAACAGATATTGTTTTTGTTTGTATTTGCATTCGATATCGAATTTTTCAATGTATACATGGTCTTTCCGTCCATGATTGGTATAGTAAATATCAGATCGATTAAGAAATTACACAAGCCAGGTCTTTTCTTCCTCGCCAAGTTCTTTCCGCGGTCTATCCCGACTTTTCTGTAACTTAATATGGGGCTGATACTTTGTTGCCAGCCGTTGAATAATTTCAGCTTTTTTGTGAGGGCTCTTGAAAGGCTACGATGCATCGTCTGCCTGCATAAAAATGATGAACCAGGCGTCGTCTGAGCACATGATGTTGGATTGTTGGTCGTGGTGACGGAAGTACTCTCTGAAACTTCTTTGATTCTTTTGGATTTCCATTTCCTCAACTTATCGTTTTCTTTAAAATTTTTGTATCGTTCCTGGTCACTCTTTAGGTTAGCTCTTCACCTTGCCAATCTTTCTTTTTCCCTTCTTAAGTGTTCATTTGATTTTGCTTTCAATTTTTCTCGTCTTAATTTACATTTTTGTGCGTTAACCAATCAAGAGTATTCAACTTTACTTGGTCTTTCTAGAAGAAAAGGGTAGTTTCTATTTTAAAACTTCATTATATATTTAGGAACACCATGTTTCCAATTTTATAAAATAGTAAAATAATTTGATAAAAATTAAAAAAAATGGAGAAAGAAAAACTGACCACGCCTTTTGACTGGAGCTGCTTGCATGTCTTTCTCTGGCGTTCAGTAGCGCTGATTACTCGTTCTTTTTAAAAAGCTTTCGATAAAAAGTAGATCTGACGTTCAACACTCCATTCATAATCAAAACAAATGATTTTAAGCTGTTCAATTGCAGCTTGTTGATAAAAACCACGTGCGACGTTTCTAGAGCTTTGAGAAGTTCTTGGACAAAAATGAATTTAGTGTCGTGTGGAAATTTTTGGTACCCCATGTTTCTATCGTTTTTCTGTCTGAGGCATGCAAAAAGGCACACACAGGTGATTGCAGTCTAAACACAAGTGATAAACACCAGAAGTCAAGAGTCTCGGTTATTTTCTTGTTTTCAAGCTCTCAGATATCGAAACAAAAGATTTAATGATTCTTGGCTCCTTCTAGTAATGTAAGTGTGTAATAGGAGCATATCTAACAAGGTATACAACTTTTCCATACGACACTAAAATCGTATGGGTTGCACTGCTTTATTGCTCCACAAAAACATCAAAATCTCAGTTTTCAACCAATTCATTGGGGTTTTTTCGATAATGCGATACCTAAACTGGTTCAAAATAGGAAAAAACCAAAAGTATTCTAAAAAAAAATTGTCCTTGCATGTTGACTTATTTAAAAATACGCCAAATGATGTGATCTCTATAACGTCTTTTTTCTCGATGATCTTCTTCAGGCTGAGTACCGGTTCTGTCATTTTGAGAAATATTAAGGCTGCGAGGTTTTCAAACGACAAAAGAAGACAATATTCTGCTCAATAGTAACCTTTGGACTGCATCAGTTAACCAGTGGGAAACAATGAACTTTCTTCCGTCAGAATTCTAGGAAACGATGCAGTTTCTGTCTTTTGTTGATAAGAAAAGAGCTGTCAAATCTGATATGATTGACACAGATGCAGTTACCAAACATTTTTACGCAAGATTTGTTCTGCCATGACCATCCCTTGCAACTGGCTTTTATTGCTAAGTTTAAGGCCATCAGGACCAAAAGCAACCTGCAAAAGGAAATTATGAACTGGCCATCTCTGAATAGTGTGAAAACAATATTTTATCACATGGAAGCCAGATTGACCAGGAATGATCTGAATATCCTACAATCTTTTTTTTATAGACTTCTTAATTTTTACTCTAGTGAAAATGGCTTGAGCAGTTGCATCAATTGCATTAGTTTTGATCCACCCCTAGGGAATACTTTTATTTAATGCACAAAACCATGAACTACAGAAAAGCAGAAAAGGTGGAAGAACGATATAGCCCTATGGTCAAGGACTTGACGTAGGACCTAGAAACCAGCAGTGCCCAAGAATCCTGACAAAAAGGCAATCCCACAAGCACAGACGAGGCCATAGAGCTCTTTAGAAACCCGTTTAAAAGGACACTTTAAAACCAAACTCAGTTTTTTCATCACCGCGTGGCAAAACGTTTTCCTGATAGTATGGGTGGGTCTTTCTATGCATTCACAATTTTCAAGTATTAAAATGCAGGTCGTCTCGGTCAATGAAATTCCTATGGCGAGGGAAAGTGGTAACGGGAACAGGTACAATATTTTACTGGCCGTTCTTACTACGATTCTACACTTACGTTTGTTTTACAAGAATAACCGTTGTCTTGCCAATACACGGGAGAGGTACGTCGTTTGGATCTTCCTTGCTTGACTATTCAGGAACAGTGATGGTCACCCCTTAAAAGGTAGGGACTATATAAGGTACCTTAATAATTTCCTATCCAATTTGACCATACTGAGTAAATGTGCTTAGCTGTACATCCTATTCTGTGGTAGGAAAAGAGGAAAGAAGAAAATGGGACTGCTGAGCTTTGGAGCCTGGAATGTATGGACCTTAGTAGATGACAAAAGCCAAGAAGAGGGACGAACTGCCAACATCTGTTGCAAGTTCAATAACTATGGCCTTGAAATAATGGCCCTCAATAAAACAAGGCATCCTATTAAGTCTAGCTTTGAGGACATTGGCTACATAATCGTCTGGAAAGGTAAACCAGACTTTGTACCTCGCATCTCAGATGTTGGGTTTGGCATTCTCTTCCATGTGACGTCGGACCCACTTTGAAATTCTTACAGAATCATGATACAATGAGTGAAACTGAGCAAAACTGACTGTACAACGCTGATTAGCGTGTATGCATGAAAGCAAAGACACATTCTACGAAAAGCTTAGAAGGGTCATTCTGGCTACACAAAGGAAAAAGACTCGGTGACTTAAATGCGTATGTTGAAGCATATCATATCTTACAGTCTGATGTGCTGGGTCACCGCAGTCTCAGAAAAAGCAATACAAGAGGAACCTCTTGCTGTCTCAACTCAACGCAACTCACGATATCTGCATTAAAAACATGCTGTTTAAACAGACATAAATACAAGACAACCTGGTTGCATCCCAGATCAAAACACTGATTGGTGCTCGACTGTGTCATCCTGTGTGAACATATCAGTAAAAACGTGAACATCACAATGGCAATGAGAGGCAATGGATGGCTGTCAGACCACTTATCATGTAAAAATGAAGCTAAACGTCTAGCTAAACCCGAGAGGAGTCAACGCCAACGTCAAACACGGAAACTACACGTAGAAGTGCTCTTTTGTTTTTGTAACAAGAACCATGACTAGAAAGACTAACTACTCCTTACTCTCAGTACAACCAGGACTCATGATGAGGAGAATGTGGACCTTAACAAACTGTAGAAGGTCTTTCAGCAGACAACCCTTGGAGTGGCGGGTGAGATGCTGGGCGTAGTCAAATAAAAACACCAAGACTGGTTTGATAAAAAGGATTAAAACAAAGTCTCAAGCCTTCTGCAAGCCTCGCACAAACCAAACTACAAATACACCCTTTGCAATCACTCACCGTTACACAGAACTTACGTGGTGCTCGAATGAACCTCACAAATGCAACTGAGGTCATGAAGAATAAGTGGTTGGAAGACAATGCTATCAAGCATTGTCTTCCAGCAATATGTTGCACAGGACACCAGGGATCTTTTTGACGGCCTCAAGGAGTATAAGGATCACGATCAAATGGTCCACCACTGATATTCTCAAGCTGCAATAACACCATATTGACAGACAAGAACAAGATACTTCCCAGATGGGCTGACTACTTCAACATATTTTTGACAATTTTGTAAATTGTGTCCCACTGTGCTGGTCACTAAGACCAACTGTCTATTGATAAAGCCGGACCTGATGTCATACCAACAGAAAAATACAAATTCAGAATGGCACACAGAGCCTCAGAACTGACAAAGCTGTTTAGTGCTTTTCCGGTAAGGCAGCTGTCCTACAAGGCCTCAAACATGCGTAAATAATTCATCATAACAAACAAACAGGAAACTTAGTGTGATAATCAGCATGGCATCTCACTATTAACGCAGATAAAAACCTTGGACATATTTACTCTTCTCGTAGATCACGTTATTGACAAGGTCTATCCAGAGCACAGTGTGGCTTTTTAAGGGAGCGTGGCATATATGACACGGTCTTTGCCTACAGACAACTTATAGAGAAATGCCTTGAGCTCGCTAAACAGCGTTCTGGGCCTCACCAAGGCCATTTACACAATCAGAAAAGGACTCTGGAAGCTACTACACAATTTTGGCTGCCCATAAAAGATCATTGTCATTGTAAGATCATTTTACGATGGTGTAAAGGACCAAATGGGTGGTAACGAAAGCTTCTTAGACCAATCTTACGCCAAATGCAGTCCTGTTTAGCACGATATCAAATGGTACTAAAAGAATTTAATAGTTGCAGAGCCACAGTTGGATACCAGCAAAAATGTTAATTGGGAATAATTTTTGGTGAAATGACAATACTACAACTCAATAGAAAATGCCAAGTTGATGAATTTCCAGTTCTGTGCTCATCAGAAAGAGAATTAATTTCCTAGTTATTGTAACCGTGTCCAAAAAAGAGACACAGCACTGCACAGTGAAATGCCAAGACAAAGGTTGGACAACTGAGGAAATAGCCATTCTAGGTCCAATCGTCATAGGTTCTCACAACAGCTCTATTAGAGAAAAGGCCTTGAAAAAATCTTGGAACTTAGCCAGATTGCAAAAAGAAGGCATGAGTATGGAGGTGCTGCACACAGTGGCGCTTGGATGTGTGAAGACGCAGTATTCAAGGTAGAGAGAGAGGTGTGTCCATACCAACATCTAGAAAAGCTAGGAAGAACAGCAGATAGTAAATCAAGACCCTTCAGATGCTATTAATGTGGTAGCAAAATCGCCACTTCCATTATCAAACACAAACAGAGGTGCCCAGTGAGGAACAAAAAATCTCTGAAATGAAACAGAACATTTTGGAGAGATAAGCACAACATCAAACAGTCCTCGTCCTCAGATAATGACGGTGAGGTTAATGGTGACATATACAATATGAATTTCTTTTCAGTCAAGACCTTAAGTAACACCAAACCTGCAATGGTATCGGAATACAAGAGAAATTTCAAAGTACAGGTTATTGTGAAGAATGTGTTAGCGAGAGTCACAGCAGGCATAGGAACGAGGATCAGGCTATGAAGGACTGTGTAAGCAAAGTAATAGAATCTACTCAGATGAATGATGCCATCTACTACGAAAATAAAGCTATATAATGGCCATCCAATACCAGTGTACAATGAGGCAAAATGTGCTGCAATATGTACATCCTAATTTATATCAATGGCACATACTATGCGAATCATGTAAATCCACTCTTGGTGGGAATGCCCCCAAACACTTAGGATACTTGAGTTCAACAATGTGGCTATTATTGAGCCAATAAATGTGATTGAGAAGGTCAGTTTGGAGCATATGCATCACAGGGAAATACAAGATCCTTTTGTAAATTATCCACAAAATTTGAATGGTCCAAGCAAGCTGAAAAGGCATCACGTCTGACCGCATGTCAGACGTGATGCCTTGAAGTTAAACAAATAAGCATCCTGCACCACACTATCTCATAATATCTGCAAGTGGCAGCACAACAGGCTATATAAAAGATGATCAAGTAGGATTAAATTGAAACTGCACTGATACAAACATTTACCTACGAGTATTAAACCAGCACAAAATGAGCTAAACGTAGCTCTTAGACCTGTATTTTTACACATTAAAGAAGCACATCTGATACATGATGATTTAACTGTGGCAACTAAAACAGCCAAAAACATATAATTATTAGAAAGATAAAAAACTCCAGTGCATATTACAGTCTGTCCTTGAACTCCAGTAAATGTTACTCTGGGCAAACTTAAGTCGTATTTTGGGGGATGATTTTTAGAAAAGATTTGGTTATGTCAAAATCCTGACAATGTGTATGTTATAAACTATATCAACCCTACCAACCAACAAAGAAGAACTAAGAAGCTTCCCATGTAAAATCCCATTCAAAGTTGATTTTATCCTAGATTGCATAGGAAGTTGCATGATTGAGACAAATAACCATCAACAATACGAGATTCAAGTGGCTGGATGAACACATTCATGCATATAAAAAGTTGAGGGAGCATATCAAGATAGTCAACACAATGAACTACGCCACTACATTTACATTTCGTGTTGTTTATTATGCGTACGCCGCTAGGGCTACCATATTTGTTTATGTTTTTACCCCCAGTCTCACCATAGCCGAGTCGGGGGGGATCCTCGTTTGTTATAATAGATATTTTTACGCTCGTCGAGAAAACATGTCTCCTTGGATTGTTGTTGATTCCTAACTGCAGCTTGTGCTATTGGCGCTCTTTTAATGGGAAAAAGAAAACGTTCCTTTTTATAAGATAGGCCTACTCATAAAACTGGTGTAGGTGCAATGCTGACACAAAGGCAAACACTTGCAGATGCAAAGCCAGTTGTTGTTGCATAAAGAACCACAAATAATGCTGAGAAGCAATATCTAAAACTTAATTTAGAGGCACTCAGCATAGATTTTGGACTCTGAACATCTTGTTAGTACTTGGTTAGATCACCAGGAACCACCATTGTAGTAACTGACTTTGAACCATAGTGTTCATCATCATCATCATCATCATCAGGTTCCATCGAGTTGTTGTCGACTTCTGGTGACATTATACACTGCTTGCCTCCACCTATCTCTGTCTCGTATATCTTCTTTCTGTTGAATCAGACTCTTCCCCGTGGCTTCAATCACTCCATCTAACCATCTTTGCCGTCGCCTGCCTCTTCTCCGTCTACCCTCACACAGCGATAACATGAGGTCTTTTTCCAGACATCCATCTTTTCCCATGATGTGACCAAAAAATCTTAACCTTTGCTTTACTATGCGTCCTTCCAGAGATATTTGGTTTTATCCTCTCAATGACGGATTTGTTGGTTTCCCTTCTTGTCGATGGAAACTTCAAAACTCGCCTCCAATACCATAGCTCGAAAGTATCTGTGCGCTTTCTGTCTTGTTCCTTGATTGTCCAGCTTTCACATCCATACATGGCCAAGGGAAATATCATAGTTTCGACTATTCTGATCTTGGTCTTCCTTGTGATGTCGTTACTCTTGATGATTTTGTTCAGATTTGACAAAGTAGTAAGCTTTAGAAACCCGTTTAAAAGGACACTTTAAAACCAAACTCAGTTTTTTCATCACCGCGTGGCAAAACGTTTTCCTGATAGTATGGGTGTGAACTCATTCGTAAGGTAGAGGTCAGAGAGAAATATGTATTTTTGTCTGTCCTTGAAAGTCTTTGACAGCATTGATTCAGCTGTTTGTTTTTATCCATGACACCCCTGTTCTTTGCTCTTCTTCTATCAGTGGGAACTTTTATTACTTCTTCTGATAAGTGTTCAATATTCAGTGTAAAATCTCCATTCAATTAACAATGGTGCTAAGTTCCCACTCCAATGGTATTGTGCCCTTCTTAATGATCTGATTAGCCAAATCAATTACCATCTGTATTCCTCTTTCACCTGAAGCTTTCAACATCTCAGCCACTATTCCTGAAGATCCTCCTGCTTTTCCGTTTTTCATTATCTTTACAGCATCTCATCACTATTTTTGTGGCCACAGTTGGTGGTTCAAACAGTTTCAGTGCCTCTCAAATCATCTCCATCCCAAGAAAACTCAATGTTCAGCAGCCTCTCATAATTGCTTTTCTAAGCAGTCTTCAAATCAGCTTCATTTGTTGTAAATTCACTATCATCCTTTCTTATACTTATCTCTCCCATGATGTCATAATTGGTCCTTCTCACTTGCTGAGCAATTCTGAACACCTCATTTCTTTGGTCATCCCTTTGCATTATGTCTGGAAACCAGGCTTTTGCAGCATCAATTTTGGCTTTGTGGGCTGCTTTGGCTTTGTGGTTTCCATATACCTTTCTTTTATGACAGCACCACATTTCCATTGCTTCCATAACTTTTTCTTTGCTTTCACACAACTATCAACTGACTCTTCAAACCATCATGTTACTCTCTGGCATGTATGCCTTTTGGTCCATCCACAGGCTTGTACTGCAGCTGTCAACATATCATCTTTCATTTATTTCGATTCACTCCCTTTTCAATTCCTTTAATTTCTTCATCTTCAAATCACATACAACTGGTTTATGCTGGGTCACAATTCTTTTACCTGGGATCACTTTTGCATCATGCACATGCTTTCTGTCCAAAATATAGTCCACTTGCATCTTCGCAAATCCTGACTCAAATGTAACCACATGACTCTTCCTTTTCTTGAACCCTGTGTTCGTCACAATCATATCCATTGCCAAACCAAATTCTAAAACCTTTTGCCTTCTACATTTAGTTCACCATACATGTTTCTACAGTGGCTCCCTTCAAAACCAGATGCACTCCTTCCCACATGACCATTTAGATCCTCTACAACCACAAAAACTTCTTCATTCAACCATAACCATAACCTCACCAGGAGTTCATTTCCATTATACTGAACAATTACCAAGTCATGCACAGAAATTGCTTCTTTCATACTTTCTCAAACTAGTCTTTCTATGAATCATGCAGCGAGTTGTTTTGATACCAAGGGCATCCTGCACATCATCTTATGGGGTATTTTCATTCAACATTTTGTAAATTGCACCTTTACTTCTAGTGAATTGGTTGGTATATAGCATCACTTTTTTCACTGCAGAAAAGAACTTCAGGGTGTTTGTGCAATGGTTCTTCAAGCCATGACTTCTATTTGTAATATGGATTTGGCTAATCAACCAATATCAACCATGTTGTATTCATGTGAAATGGTAAAGTACTTCCATGACACTTCATCATTGGTAAGTTCCAAATAAAAATACTCAGGAATTTCATCATGCATTTAATTTGTAGAGCATCTTTAAATATAGTGAATTTTTCTCTGCATAAATTCCTTTTCCAGCAAAAATGGATCATATTTTTTTTTACAAAAGCATAAAATCTATCTCTGCAATTGAATCTTTGAGACAAAAAATTTTTCCATCTCTAAGCCATCTACAATGTACACTAGGTTTCATTTTGATATTCACAAAAATAAGCCATAGAAAAGCCTATTTGAAATACAGATCTTTCCCTAGCCTCTGGATCAGGATCAAACGATTTACTCTGTACCCTCTAGACTCACTAGCTTATGGAAATCAGGCAGATCATTTAGATCAAGTTCTTTCAATTGTCTTAGAGAACTTTCTAGTGAACAATCCTCAGTCAGTACAGAAGCATACATCACACAGTAAAAATTGAACAAATACAATTTATGAAATACTTAGGACTCAGATTGTGATAGATATTTAATAAACAAACTTAATAGATAAGCACTTTATTAGATTAAACATTTAAACAACATGTTTTGAGTCAGTTCAGAATAACTCTGCAGTGGCAGCTTGGGTTACCATTATACTAGGTTCAAAACACTCATAACAAATCCAATGAACTTATAATGGTAGACAAAAACAATAACAAAGTTGCCAAATATATCACACAATTGCATAATGTTGTCACCTTAATCCAACTTTTCAAACTTTAAATTCAAGCAGTAATGTACATGACCCATTTTAGACCACCGCTTGCCTTGATTGATATGCAGAGGGCTGAAATCTTTACTAGTTTAATTTTGTCTACATCTGATATTACTAAATGGTCATTTTCTTTTAAAAAACCTTCACAATTCAGCAAGAATTCATGCCAAAATATCTAATTTGAAAAAGTTATTTTTAGTGGGATTAGGGATCATTTACAAATGATGTCAACCACTCAGAGTGAGGTACCTACATGTTGACCGAAGTTGACAATATTTTGGGTTGGGGGTTGAGAGGAGGGTGAAAGTTGATGTCATTCTTTAAAAAAATTCAATGATTCCAAAACCTTAAACCTCTTAACTCACTCAGGAGTTTATAACCTACCTTTTCACTCTTCCTTCACTTGTTGCCTGCTGTGTCCATTTGACAACAGACCTGCCTGAGGTAGTGAGGAACATCTGTCCAGGAATTGAAATAAGAGTGAAAATGATGAGGGTGAAGCAGAGGTTATGATGACTTTACCTCACAAATAGAATTTGAAAGGATATTTTTTATGCCATTGAAAGTTTCAAAGTTTTACTAACTGGAACATGTTAGATATTAACTTCTTATGTCAAGGTAGTGTGGTATCTTGCCAGTACATAAGACAATAATTTGCATATATATTGGTACAATATCCAAAATATCACTGGAAGATCATGTTTTAATTCATTTTATGAGAAGACATGAAATAAAGTTATGGTGGCAAAAAATCCACAGACATCTGTTGGTCACCTATACAAGACATCATTACTACAATTAACATTCCTAACCCATCCAGTCAAGCTGCAAGAAGTTATATCCTATCCCATTGTGATAATGAAAAGATTGTAGATATTGCAAACAAATTACAATTTTTCCTTGCACTTACAGTAATGTCTTTAGTGTAAGATTACACAAAAGGCATAAACAAAACTTAAATGAAAAGTAATTTATTTCATATTTAACCATTTTTTAGAAATTACAGCACAGATTGATAAGAAAAGAAAATGTCTGTTTTGTAAGATACGTCAATAAAGTTTCAAACACTTTAGTTGTGCAAATATGCCTCTATTTGAAGTGATGCCACATCCACTTAGAAGCCAATCACTCTTAGGTATTTATCTTATTTTCTTTGGTACAAGTAGTTTTTATGCAATTCACAGAGATATATGGATACATGATTACTTTTGCAAACTCTTCCACAGGTAGTGATAATGGGAATAATTATTTTAAACGTTTAAATTTGAATACGTAAAAATTTCTTGAAAAACTTCCTTTTCCAAGTTGCAATTGTGAAATAAAGTCAAACTATGTTCTTCCATACATCGTGGATTGTCTGATTTTAAGAAATATAAAAATTTAGGGTTATATAAAATATGAAGTATGGTAAGCAGCACAGCATGACGTTACAAGATCTATTTTGTGACTGTTCTGTAAAATTTATCTTTTGTATTGCATATCTGTAGTCTCGCTCGATGTTATCAATTTTATAAGCCCAGGTTTAACTATTATAACTGAAAGCAATTTATTAGAGAAAAACTTCAATGAAATCAGTTGAAATCAACCATACAAATTGGTCAACTTTATACATATTCTTAGAAAGTACAATGTGATACCTTTAAATACCGTCTTAGGAATACAAATATGTTCTTATTCTCTGGACCATACTGTGAGTCATGTGTTGTTAAAGTTAAACACTTTGAAATAAAGAATTTCCCAGTGAAAATGCGATAGACTAATATAGTTTTGTTCCACCAAAATACACGTTCTAACTACCTTTTCATGTTCCTGAATTTGATGTACTCTTTCAATAGACTTAAGCTACGCTCACGGCAAATCTACATTCTTCTTTATTAATACTGGTTTCGACATCATCTCCGAACATCGTTAAATGGACTTCGAATAAACTTTCAGTATTAAAAAAGATCGTCAAACTTCAGTGAAGATTTATCTCTAGTTAAAGTTTTCGCTAGAGCTACCATATTTGTAGAAAAGCTCACTTTCAGGTCAGCACCGTTTTACGTACTAACAAATAACCAGCCTCTTAAACATCACCGACATAGGTAGGCGAAGAAAAGTAACATGAGTCAGCAACATGGTGAAAAACATTTTCACTACTTTTCAAGAGGTGCATAATTCAACAGCTTTTCTATTAGGTCAACATGAGCAAGTAACATCCTCCTGCAACAATAACGTTTCAGACCCAATGAATCAAGTGCATCACCCTCAGTGAACTCTGCTTGAAGTAAGCTAAGGTACGCCTCCCACTTATTTCCAATCACTTTTCCACAGGTAAAACAGCGAACTGGAATAATCATCACGTACGTTTTCAATTAAAGCTCCACTTATTCTTCCAAGATCTTATCGCTTCTATTAGTTAGTGAGAAGTACACTTATGAGTACTAAACATTCGAGTGAAACATGAGTGTACTTTCCTTGTTCAGCAACCTTTTCACATACCCTCACTTCCAAATCGAGGTCTAAAATTCGATACGAAGGGCCATCTGTTCATCTGCCCCTCCATTTTCAGTCTTTTGTTCTCACTTTCATAGTATTACCACAACTGTGAGAGAGAGAAGGAGAGAGAAAGAGGGGGGGGGGAGAAAGAGAGAGAGAAAGAGAGAGAGAGAGAGAGAGAGAGAGAGAGAGAGAGAGAGAGAGAGAGAGAGAGAG